>OZ038508.1:41812886-41825386 GCA_964036315.1 Acanthosepion esculentum | reverse complement strand
TCAAGTAATTGTCACATTTTAATGAAATTTTTCAGGACTTATTCACAAATGAATTTAATTATTTTTGAATTTTTTTTTTAAATATGTTAAGCACTTAATTTCATGAAATTTCGCACAAAACTTATTTCCTGAATTTTTTATTTTTGTTAAAAGGAGTCTGGAGATTGTAAATCACTTTTTTTTTTCAAATTTGAGCTAACTGACCGAAAGTCTAGTCTGAATTGAAAAATAATGAATCCAATATAATTATGACATTAATTAGAAAAGCTTTTAATTGCTTCCTTAAAAAAGTAATATTAAGGATATTATTGTCTGAAGAAATAAAATTTTTCTGATGAATAATGAAGTTTTACAAGAATTTTTCATATTTTTTTTAAATTTTAATTATAATAATTTATAATAGTTTAAAATCGTGTAAAACACTATATTAGGCTATTTCCTGGATGTGATATAGTAATTAAGTGGAGACAAAATTTACAAATACAAAATTTAAAAGATTAATCAACTTAGTTGTGCTATTTTTTTTTTTAAATTGTTTTTAATTTTTTTCTTCATTTAATACGTTCATTATTTTCATGTACGATAAGACTGAAATTCCCATTATTATGATCTAAAAGTGTTGTCTATGTCGCTTCAGTTACGTTTCAACAGGTTTTCAAAATTTCTATCCAACGTTTAAAGCTTAAACCAAGTCTCACGTTTTTCAATTGCTATTTCGCTAAATATTTTTATTTTTGTGTATTTACGTTAGTGTCGGACATATTTAAATTGAGTAATCATGGTATTTCATTTGTTATTAAATTATAAAATTAATTGAAGAAAATTTTATAGTATTTTAATTTTTTTTTTTATTTTTGCATCTTCGAAAAGTTTATAAAACATTAAATAATTGCGGAAAATATGTTCATTTGTAAAGATTACCAGGTAGTTAAAAACCAAAAATATGCGTTCACTTAGAATTTTGACAATTGGGTCATCCATAGCTGTCATTGCCTCGTCTATCAGCAATCCATCAAACGTTGGATTAGATGAACAGGTCCAATCGTTAATAATTGGCTGTATATTTTTTTGTTATAAGGAAGTAATTTATTTCAAATCAGATTAATTTAACTTTAAATTAGTGTCAGAAATATATTTTTTAAAAGAATTTTAAAATAAAAAAAAACTTGTTTCGTTTACAAATTTCTTAAAATTAAGAAAATGGCCGCTTTTAAGAAAATTTTAAGAAATTGAAATTTAATTTGACATTCCAATCTATATAATTTCTATCTGAAATAGACCAGAATATGGAAATAAATTATTAAACTTTCATTTAAAGCTAAAATGAAATATTGAAGAAAGATTTTACATTTTTAAAATTTAATTTTAAACTTTATGCCAAAATGTGGAAGTCGCTAAAGAAACCATAGTCAAGAGTTCGTCGAAAAACACGCAAAGGATAAATCATTGCAAATAACATCGGCATGTATAATTATGTGTATACATGTATCATTACGCATTAATTCAATGTGTAATTATGCCGATACATGTATCATTACACATTAACTCATGTGTAATTATACACGTTTCATTCGAATCTGGCTTGATAAATTTGATAAAATCGACCGTTTTGGAGTTATCGACAGTGAAATTTCGGATTCATTCGCGTCGTTGGTGGCAGCCATTACTGGGATTGTTTGCATACATTCACTAAGCTAAGCGCGGAAGAAAATGTGGTTAACGGCCTTGTTTGCTGATCTTATTTGTTTCAATTACTGTACAAGAGAAATATATTGTGTGCGCAGTAATCAAGAGAAGTGAATATTCTACTCATAGCTTTCCGCAGCGAATAAATGCAAACAACGCCAGTAATCGCAGCCCGCGACGCGAATGAATCCGAAATTTCACTGTTGATAAATCCACAACGGTATATTTTATCAAATTTATCAAGCCAGATTCGAATAAAGCATGAATAATTACACACAAATTTAAGTATTCTGGAAATTTTTAATGCGAACTGAGCGCGGGTGCTAAACTGCAAATTAAGCATAACATAACTGAATAAAATAAATGCATTTGTACGTTTTTTTTGTAAAATAATGTTGATAAACTAAAATGAAATTATATATTACTCAATTTAATAATTATTTTAGTTTTCACGGTCGATGTGTCAGACTGCTCTGGACAACAATAGAGTACAAGGAGTTTAATCCTGATAATTTTTTTTCCGACCGAATCTGAAAGAGGTCGCCACATGAAATATAGAAATTAAAGTTAACAAGCAAAGTTCAAATAATATTCGTAGTAAGAGAGAAATAGATTCATATCCCAAAGTGTATTGGAAACAAAAAGACACCCCCCCACTGAAAAAGATTTAGAGACAAAAGGACTTACCGACGTAATGATTGTGCACGTAAAATAGCCAGAAAATAGTCAAAATAATTAAAAACAGTAGGTCACAACTTTTCGCGGTATACGAAGTAAACTATATAGTGCAATAACATTTACTGTGGACACCTCTGATTTGGAGTCGTTCCAATTATTTTTGGAATAGTCCATTTTTGTTGGAGATTTGCTGAAAAATTGTAAGTGTTCAATCTGTCTACATAAGATCTTATATTGTCTTGAGTTGTACAACTGTTTTTTTTTCTTGTATCATCTTTGTTTTGGACCTTTCCTTTTTGCAGGCTGTGGTGTGGTCACAACCACGATGACCGAGACTCCCCAGCCAATGACAATATTTATTGCTGTAAAAGTTACAGAAAATGTGGCACAAGGCCTAAAAATGGAGGATGGGGGGAAAAGGACGGTCATCATTTGTCTTAATTTTAAAACTAAACTAGCCACAACCACTGACACAATCATACAAAATATTCCTACCACCAAAACAACACATTCATACTTACCTTTCTTACTACATCCACTAAAATACCTCATTGTCTCAATGAAAATCCTAAATAGACCCCATATGTACAAATCGTTGTCTGTGGAATAAAAAACAACAAGTTAAAAAATATACAATATGGTTATAAAATTGTTACAAGAAACTAAACAAAATCATGTTAGTAATAAAAAAACACACAAACCTTAAATGTAGCAGAAATATAAGTTAACTGGACGAAATCGATGCGGAACTATGAAAATATAGAAACATTCATCCATCCATCCATCCCCAGCCACTGATTAGATAGGTAGAGAAACCTTCTCCAATTCTGTATGCGCCTCTAATAAGTAATAAAAAGGACGTATTTAATTTGACCAGATGATAGAATAATACAAGGACTATATTTCTAACGAGCTGATAGCCATACATGAATTTTTGAATACCATTTCAACATGAATCATCTACCTGCTGACAAACGTAAAACACCGTAAATTTATCGGCGTGAACAGGAAGATCATGGAAGATGCATTGAAATGCCTGAAAATTACGATAAAGATTCTGGCAAAAATGTCAAATTCTATGTGGGAATTGCTGCTGGCAATGAAAGAGAAAGTGAAGCAACCAACAGGAATTATCATGAATACCAAAGCATACATGGGCACTCACCGGACCAAAATTATGGTCCATAGGATGTCCATAACTGAACTATGTGGAGGCCTTTTTCGCCAACTATGGTCATGTCGGGGTGGGGAATGTCGCTTGGATACTAAGTAAGGCTGCTGGAGACTTTGGTCTCCAGTTGACCTTAAACTGAAAAACTTTCCCGGACATCCCTGACACACTTGCATGCAGAGGCCGAAAAGTGTTCGTCATAGTGGAAGGGAGAAGCATTTGGCGAAAATGTGGGCCAGCTGGAACCAGGCGCCCCCAACCGAATACATCTAAAGAGGCAGTAGGGAAAACAAGGACTAAAAAGGCCACCAATGGCCAAAGTGAATGGAATGAAGTGACGAGAAAGGGATCTAAAGCGTTTACCCCTCCTCCTAGAGCAGAAGAAGCAGTCGAAGCAGCAGCAGAAGCAAGATCAACTGCGACAGATAAATTTGGACTCTTATGGAGGCGAAGGTTATGACCTGTCCTCCTCGTTAAATTCGGGAGGGAGGATAAAGAAAATGTGGGGAAAAAAAAAAAAAGAAAAAAAAAAAAAAAGAAAACGTCTGTCCGAAGGAGAGCAGAACGGGCCAAGAAACAAACCAGTCCGTAATACACCTCTGCTTCGCCAGTTATAAAGACTCCCCACCTGTCCAGGTCCGCAGAGAAGGACTTGGCTTCAACTCCTCGGCCGAGTGACCTTTAACGACCTAGGAGTATTTTGTATCAAGTACTAGTAGAGAGGGTCGCGTCGGGCCCACTGTGTGCGGCTCGGCAAGTTGACGGCTCGTATTGATCCCAAAAATCTCGTACCCATCGATCACGCGTACACGTATGATAATGTGTCACCCTCGTGTTCTGGGGTGAAACCGATAGTGTTTCTGACGCTGGTGGCTGTTGCAAGAATGGTGGTGTGAACATGGAGGATGGAAGGAATCTTACGATACGAACGTTATTCTCATCAGTATCTGGTCGGATTCTTTGAGCATCAGCCCGCGTTTGTTATCGGAAGATTTTAGCGAAAATTGGGTGAAAGACGCAAGCATTGTTCGTATGAATGGGGCCAGACTTGGTTGTCTTTTCTATGTCTAGTTTTCACGCAACGGGACTGTTTCTTGACGGAACCCTCCTCAGGTTAAGCTTGACTCTCTTTGTCTACCTGATTAATGTGAATAATTGTTGTTCCAGCTGGCATTCTTTTTTATATCAACCATGTCAAGATTCCTAACCACTCCAGTTCGTTTTGTCACCATTTTATCTCAGCTGGTTTGGCCTTAAATAATTCCCCACTCCATAATTTATAACCATCTCTCTCCTGCCTTTATTGAACGAACTTCCTGATTCTGCTTATTGGCAGCGGCCGTTCTTATTTCTGTATGGGGTGGGCGGGTCCTTCTAATATAGTCTATTGATTGTTTTCTTACATTTTAGTTTCGTTTTTGTGTTCGTCCCCTCTTACCTCATTTCATGATATAAAATTTTTAATTATATTTGTAAGAAAAAAAGGTGTCGTAGATTAAATAAGACAGACCCGTTGTACACAAATGAACAAGGCAAGACACCTTAGACCAAGAAGTCTTCTGGAGTCAGTCGGAGACAATTCTAATGACGTCCCGTCGAGTAGCCTAAGCAAGATATAATATCACCGCGAGATACTGAGATTTCTTTATCACGGACTGGCTATCCTCCAAGACTAGAGAGCTTGGTCTACCCTGTAAATTAACCCAACTGGTTAGATATGAAGAAGTTGACGAATTCTTTCCCTAAGGGCATTTGTCTGAAACGCAAAGACTTGGCCGAAATTTGAACTCGATATCAATTGGCACTTCCAGCGCAGGTAACAGTTATATTATCAGCATACCCCGATAGAATGATTACTTTTTTCCTCAAATGAAAAGTCATTGAAGACACCAGGACTATAATAAAGATCGGCGTTGACTAATACACGAAGACGACCAGCACGTAATGATTTCTTCTTCAAATTCAGCATCGACCTATGCTAAAGTTATATACGATTTCTTAGTCCGATATGCAAGGTTATCCTATATAAATGATTTCTTATATAAATTATTTATTGTAAATGAGTTCTGTAACAAGCAGGACAAACATATAACATGTCGTAAATTAATTTCTTGTCCCAAATGAACTGTCATTTAAGAAACGAGTGTCATATATGATTATTTGTTATATGTAAAAACTTTGCCAATACACGTGGCAGAATGACTAAATGATTTATTGTGTTAAATTAATGATAGACCAATACAAGATGTATATCATAAGTATTTCTTTTTCCTAAATCAAGTGTATTCAAAACACGAGTTTCATGTATGATTATTTGTTATATGTAAAACGGTTGCCAATTCACGTGGCAGAACTACTAAATAATTGTGTTAAATTAATGATAGACCAATACAAGATTTTTGTCATAAGTATTTCTTCTTCCCAAATCAAGCGTCTGAAAATACACAATCTTAATAAATTATTTCTTGCAACGAATCAAGCGTCTGCCAATACACGAGAGGTACATCTTAATTATTTCTTGTTTGAATTAAGCGTCGACCAATCCTCAAGATATATCATAATGATTTCATTTTTCAAATCAAGGCTCAACCAATACATTTCTTTTTCCAAATTAAATGTCAACTAATACACAAGTTATATCATAATTATTCTTTCTTTCGAATTCATCGTCGGATAATTATCGAGCTATAAAATAATAATTTTATGTTCCAAATCAACAGTCAGTCAACACACGTGCCATATCATATACAATTTCCGTCTATAAGTTTACCTATATAAGTAGTATAACAAGTAAAGGATTTCTTCCGAATAAATCCTCCACTAATACACGGGTTATATCACAAAATAACGGTTATTTGATTGTAATTTGCATTCGACTAGTTCAAAATCTATATCATGAAACAATACCATCAGCTGAATACGAAAGAATGTACGAAAACAATAAAAGAAGAGAATTTAAGTGGATAGAAGATAGATTGCATTTAAATTTTGAAGGTCAAACTTGACAGGAAAGCAAGAAGCCGGAAGAGAAAAGCGAGAAAACAAACTTTTCACAAGGAAAATATGTTACATCTCGCAATTTCGACAGTAAAACGATGAGATCTTGCCACCAATCTAGCAATGCGCTTAAATTCATAGAATATATGTACAACCGAGGAATATTCAGCAGACCATTTACTATGAAACTATTTAAAGAAAAGGTATAGTGAAGCTACATTACGGCGGTGGGATAGTGACTGAAGTCGGGACCAATAACATTGCAGACTCTTCTTTGAATGTTATCAAGGTTCTCTAAATGCATATAGCAGAAGCAGCAGACCATATGTGGCAGCAATGGTCTGCATAAGATAATTATTTCATGGCGAAAGAAAGAAAACTACAATACACAAAATTATGGAAGAACCGGAGATATTAAAATCTTAAGTAAGATCCGCACTTGTCAAGATGAACAGGAACAAAACAACAGGGCTAACTGCGAAAGAAAGAATGCTGGATTGCTATGTGATAGCCATGATCCTGCATGGTAGTGGATGCTTAACAATCACACCATAGATGAAGAGAAAACTAGAGGCAACAGAAATGTGGTTCTTCAGAAAGATGCAGGGAATTCCATGAACGGAGCGGGAAAGAAACGATGGAATCTTCACGAAAAATTAAGAGAACACTTTCAGAATCAGAAAGAGGCCGTTGAAATATTTCGGGCACATAACGAGGAAGGAGGCATTGGAAAAGATTACTCACAGGACTTATCGAGGGCAGTAGTGATGGGGGAAGGCAGCAGACCACCTATGTGACGAGAATGAGAGAATGGATGGTAAAACGGGAGGGTTGGCAAAGGCAGATACAATGTCGTCATGATGGATAGGAGGCTATAAAGAGCTATGCTCAATTAAATGCTGAAGGAACAATGCACAGAGACGATGGTCTCCACCGCC
This sequence comes from Acanthosepion esculentum, assembly GCA_964036315.1. Taxonomy (NCBI): domain Eukaryota; kingdom Metazoa; phylum Mollusca; class Cephalopoda; order Sepiida; family Sepiidae; genus Acanthosepion; species Acanthosepion esculentum. The sequence goes on along the minus strand of OZ038508.1, from coordinate 41,817,916 downwards.
TGAACCAGGTATTGAAATCACACTCTTTGGTTTCTGTCACTGGATATAACTATCGCCTTTATCCACTGTGTCAAAAGGGCAGCGATAATCTCTTCCCGGGGGAGTGGTTGTTCCATAACAATAGCATTTCTATAGTTGTACAGGTGTTAGTCCGTTTTACTGTAAAGAACTTCGCAGTACTCTACCCACATGTACTATATTTCTTCTGCTTCCGTCTAGGCATTACTATTACTGTCATTGATGACATGGGAGACGATTCCTCAGTTATCTCTTTTACAAGATGGAAAACCTTTGTTTCATTCTTCTCATTCTTTCGAGCCTCTGCACATTTTTCCTGCAAGTAAGTCCGCAAGTCGCCATTCGCGTTCTCGTTGTAAGCATTGTTCAGGCTACTCTATTAAACCTGGTAGGCCTTTTTTTTTTTTTTCTTTTTTTTTTTTTCCTCTCTCTCTCTCTCTCTCTCTCTCTCTCTCATATATTTGAAATCTCCAGTGCATCAGCTGAAAGCCATGGTCTCTTCTGGCGATTCCGGACTCGCATATCTCAGATATTAAGATATTGCAAATGTCATGATAAAACAGTTTCGAAAGTATATTCCGACACTCCATGTTAAGCTTACGGTCACATCACGTTGAAACACCGATTCCTGTACGACCATCGAAGTTAAGCGACGTCATGCCTGGCCAGTATCTAGATGGATAATGGCCCATTAATGTCCACAGATATTCCCCCAGAATGTATTTGGCTGAATCATATGTGATTTCAGTTTTGGGTATGATGACGAATGTACTCTATTTATGACTAGACCTACTACGTTTTGAATATTTTCAACTTCTGTCTATATTTCTGGGATGAGGCATTATGTACATTATTTACATTATTCAGACTATTGTCCTCATCTTTGTCGCCATATTTATTACAATGTTTCGGCCGTTGTACACTCCGATCTTCTTCAGGTGGTTGGAATGTCGAACTGAACCCTTTATTTCGCTCATTGGGGTAGACTGTTCTCGTTCTACGTGCCATGTTTAATGGATGTCAGTTATCAATTATCTCATGTTAATTCCCCTCTGAAAGTTCTCCACTGCCTTAACCGGCTATTGAACTCACACTGTTCGGGTCCTGTCACTGGATCTAACTAACGCCTTTATCCACTGTGCCATGTGTCCTTTCTCTTTTCTCGGCACTAAAGATGCACTGGTAAAAATGGTTGCTGAAGACATTAGGTTTATAATACCGAGAAATTCATACACAAACGACGACAAAGATGGGGACAATAGTCAGAATAATGTAAATAATTTATTTCAACTTCTTTGCAAAAATTAAATCAATTGATATTTTAGTTCGGTTACTTATTTCTCTTGATCTTCACTCGATCTGCCTTGGCTTACGGCCACATCACGTTGAAACACCAGTTTTCGTACGATCACCGAAGTTCAGCTACGGCGAACCTGATCAGTATCTAGATGGGTGACCGCTTGGGAATACCAAGTATTGTAAGCTTGATTGTGAGGGTGGAGTAAGGAATAGTGGCGCTTAATTTTCAATCGGAGATCCTACTTCCAATCCCGTTGGGTTCGTTATATTCACTTACGCGCAAATTGCCTTGGGAACACCTCTTCTTCTCTCAGCAGTGGGTTAATAAGTAAAACTTATATCACTAAAAACATTATTACCCCCACCCGCAAAAATAGATAAAATTGCATAAAAATATTTGGATTTCGGTATCAAATAATCCATAGTGGTTGATATGTCGCTATCTGCCTTGGTTACCTACCGTAGGATGGATATTTTTTTATCGCAGGTGATCGCTTTTGAGTCCAAGCAGGCCTTGTGCCAGACTAAGCCAAAGTAAGTAACCGTATGCAGCGTTTCATACCTATTACAATTTTATTTATATACCGACCTCAATTTTTAAACCGGCACGCACACGCACGCACGCAGATAGGTAAATTTTCTGAAATGGTAGGAATTCATGCTGTTTGTTTAGGAAATTATATATAATTTGTTCTCGTGTATATACGTGTCTCCTTGTGGATTTGGAAACTTGGGAACGAAATAAACAAAAAAAAGCAGCACTTTATATCGAGCAGACGTTTTTGCGAAGAAAAATTCTTCTAATTTACTGAGCGGTACACAAAAACACCCCCTCCCCAATAAACATACGTATGTGTATAGACACTCGCAGTAGTCACCGTATCTTGACAAGAAAATGTTTTGCGATACTAATATCTGGAAAGGTCGATTTAGTCAAAAGAAGCTCAGTAAACGACTCAGTTTGGACTGCCTGCGGCTATTCAATGATATCTTGGACGTACGGAGTCATTGACCTGTAACAGACAGCTCTAGACGCGAAAGCCCGCCTAGCATAAGGTCACTTGGTGCATGGTCGAGGCTCCTTTCAAAAGCGGTTTTTAGTCTTTTACTGACGGGTACCGCAATTCAGTAGAAATGCTGCCTTTGTTCATGGACAGGGAATTCGTAAATGTCATTCGACCGAGAAGAGTTTTTCGAAAGGTTTTGGCACCTGTCGGTGAAGGTTTCTTATTTTCATCATTTCTTCGCGAAATTACAGTGATAGATAGATAGATAGATAGATAGATAGATAGATAGATAGATAGATAGATAGACAGACATATGTTCGTGTCCGTTCATATTCAAGGGTATATGTACTCATATATCTGCTCGTATACGTATGTAGTACGTAATCGCTGGCTGCTCGTTTCCGAGTGTGCCTATATATTCTAGGGCGGATAATCCGTGTTGCTAATGCCCGTACAGGCTCCTTTATGCTTCTTCAGCTTCCCCCAGAGCAAATCTGAAGTTTGTAATTCAATTATGTTACTGTTTCTGGGAGAGTGCAAATAATCAGGCGTGATCAATAATTTGAACAAGGCCAGAGTACTCAAATCCTCGGTCATAATGACTTGTAAACCATCGACAGATTCTAGACAGTTCCGTTCACTCAGAAGGCTTGGCTCAAAACGTGCTATATTTTTCAGATACTTCCCAACAGAGTCATACTTTGTGATCGTCTCTCTTCAGCCCCATATTATCAAAAAGTTATTTTGTTATCAGGCAAGGTGATAAAGCTACTAAATTGCATTGACGGAAGTTTCTGAACGTGATGGAAACTGGGGAACATCACTAAGGAGAAAGGACAAAAAAGAACGGGCTCCAAGTAGACAGAATATGACGATTAACGTTGAATATGAATTTTTGATAATCATAGTATACTGGAAATCAAGAAGACGGAGAAGACGTCTATATCCGAGAAGTGAGAAAGACGAAAGGTTTAGTATAGAAATTACAGTTAGAATTAATCGCTATTTAGTACTACATTTAAATTCATTAAGTCGAGGCATCAAAGAAAGATATTCATCAGAACAATTGCCATGAAAAGATTTATAGAAAAGAACCTATAACATTACATATTTTCTTTGGGATTTTGTCAAGAATTCCATATTACATAGTCAAAGAACCAGACCGGATGTGGCAACAATATTCAATGCACGGATAAACGGTAGACTTATAAATGTGCAAGCTATGTTCAAGTGAAAATAAAGTAGTTAAATAAAATTACATTAACATACATCTCGCCTGTGGAACTCCCTTCTTTGTTCCTGATTCCCTGACAAATACAATCTCCAACTATTTAAGTGTAACGTCAATCGACATCTCCAGTTGCCTTGATCTATCTACTTCCCTTCTCCACATCATTTCACCTTTCATTCCTATCTGATCTCGCTCCAAATCTTCTGTAACCCTCTTGCCTTGATCGATCCACTATCTTTCTCCACATCCTCTCCTTTACCACTCCTATCTGCTCTTCCTCCAAACCTTCTGTAACCCCTTGCGTGCTAGTGGCCTCCAGCCTTGCTTGGGGTTATAAGCTTAAAATAAAAAATATATATACATTGGGAGTATTTGAGCACAAATACTTATCCATGTAAGTTTCATTAGCGATCAAAAGGAGTTCTGTGTTATATTTGTTTTCTGCCTGAGTACCTGGGGTAGGAATCCTTTTATTATTTACATCATTTACGTTTGGACAATTATCCAATTATGTCATTATCTTTGTATTTTTTATCCCAATATTTTGCCCACCTGCAAGAGGGTTAGAGTCTACTGCAGTGGTTCTCAACCTTTTTTTACATGGCGGCACACTATTGAGTTATTTAAATTTTCGTGGCACACCTATCAGCGTTATTATCAAGAGCTTGATATATGCATTAGTTGTTCTAAAATAATGAAGACCAATAGTAATATTCAGGATATTTGGCATATATAAAAATTATAATAGTCATAATAGTCATAATCTGATGGGAGTCAGATCTTGTCTCCCCTTAGTTATCTAGACTATAACGTCGGATACTTATCAGAACTGTTGTTGATTAGTTCGCCAGATTATTATGATATCGTATCCTTTTCTAACCCTTTCTGGTTAGCACGTTAAGCAATGACGTCATATCCCTGTTGAAAGTGTTTCTGTTTCGCTAACCTCGGATGTCATATATTTATTGTAAGCGTTTCTGATTGGTTCAAAGGAATAAGACTTTATCGCCGAGATTTTACGAATTTCATCTATTTTAAGATATGATGAAATTTACTTGCATCTCTCTGTTAGCTTTGCCATCAATACAGCTTCACGTAAAGACTCGCGGTAAAAAAAAAATGGCAGAATTGCTTGTGTCCACATCGGCCCATAAAACATCAACTTAACTGGTTTATCATTGTGCACTGTCTACATTGTTAGGCCGATATTATATGCAATTGCATCAAGGACGAAATTGAAAAAGAACACAATAATATCTATATATATATATATATATATATATATATATATATATATATATAAATCTGCTGCGCTAAAGATAAAGTGAAAAGGATTGTTCATGACACCGTAGGCCTTAAAACATACACCAGGATTTCAAAGTGCCTCCTTAGATAGATAGATAGATAGATAGATAGATAGATAGATAGATAGATAAAGACAATGATATGCAGATCTGAAGAGAATATATTGAGAA
>OZ038508.1:41802332-41812686 GCA_964036315.1 Acanthosepion esculentum | reverse complement strand
GAATATATTGAGAATATATAGATCCGATTTGTGAGAGATAAAAGGGGATGCTCAAATGTACTCATCCTGAACAAGATGTAATAGAATGAAATGGAGAACAAATTGAGGTAGATAAGTGCATAGATAAATTGAGAGAGAGAGAGAGAGGGAAAAGAGAGAGAGATATGTGAAAAGGAGGAGATATACAGAGGTTTATGAATCGAACGATAGATTGATAGAGAGAGATATAGGAAGAGATAGATAGATAGATAGATAGATAGATAGATAGATAGATAGATAGATATATTAATAAAGATAGATATGAAAAACTGACATAGATAAGAACAGACTGCCATATATATATATATATATATATATATATATATATATATATATATATATATATATATATATATATCGAGTGAGTATGCGTGCGGATAAGATATATTTAAGAAGCTAGTATTCATTCAAACATGTTTGATTAAAAAGACGAATCTTGTCGGCTCGTGTGTCTCTGTCATAAAATGTCTTTAATAAAAGGTTATTGTGGGAATTAATTATACTGCCAATATTATTAGTACAGGAATAAGTCATTTTTAGAGTTTTGCGATTAAAATTTTTCTCAAAGGATTGATATGATTGAAATGTTTGTCTATTAAATTTTAAAAATATTTGCCAATATTAATATTAGCTAATTTACAGAAAGGTTGGTTAAACCACATTGTCTTTCTTTTTCTGCTTTTGGTTTTATTAGTTGGATTGTTTTTTAAAGTTTCCTGGTAACTTAATTCTTGTTTGGGAATACGTTTTAGAGGGCTTCATTATAAATTTAGTATTCTCATTGAAGATTTTACTGTTAGACGATAATCCGTTAATTTTAATATGAACAGTGTTGGGGATTTGATTAATTATTGACTTAAGGTGATTAGAGTTGACATTAATATAGATGGTAGCTTGATGTTCGTTATGAAATAGTTTGAATGTTTTGTTAACAATTTTTATATATATATATATATATATATAAGTGAACATAGAAGTCAACACTTAGAGGCGACAGTCTATTTCATGCTAGAAGCAATCGTCAGGCCACGAGTGCTGTCACTGACATATATATATATATATATATATATATATATATATATATATATATATATATATATATATATGGTCTGACTATTACGTCTAGCATGAGACAGACTGTCGCCTCTAAGTGTTAACTTCTCTGTTCACTTTTATATTTACACACGCTTTATCTCTGATATTGAGCACTTTATCCCATAAATATAGCACACATTAAGACTATATTTCTTCATATAGAAAGATAGATAGATAGATTTTAATATATATGTAGATAGATAGATATGAATTGACTGAAGTTAATATGAATTCACTAAATAGATAGATAGATAGATAGATACGTATTTAAATTATAACATCAATATATCCAATATAAATCATTGTGTTTACACATGGATTGTATACGTTTTAAATATGAAGGAAAGCGCTCTGTGCGCATATATATATGTGTGTGTATGCGAGCATATATATACACACGCACATATATATATGCGCACAGAGTGCTTGCCTTCATATTTAAAACGTGTACGCATGTCTTATACAATTCATATGTATACACAATCATTTGTATGAGGTATATTGCTGTTATATTTTAGATACGTATATATATATATATATATATGTGTGTGTGTGTGTGTGTGTGTGTGTGTGTGTGTGTGTGTGTTTGCTTATGTTCAGGCATTCAAATTGCAATAACTCTCTAAGTACAGTGAGTTGTCTGTAAACTTCATGTCGATGCAGTCGACTTTAATCCAGCTGGCGTAGATAAAGAAAGGTGTGCGCGGGGTCTGGCCAAACAGTCTGACATTTGACAAGTTCGCCGAATTTGCTATTGAATTTGAAAAGTAGCTCCAGCAGAGAATTACATTATCCATGCAACGAGTGACAAGGGTTGATTGCGTAATCAAATCTGCGGCTGTACAAGATCGAAAATTGTCCCAATGGAGGCGTTGTGGCCAAACGAGACGGTCATCACTCTGCATCTGTGAGTGGAAATTGTGACGAATTGTGACGAAGTTGGGTGATTATATTTGCGTCTGGGCAATATCTTTGCGTTTTTATTTAAAACTTGGGTGAAGATATGAAGAGTGGCGTTGGAGAATTTTTTTATAAAAACAAAGCAGAAAAAGAAAGAAAGAAAATACGACAAAGGAAATATGAAAAGGAAAGAAATATAGCGAACAACGTGCAGTAACGATAAAGTGACGAAAAGGAAGAAAAACACAACTTGGAAGGAACAGAAGAATAATGAAAGGCAAATAAATACAGGAAGAAATATATGGAGACGAAGAGTGAGAAAGAAAGAAAGAAAGAAGACAACGGAAATATGAAATGGAAAAGGAAAAGAAAAATAACGAACAAAGAGTAGTTAGAATCAAGTGATGCGGGAAAAGAAAAACGAATTGGAAGGAAAAAAACAGGGGGTAAACCAACAGACTACTGGAAATATATGGAGAAGAAAGAAAGAAAGAAAGAACAATAAGGAAATGAAGAAACAATTTCAAATCTAATCTAAGCCAGCTAAATTATCGACAAGATTGAGAAGGCAAAGGAAGAAAAATAGATTAATGATGAATAAAAAAATAATGGGTAAAACAGAAATCTAAATGAAGTAAAAGAATGAAATTGTGTCAAGGAAGGAAGGAAAAACGGAGAAAAGATAAGAAAAAATATAAACGGAATGGACAGAAAATGAGGAAAATGAGTAAGATAGAAAGATAGGAAGGAGAAAAACAGAAAAGAAGAATGAATGTAGGAAGAAAAAAAGAAAAAGGTTTGAAGGAGCTAAATCGAAAAGAAGAAGAAAAAAGAAGTGAAAGAGATGTAGGATAAGAACAGAAAGGAACAATAACATCATGAACAAGACAAAAGATGGGAAGAAGAAGAATACAAGTGTGAAGAAGAAAGAGAGCAAAGTAGGAATGAGAAAAACAGAAAAGAAGAATAAAAGTATGAAAAAGATAGAAAGATGGGGAAAAAATAGAAAAGGTAAATAAAAGTAGGAAGAAGAAAGAGACAAAGGTAGGAAGGAGAAAAACAGAAAAAGTATAAGAGAGGAAAGAAGGAAGAGAGAAGGGTAAGAAGAAGAAAATAAGAAAAGATGAATAAAAATAGAAATAAAAGAGAGAAAGGTAGGAAATAGAAAATGGAAAAAGTGTTATAACCTAGGAAGGGTTACTGAATGAAGAATAACCAAAACGGAGGTTTGAAATGAAATTGTAACCTTTATAACATCAGCAAAATATAATACTCGCCAGCGAGGTGTAGTAGGTAAACCACTGCTAGTGGTGGGCTACTTAGACAGCATATTACCCCTACTTCAAAGCATTTATAAGGACTGGGATATACTCATTAGTGTAAAAGAAGACTATATAGGGAATTATATACAAGGAAGGAAGGAAATATGATAAAATGGTAGGAGGATGAAGAAGAGAACCAAAATAGAATAAACGTAGGAAGAAGATGAAATTAAAAAAAGAAACAAAGAAGGAGAAATCAAAACGAAAACGAAAAGAAAAGCGATACAAGGAAGAAAAACAATCCAATGATTGTAAAAAACAAGTTGAAAGAGAGAGTCATTTGTACGAGAGTAATTGAAGAAAGAAAAAGAGAACAGGAAAGAAAAAAGACAGGAATGAAGCCAAAAGAAAAAATGCAAACAGAGAGGGAAGTGACGGAGGAGAAAAGAAATTTAAAGAAATGGAACAAAAGCAAATAACAAATACAAGAAAATTGAACGAAATAAGTAATCTTGAAACTAAGAAGAAGAAAGATTGAAAAAATGTGAAAAGAAAGTAAAAGAAAGAAAAAATGAAAATAAAAACAACAGAAAAGAATGAAAATGTTAAATTATTTAGACGATGAAGAAATCAAATAAAAAAAACAATGAATGATATAGAAAATAAAGAAAAGGGAAACGAAAAAAAAAAGAAATAAACAAAGCAAACAGAAAATATATAATCTAAGAGAAGAATATAAAAGAATGAAAAAGTAAGTAAAAAGTGTATACAATCTCGAAAAGAAGAAAAAGAAAGCAGATATAGAGAAGAAAATTAGCCAAAAAGAAAAAAAAGAATAGAAACGAAAGATGGCATAGAAACGAGCAAAAGGAGAAAAGAAAGTAAACCGATAGAAAAGAAATGTGATATGATCTAAAAGAGAAAGAAATAATAAAATGACAGAATGAAAAAATATATGATCTAGAAAATAAAAAGAAAGAAAATATAGACAAAAAAAGCGCTAGGAAAAAAAAAACGATAAATACAAAGTGCAGAAATCGAGAAAAGAAAAAAAGAAGTATAATAAAAAAGTGAAAGAAAAATAAAGAAAATATGATCGAAAAGCGAAAGAAAAATAATTAAAATGACCGACAAAAGAGTATAAGATCTAGACAAATAAAAACAGGATAATATAGACTAAAAAAAATTAAAAAAAGAAAGGAGAAAGAAAAATACAAAAAGATGATTTAGGAAAAGGAAGAAAAAAGTATAAGTAATCCAAAAGAAAAAGAAATATATCATCTAAAAAGAAAGAACTTAAAAGATAGAAAAAAGAGTATATGCTCGTGCATAGTATAAAAAAGAAGAAAAATATAATCGAGAAAGAGAAGAAAAAAGAAAACGTAATAAAAAAGAAAGAAAAATTATCTGAAAAAGTAAAATACAAGAACAGTGAGGAAACAAAAATGTAAAGGTACCAAATATATGACAAAATGAAGAAAGAAAAATAAAGATGAAAGTGCATAAAGACGTACAGAAAAAAGGAAAAAAACGATCGAAATTGATAAATACTAGGAAGGTGTCCATGTTTGAATTGAAGTAGTGGAATGTTTCGTAGGAAATCAGGCTTCGTAACGGTGTGCGCATGTCAGAATTGTAGACTTCTTGACGGACTGTAGTCAACAAATGATTGATAGATGTGTATATATTGCCTTTGACCGACAATACTCGAATCTGGCAGATCGAACAGCGTCTAGAAACAGTCACTTGACCGAATCTCATAACTACTAAAGGGAAATGAATATAAAACAGACGCCGGTCAAACTGTCTCGATTGGCTGCACCAATCCAACAAAAACAGCAAGTATACATATTCACCCGCAAATTCCACTGGCATTAAATTTTTTTTCCAGTCTATCAAACGAACAAAATGACTGTATCAATTTTATGAGCATATCTTAATATCTGTTTTAAACAAACACACGCACTCACAAACACACAGATGCTTATGAACATATCATTTTGAAACATCAGTACGATCACCGAAATTAAGGCTGGTCAGTACCTAGATGGGTGACTGCTTGGGAATACCAGTTGCTGTAAGTTTGGATGTGTGGGTTGTGTATTACGGCTCGGAATTGTTAATCGGAGATGCGAGTTCTAATTTCAGTGTGGTTCGGTAGGTTCACTTTACGCGCAAATAAACTTAGAAAGGTGGGAATCGACGTCTTTTCCTCATCCAGCTGTGTTCATTAGTAAGACTAGATTCCATAAATCATTATTATTTGGAAAAAATTCTTACAATCTAAATCTATCTTCTGGCTTTAAATGACCCCCAATGGCTTGGTCAGCCGTCGAAAATGATTCACACATACACACACACACATCACGGTAGATATTTATTCGAGTGAAATACATTCCTTGATTCCAAAAATTCAGACCTCAAGATTTAGGACCCCTATCCATGGTCTTCCCCTTCATATTCCATTGGTGAGTAAGAATTGCCACTCAGATTCTTCCCCAGAATTGTTGCATTATGAAACACACTACTGAGCAGATTTTGTTTCCCTTTTTCGAAGTCCTGGCTATAATGATAAACTAAAACCGACAGCAAAGCTTCTGTTTTGGAGGTTTTGAGGAGCGTGGAACCACCAATTATTTGCTGTGGTTAACAGGTCCAACCTGGTCCAGGGGGTGGTAGCACCACTTAGGTTTCCAGCTATAGGCAAATAGTGAACCCCCAAACAAAAGAAAAACACAATGAAAGTATAAAAAGACGTGCTTATTGTAAAATTACCAACAATACATATCTGTCGCAAAATGATTAACAATACATCTTATAGTATATTTACCAACAATACATGTTATCTGTAGTTGAAGACATGCAATTGTTCCGACATATGTAGATTTCGGCATTAAATAACCCATAAAGATGTTGATATACCGCTAAACAAAATCAACCAAAGCCGAATATTATTTCTTCTACATATTCTCATAATATTCACCCCTTAATCTCCTTGTACATCCTCATTTAGTAATCCTCTGTTTAGAGAGCCCCTTGGGCCTTTTATTAATTGAAAATTATATATATATATATATATATATATATATATATATATATATATAAAGAGGGAGAGTAAATGCAAAAATCCAAATGGATCCTAGTAATATAAAATATTAAAATTTATCCACAAAAATAGCTTAATATATTTATTAATACAGAGCAATATATATATATATATATATGTGTGTGTGTGTGTGTGTGTGTTTGTGTGTACGTGTGCGTGTGTCTGTGTGTGTGCTAATTGACAAAATAGAAAATATCTATTTAAGACTAATCTTCGTATTGATGAACTTCCCTTCGAATTATGTATTGCACATCGACGTGGTCTAATGTTCAGCAAGAATGCCTCGGTAGAATAATTACAACTGAGTAGTGAGTTCGATCTTAAAATAGATGTCCCATATATACGGCCTTGTGCCACATCTAAGGTATACTAAGTAAAGTTCACGAATTAAACTTCGCCGATAATTCTTTGAATCGGAATAAAATGAAACAAAGACAAAATCCCTATCCAAAAATATTTTAAATGATTTTTTAAATGTTGTCCGAAACGTTTTAATTCGCTCCCTCGGATCTCGTCTTTTTGCAATGTCTTTTAGAAGTACTGTAACCACTCGCTTACTGATGGCTATATCCGGTACTGTCAAAGCCTATATTTTCTGTTCCCATTTTTAACATAAATCTAATATTTTTCTATTTAATCTGAAATTTTCTGGAAAGACAGGGTACAGAGCTACGTAGATTCCTGTGTTTGTTTACGATGACGATATATTATCCTGTAATTTCAAAGTGCCAAAAAATGAATTTATTTTCCAAAACATCTTATGGATTATGCATATATCATTGGCTAGCATGATTTAGTCCTATTTGTTCGCACAGTTCACGGTGGATCAGGTTTCCCACCGAAATATGTCTGTATTAGACTCTCCAAGATCTAATCCCTTACGTTATTTCCAGAAACGTATCCTTGTCTCTCTACAGGTGATGTTTGTTATTTTGTCTTTTGTGAGGAACTTTCATTTGTTCTTATCTGTTATTATTGGTCTTTGCTCTTTTTAAGTGATCATTTCATTTCCTATTCAATTCTCCGTCAATTTTTACGCAGTTGTTTTCTTTATCATATTTGTCAAGTTCCTTTGTATTATTTTAACTTCAAAGATGATTTCTTTGTGTATTGTAATGTTCCATAAAATTGTTACAGGTCCTATGTCTTCAGCCGGGTCTGGGTGATGTTCATACATCAGTCTTGCAGTTTCATTTGCCCACTCTGCCATACCGAGTTTTATATACCGTGGGTACTAATAGCGTGCAACCTAATACAAGATGGACAATTGTTTGTGGATATATATTACAGAATCTGCATTTCGGATTTTTAAAAAAATTCCGTATGTGTGCTTCGTAATTTCTAGTTAACAAGCATTGGTCCTGTGTAGAAAGAATTAAACCTTCGATTTCAGCTTTCAAACCTGCTCTATGTAAATCATGATGGGTACCGGGTTTGTTTACATAAGCTTGTCTGGTACGGGAAGAGTATTCTTCATGAAGATTTTGCATCTGGTCCATTCCATTTGTTTTTGCTTTCATTTTAAGCTCTTTACCACTGCAATAGTTGTATTATGGTTTACTTTCATTTCTTTATTTACTTGAAATTACATTTTGAATTTGTTGGATTCCTTTATTGCTGAATAAAGTTTCCTAGTTCTTTGATACAAACCATTATCCAGTCTTCTGTGGTTTCCAGGTATCGTTGAAAACCGACTGGTGTAGATTTGTAAGACAGTTTTAGTTGAACTATTCATCTGCGTCCTTTGGCACATACAGACGACCAACATCCGCCTTGGGATGATACATGCGATGGCAAGTAAGAAGTCTTCTCGTTTTAAAAACCATTCGCTTAAAGTTAGCTATGTTCCAGTTAAGGAAGTTGAAACTGTATTGCATTATCACGACAGTCAATATTGATGGCTGATATTCTGTTTTGTGAATTCCACTCCATATTTAACACCAGACGCACCCGCCTGTAGTATTCGTTTCTCACTGCTTCACATGTCTATGCTGTATTATTATTATTATTATCATTATTATTATTATTATTATTATTATTATTATTATTATTGTTGTTGTTGTTGTTGTTGTTCGGAGAGTCGAGTTCCAATATCCGTTGGTTTCAGTATATTCACTTACACGCAAATATGCTTGGGAAAAATATGAATAATGTATTATTGTATCACTAAAACATTATCTCCAAAAAAATCTTTTAAAAATCTACAAATATTTTCTGATTTAAGTAACATGCAAATGGCTTATAAGCCGTAAAAAACGAATCATTATTATTATTATTAGTAGTAGTAGTAGTAGTAGTAGTAGTAGTAGTATTCAGATATCTTCCTTCTGGTACCGCTTTGTTCGCTCATGGTGCCGAGTTCGTCCCTTGGACATGGCGCTAACATGAGTATGCGAGGATTTATTTGATGAATATACATCTGTGAATATTGATAAGCAGGATGATCTTTTAAGATTCTTGTATATTGATGCTGCCATGATTATTTCCCTTCTTGACCCAACCGAGAGGACCTATTATCCATTCAATATCTGTCTATATTTCTGAGATGAGGTATTATGTACATTATTTACATTATTCGGACTATTGTCCTCATCTTTGTCGCCTTATTTATTACAACTTTTCGGTCATTGTACGCTCCAGCCTTCTTCAGGTGGTTGGAATGTCGAACTGAAGCCTTTGTTTCGATCACTGGGTTATATTGTTCTAGTTCCACGTGCCATGTTTAATGGATGTCAGTTATCAGTTATCTCCTGTTCATTTTCCCCTCTGAAAGTTCTCCACTGCCTTAACCGGGTATTGAACTCACACTCTTTGGGTCCTGTCACTGGATCTAACAGTATTTTAGTATATGTGCTTGATAATCCCTAGTTAACAAGCATTGGTCCTGTGCAGCAATGATAAAACCTTCAGTTTCACCTTTCAACCCTGCACTACGTAGCCACTGATGGGTGCGGTTTTTGTCTACGTCAGCTTGTTTGTTACGGGCTGAGTGTTGGCTGTGGGGCGGTTTATCTTGCCATTGTTTCTTTATCTGGTCGGTCGCATTTGTCTTTGCATTCTTTTATTATTATTATTATTATTATTATTATTATTTACCTACTTTGTCATTTATATTGTATTAGTCGTATTCTTATTAGTACGTGGCGTAGAAAGAGATGGAGGAAGACTAGTAGCAGTAGTAGTAGTAGTAGTATTCATTGTACGATTTGAAGCAGTTAGCTTCGTGGCACTTGCGAATTGTTCAATCTCTTAATTAATAAAATGTAACAGAGAGAGAGAAAAAAACTATACATTGCAGGCAACTCTTTCTTGAACGAATCCAATTAAAATGCTACCGTCAGATTTTTCCCCTTGAAATCGGGACAAAAACTGCGAAAATTTAATCATAAAGTTTTCTGAGAATTTTAGAACAAATTCATTTTTTTAAGAAAAAAATGCTAAGAGTTTTACGTTCGTTTTTTTTTTGTTTTTTTTTGCATTTAGTAAATTTCCAGGTGACTAAATCGACATGAAGTGGCATATTTTGTGACATCGTTCTTAATAGGTAAGATAGACAAAATGTATCGTTTTTATTTTCTTCCCTTTAACTTTCTGCTTCTTTTTCGAACAAGACTTTATTCAGCTGAAATTTTGTAAGATTTTTTGTTCTGTTTATCCATCCGTCATTTTTTGTTCGTTTAATTTTCTCTCGTTCTCTTTCTTTTTGTCCATTCAACTTATTTTTTGCATTTTTTCCTTTCTTAATTTGTTCTTCGTTCTGTTTTTATATATTTTTTTATTTATTGTTTTTTTCATCAGTTATCATTAATTTTCATTTTCATTATTTTTTCTTTATTTTCTATTTCATTGATTCGCTTTTTTCTTTATTGCTTTTTTACGCTTCATATGTTTTTCTTATTTTTCTTCTTACTTTTTATTTCTTTTATTTTTCTTTTCACTTTCCTCTTATGAT
>OZ038508.1:41792332-41797332 GCA_964036315.1 Acanthosepion esculentum | reverse complement strand
AGTGTTCTTGTGTGATTTTATCTTTGGTACCTCGACTTCATGTATTTAAGCTTAGTACTATACTGGAAGATAGCTCTCATCATTTTACTGTTCAATTTGCTAAGGGTAACCGTAAGTTTTATCCTAATTAGTTCCCTTGCTCTTTTCGCATATGCAATTCTATTCCCTCGCTTTCCAATCAAATACCATATTTAAAATTTTAAATGCAACGTGAGACTACAACTTCTGTCTCCTTGGATCCCGTTCTTTTTTCACCCCTTTCTTCTCAATAAGTTGTTATTAGTTTACTTCACTTACAATAACTCATCGCGTCTTTTTTTTTGTTTTTTTGTTTTTTTCCCCATTGCTTGGGAGGAAATGGTTTGAAAAATCTGAATTAAAACAACAAGAAATAAGAAATCATTGGTATAATACATGTTGAATGGTGGTAGGCAAAAGTGGCGCTTCAAAATATGATTTGCACATGGGGGACGTCAACAACAAACGTGGTAACTCAACTATCTGGAAAGTGAAATAACAAACAGAAATTGGAAAGATACGTTTCAGAAACCAAGAATGGTATGAATTATATCGAAAAATAAGGGGAAAAAACGAGAATTACAATACTACATTGCTATTTAATTTCTAATCTTCTCTTTGGCAGTGACGGTACGATATTGTCACAAATTGAAAACATCTTGAGGCGAGAAGGGTGTGGTTCTGCTGAAAAATAATGAGAATACCATAGACAGGGAATGACGCTAATTAACAAGTTTTAAAAAGAATAGAAACTACAAATAAGTTGTTAATTATTAACTTTTAAACACTTACACATTTCGCTTGAAAACTATATTTTATCAGTATGTTTAGGTAGCATCACACGCATATATTGTTAGTAAAAATTGATGTTTGCAAACTCTAAAAGACACGTGAAACGAGGTTGAAAACTAGTAATTATTGACACTATTTACATCGTTCGAACTGTTGTTCTCATCATTATTGCCATATTCCCGATGTTTCGGCAGTAGTACGCTCCAGCCTTCTTTAGGTGATAGACGTTAGAATTTCGAACAGAAACGTTTATTTATAGTCCACGAGAGCAGATTCTTCTAATTCTATGTGTTATATCTTTTTTGTATATCTCAGTTTCTGTTAATTCACTTTAGTAACTCAACTCTCCAAGTTTTTGTTCCCTCTGCTGTGGCCAGGTATTGAACTCACTACTTTTTGGTGGGATTACTCAACCAACGCTTTTATCCTCTGAGTAAAAAGTGTAGTTACAATATTTCATCTAATTTTCTAGGGCATATCAACCTTTAGCAGGTTATTTAAACACAGAATATTTTTTGATTGCAATAAGTTTTTTTTTTTTTAGATAATAATGGTTTTAGTGATACGAGTCTTAATAATTAACCCATAGCTGGGGATGAAAAGAGGAGGATTCATAGATTTAACAAGGGTATTTGCCCGTAAGGGAACATATCGAACCAGGCTGGGTATGAAACCCGGCTCTCTGATTAAAAATTTGGAGCCATTACACCACCCGCACATCCAAACTTACAACTACTGGCATTCCCAAGCGGTCACCCATCTTGGTATTGACCAGGCTCGACGTTGCTTAACTTCGGTAATGGTACAGGAACCGGTGTTTCAACGTGATGCGGCCGCAACCCAAATATCAAGTAGAAATAGTTAAAATGTTGTTGTAATTGCTATTCTTCTCAATGGTAGGGAAAAATCGAAAATTTCGTCGCAAACGAAAGCCTTCTTGAGAAGAGCGCTGTGGTCCTACCGACGAATATCGAGAATAGCATAGACACATCATCTGATTAATAAGGAAGTTCTAAGGAGGGTTGGAAATAGAAAGAGTGTGATGCTGACACTCAGATAGAGACAGGATAATTTCTACATAATGAGTAAAGTATGGACCGAGCGTGTGAGCAACGATGGTGTCTTCGAGAGGCAGCTGAAGTTTCTGGGACGCATAATGAGGAAGGTGGGCACGGAGAATCTGATACTCACGTGTCGAATAGAGGGAAAGAGAGACAAGGGAAATCAGCGCGTGACATACCTTACGAGCTTGAGAAGGAGGATGACAGAACGTGGTCTGGGGGGGAGGAAGCAGAGGAAAGGAACATGATGAGGGCTGCAAGGGATAAAAGGAAGTGGAGAGCCATAATCGCCTACGTTCTGAAAGGACATGCACATAAAAACAATCATTGAGCATTTATGTCGCGCTGATCAAATCGAAAACAGACTGAAACAGGCCTAAAATGGAGTACTGTTGTCATATTTAGGTAGGAGCTACACAGTCTTCACTTTCCAGTTTCGATAGAGCTCAAAAGCGTCTTCCTGTCCTTGTGGGTGACGAATTATTTTCCAGCCTCCAATCTCTCCTCTCACAGGCGGGATGTGGCAAGCCTCTCATTGCGCTAACGCTACATCTATGGAAAGTGCTCGGACGAACTATATAACTTGGTTCCGACAGTTAGAACCTTCACATTGTAGCAAACCACCCACATTATCTCGGTATCCCACTGGTGAAAAGCAGCTTCTCCCCACGAACCCATCTCCGTGGAACCGACTCCCAAGAGGATGTTTCCCTGATCACTACAATCTTAATCTCTTCAAGTTTAGGATTAACCGTTGTCTTCCTCTCCTATCTACATAAACTGCCTCTTAATGTAACCCTCTATTTCTATATCTTGTACAGGGAGAACCTTACTTTTAAAAAAATTGATTGATTTGTGTTGTGGTAGGATCCACCTAATCTGCATAGGTGACTACCAACTATATAAATAGTGGTTGGTACCGGAAGACGAGAAGAGGAATCACGAGATCCAACTAGAGACTCTGATCGACTGCGACTAGTCAACACATTCTCCAGGAACGTCTTCCCAGAAATATACAGAAATACTATATGTACTTATTGTGTACACTTTCTTATTATAATACATTCTTGTTCTAAGTACATTTTGTGTTGCATTATTATTCCATGCATTAGGCGAGATTCAACAATGAGTCAAGACTCAAAAATTTGTTTTATGGTTTATCAATCCTTTGTGGATTATCTAAAGCCAGAATGGTTTTTGGATTGTAAGAATAATTTTTTTTTAGTGAATATTACATTAACATTTTTTACAATAACAATGTTTTACCGGAAATAATTTTTTATTATTTAACCCATAGCTGGGGGACGGATATGGAGTCTTACATTTCGCAACAGAATTTGTAACAAACCTGAGATGATGGCAGAGTCGTCTCTCCGATTTCGCATTCCGACACGCTATTCGTTACACTACCTGTACATATGCCAGGGACTCAAGGAATGTAGATGTAGATACAAGTGTAGGGCTTTAGAATAACTTTCAGAACTGAATACTCATTTGAAATTCTGTTGTTGGAAACAAAACCCGTGAGTTAAAAGTCAGTGCTCCATTGAAACGGCTTTAGACAAATTAATTATTTCTAACACATTGCCTAATTTTCTGGACGAATGATCGTAATAATTCCTAATTAAAAATGATGTTTTATGAGATCTCAAAAGAAGAAAAGGTTATCTATTGGTCAAAGAAATCAGAGATTACTATACATTTGTCATTATATTATAAAATGATATATGCATATATAGAGTAATATATCTGAATATTAATGGGAACCAGCATATAATATAGCATCAATATCTTCTCATACAAATAGAACATTATATAGAAATACATATATATATATATATATATATATAAAAGTGAACATAGAAGTTCATAGATGCAATCGTAGCCTGACGATTGCATCTAGCATGAAACAGACTGTCGCCTCTAAGTGTTGACTTCTATGTTCACTTTTATATTTACACACTCTCTATCTCTGATATTGAGCACTTTATCCCATACATCTTAAGCCTATATTTCTTCATATATATATATATATATATATATATATATATATATATATATATATATATATATACATCGCCCACTTCTACGTGGCACAGGCTCTGGTCCGCGAGGTTGCCTGCTCGTTCTCAGACCTCTTGACAAACTGCTGCACAAGGTATGGCTGGCTCATCTATATAGATCCCCCTGCTACTTGCCGCGATGGAACCTATTGGGCTGGAGCTTGATCTTGCAGCACACCAAGGAGTGCTCTGTATCTAAGTCCGCACTGTGGTAAGAACGTGTCTGAAGGACGTTCTTAATGGCGGCTCGTCTGACCAGTATGAGATCCAGCTGGTGCCAGAAGGTTTTGAGGAGTGTCGAACCACCTCTTAATTGCTATTGTTCCTAGGTCCACCCTGATCCGGGGCGGTAGTATCTGATAGAGTCCCAATTATGGGCAAATAGTTAACCACCAAATTGTGGTCCCGGTGGTCCTGGCTATGACAATAAACTACATCCGGCATCGGATAGGTGGAGCTCGACAGTCTGGGAGGGAAGTTCACATAGGGGAAGAAAAACCCTTATTTCAAACCTCCGCTGCCTTGCGGTTATATCCATCCATAGAAAAGTCCTCAGGAGTAAACTTCTTGGAAAACACCGGAGACGAAGTCCCTAAGGCAGTTCGCCGTTGTACCCAACCCGTTCTGGCAGCTCCTGCGACGGCACCGGTCTCAAACTGCAGCGACCTTGTCGTTTCTTTGGCCTCACCGGTGACATCGAGAGGATGGACGTGCTACATGGGAAAAAGTTCCTCTATATCACATCGCCCAGACTTGCATCCGACCACACCACACTGCACCAAAACACCCTGCACTACAACTGGAGTGGACACTCCAGCTTCGCCTTTGGCGTGGACAGAACACGGAGAACGGCAGTTACCGGTTTTAAACAACCACTCGATTGGTCTGTGGGAGAGATTTTCGGATTTCATTGGACAGCTACCGCCCGCCTCAAGCTAGGCAGCCCCTAGCCAGTAATGTGCTGTCCCGCCACGGTCTGCTTTCTTCATCGGGTGAATGGAGATTATGAAACATCCGACAAGCAAACTGTAACCTTCGCACTGGGCAATAACAAGAATTCACAACA
>OZ038508.1:41739832-41782332 GCA_964036315.1 Acanthosepion esculentum | reverse complement strand
AGCCAGGACCGATAACCGTGCAGATTCTCGTATATATAGTTGAATTATAGCCGTATGTTACGGAATGTATGTGCGTATATATAGTGTATTGGGTCAGTAGATCATTATTCAAACATATATTGTTAAATATAACAGACAACGAATGTCTATTATATTTGATCATGAGCCGTTCTAAGCTTCGGATATTCATTTTGTTTCAGGAGAAAAGCTGTCCAACAATGACTAATTTTATTATGCTGTCCGATGTACGACGTCATAGAACTGCATTACGAACTTACAACCTGCGTTTGCTATTTCGCGGCCGACATCGTCGCGTAGCAAACTTCTATGTAAACATAACATGATGTCATCTTTGACGGTGAAAATCTCTGTTGTAATGTTCATACAAACATTCTGATGATCGCTCATCTAAGCCAAAAACTTAGATCGATGTAAAGCATAATAAAAAATTATCCAAATGTTGGACAGTTTTTTGTCTTGAATTTCTCCTCAAACTAAAGACACTATACTAAACTTAGAATGGCTCATGATCAAACATTCCTTGTCTGTTATATTTAACATTATGTTTGAATATATATATATATATATAAATATATAGATATATATAAATATATATATATGTGTGTGTGTGTGTGTGTGTGTGTGTGTGTGTGTGTGTGTGTATGTATGTGTATATATAGAGAGAGACAGAGAGAGTGAGAAAGAGAGAGGCAGATAGATAGAAAAACGTGTATGTGCGCGGGCACGTGCGTGTATCATTTTTTAAATATTTGTATATAGAGATATAGCTAGATGTGATTAGACTCAAATATAAGTACGACATCACGATAGATGCCTATATAGATATGATCACACACCCATACAATTAGACACACACACACACACACACATATATATATATATATATATATATATATACATATATATATATATATATATATATATATATTCGAAAGAAACCATCTACTTAGTCATATAAGTATGCATCAATAAAAATATTTATATATATATATATATATATAAATATATATATATATATATAAGTTTGTTTCTCATCAAAGGGACGCGCATTCCCCAATTAGATGACAATGAAGATTGTGCCGAAATGAAAGCTTGCAAAACAAAAAAATAATTGCGGCTGGTCGCTGATTAATGAAGAGTTTGAGTGAGGAAAATATTGACAATTAATCAAACGACTCTTTTGATTGAAAACCTTTCGATCTAATCGAATCTCTTAGCGACCCCGAAGCCAACAATACATTTTCCTTAATTGCACCTCGCATTAATTATAATGATTTTATAAATATTAGATACCCGCAATAACATCAATATATATGTGATCATGTTCATAGATGTATGAGTTTAGGAAGGTGTGTCTCTGTACTTATATATTCGTCTCTATACTTTTGTGAGTATTTAATGTTTCGCCTTCATAGACACACTAGTACATAATTACACATATGCGCACATATGGATGTAACAATGTACACACACCCGCGCACGCACGCACACACACACACACACACACACACACATATATATATATATATATATATATATATATATATATATATATATATATATAGTAAAGGTAATAAATCCGTTCGTATATAATCCAAGTGGATCTTAGCAATACAAAATATTAAATCTGATCCACAAAAAAAGGTCAACGTATTTATTATAACAGAACCAATAAATAGTGCTACACAACAAAATTCAAAACATATGGAAGATAAATCTATTTTAAGCGACGAAAACTTCGTCAATCTTAATCAACCCCGGTGTATAGGACCGAGTTTGTGTCGAAATTACAAATTTAACAGTGACAACCGTCGAAAGATTAATACAGACTTCATATATATATATATATATATATATATATATATAATGATTGTCACTCGCTCTGCAGAAGAACACCATATCTTCACTTGGTAGCATTTTCTGTGTTTTTTATTCAGAATTTTCTGATTTCCATCATGTACACTCGTGATAACGCATTACTATGGGCCCGTAAGTGATTCTTAAGCTCACTTTCACTTTTACAAACTCTCTTACGCACGGGGCAAACTTAAAGTTTGTCTGTGTTAGCCATGTTGGAAATTTGCCTGTCCCTGAGTACAATCATGTGGGGTTAGAGTCCCGCAACAGACTTACAAACCTTGTCACAAAACTCGCACAAGTAACCTGCTGGTCTTTTTTGGTAGGGTTGGATTAACAGGAGTTTTCACCTAAACTCTCTGGCGTAATCTGACATGACTGGCCAAAGCAGCTGCCGAATGGGTGACTTTTCCACAAACACTGCAAGTGTGTTCGTGTCCTAATAGCTCCTTCTCCCTCTTAATGGCGCACTTTTTGTTGGAGTACTCAATTCTCGTCTGCTCAAAATTGCTGATATACATACATACATATATATATATATATATATATATATGTGTGTGTGTGTGTGTGTGTGTTTGTGTGTGTGTGTGTGTGTAATTATGTTTAGAGAAGTATAATATTTGGAAAGTTGGGTGTCTTTCTAAATATGCATATTTCTAAGCAAGTATGATTATTTTGGTTGATTCTCTTAGCTTACGTAACGTCATATAAACGCCTGTTAGTGTATATAATATTAAATCTAAGTCTTACAAAACAAAAAAAAAACATAATGAATTAATAAATAGTTTAGACGCGACAAAAAAAGGTAAAAATACTTTCGGTTGTCACTATAGTCAACTAGATCGATATAAGACTGGTTTATATTAGAGTTAAAAGGCAGGCACAGGTTCGATTTACAGTAAAATCGACAAAGAAAACTAACGACGGTTTTTACACCAGTGTAAATAAATTTGATCATTAGAAACAAAGCAAACGATACTGAACCGTTGTGTGGTATCCGTTCTCCTATACGGCAGTGGATGCTGGACAATCTCCTCACAGATAAATAGGAGACTTGACGCAACAGAAATAGGGTTCTAGTGAAGGATGCTGAGAATATCATGGACCAAACCTGTGTGCAGCGACGTAGTTCTGGAGACAATGGCAACGAAAAGTACACTTATGGTATCAGGAAGAGACGGTTGAAATTTATGGGGAACATAACGAGGAAAGAAGATTTGGAAAATGGGATACTCACTGAAAGGATTGAAGGTAAGACGGTCAAAGGAAACAAAATACAACCTATCTGGTGAGCTGAACGAATAGAGTGCGGAGTAATTTTTGAGAGAGATGGTAAAATGACAAAAGATATTAAGATAGGTACCTCCGCGAAAAGTAAACAAAAAGAGCATAGCATGATGGAAAAGACGCCAAACTTGACGAAAACAAAATGTTATCGTCTAATTATTCATATTATTATTAAAAAGGAAATATCAAAGTATTTTGGGGGTATTTTTTTTTTACATTTTGTAATCGTTTCTTGCACAACCGAAATTTTCGTTAAACATCTTGTTTTTTTTGTCATCAAAACTGACAGATAATCCATCATTTTCAATAATTTGTTTCCATTTTATAAAAAAGATGAAAATCTCACTTTGAAATTCTTTTAGAAATCAATAACATTTTTTCAAACTTATTTTAATAAAATCAGAAATTATAATGTTTATTTAAAATATTTTGAATCAAGCTTAACTTATCTGCGCCAAAAAAATGTAATCTGAAAATAAAACAAAGCAGGTCATAACCTTTCGCGTCACTTGACAGGTGACGAAAGACATTTTCATGACGTTTAGATAATTTACGGGAGGATAATTCTTTCTACGGATGAAAGGAAGTGAAATTATTTAGATTTAAGTGAACAAATTATTTACCTCGTTATTTTTAAGGAAAACTTCCAGCGCTCAAATTTTAATTTTTTTTTTTTCTTTACTTTGCTTTCACCTTTACGTTTACGATGGTTTATGGAAAATATATTATAAAGAAATGAAAAAATAAGACTGTTAAGAGTGAGATTAAATTTCATAAGAAAGGTATCTAATTAATTTATAGGTACCTTTCTTATGAAATTTTATCAGAAGTGTACATAAAATACTATAATTTTATGTACATTTATTACATTTTACTGTGTTATTTGTATTTCCATTTATTTTATTACTAATTTTGATATTTCATTTATAGAAAAATTCATAACTGAGATTAATATAAAAATAAGATCATATAAATTTCATAAGATGATACTGATACTTGTAGGTACCCTTCTCAGTTGAAATTGAAAAATCAAATTAACTTCTCCATACGTGTTTCGCAAGAGTAAAGGCCTTAACAGAGGAGAACAATGCTGAACTCAAATAACGCAACTTAATTTTATTCTGGTTGGTCTTCCGTACTTTATAATTACCGCCCGATTATAAAGACAAAATTACATTTCTTAATTACTGCGGATCTTCTGATTAGTCAAAACGATACAGTATACAACGTGCTAAAAAAAGTTCTATCTCATGAGAACACTTAGAAAACCCGATGCGGCTTTTAACTAATTTTATAATATTTTAACAACTTAAATGTAAGAATCTATTGTAATTAAAGAAATAACAAATAATTGTATTAAAAATTCATTTTTCATCGAAAAAATTTTTTGCTTTCAGAAAATATTGTCCATATTCATAAAAACAACTAAAAGCAAATAAAAGCATTTGAAATTAAATAATATCTTTGTTTTATTGAGTTTTGTATGTTACAATTCAGAGGTGATTTTCAGGTACGGGCGGTCCAATTAAAAAAAACATGATTTGCATTCCTCAAAGCCTTGTAATCACTAAACCCGATGCGATCGAATTTCTAGAGTTTTCATAAAATTAGTTATGGGATGGTAATAAATATAAAAAAATATTTCGACCATGTCTTTAATAAAAAAAACATATAATAATTTCCATCATCTATGAATAGTTTCTTAAAGTCTTATTAACTTCCGACAATTATTTGTATTTTTGCAAGATTTTCCAAATTAATGTGTGTCATACAAAAAAAAACGTAATAAAAATTGTATATGCTATTTAGTAGTTCCGGTGATACAAAGAGAAACAAGGTTTTTTTTAATCAAAATTTTGAATGTTTTGAAAAGAAGTAAAAAATTTTAAAAATAATTAAAAAAAAAACTTTCGTCTTCATAATAACATAAGCATTTAGACGATAAAATTTTGTTTTAGTCACGTTTGGCGTCTTTTTTATTATGCTATACCATTTTTTTAGCGATTTCGTGGAGTTACCTATATTAAGAGTTTTACAAAGGACATGAAATTATGGACAGCCATGAAGCGACACAGCGGGTCTTACTCGTTTGCATGAAAGACTGTCTGTGTTTTCTAAGTCCAATCGTAAAAGCATTATGTATTTTGCATATGTGTTCAACAAGAACCCATTTTAATATAACTGCAAAGGACACGTGGCAATCTCTAGATATTCAAAACTCAATCTGTGGAGAGTTATAATTGTCTAACACCTGATGTAATAGATCATGTAAAATTGCGTCGTTCACTTTGAAACTGTGTCGCAACACTATCTTCCGATTACTTAACCCTAGATCTTTTGGGTCTTAAATATGTTATTTGAGTTTGCTAGGTAGCAGGAACACATTCGTTACACCCAGCGGCGCAAGTGACTTTGTTTTCTTTTTCAAAACGGTTGGTTATAGTTAAAACTAGAGACAATTTATGACAGCAAAATTAAATTTAAAAGCTAAAATCGTCGCTTGCCTCCTTAAGACATAATTGAGTAAATATATTCCAGGAACAATGCCGAAATTGGATCCACTTACAAATATGGGAATGCAAATTACAAATCGGAGATACCAAAATCAAACAAGTAAAAATCTTAAATATCTGGGATGTGTTTTAACAATGGTCGGAAAGTGCGACACTGAAATCTGAAGGCTCATTGAAATAGCGAAAGATGCCTTCCAAAACGTAAGCAGAGTATTAAGAAATATAAAAACTTAGAAACAAAGAAACGAGTACTGAACTACTACGTGATATCTAACATCCTAATGCTGGATTATCTCCTCAACGACGAAGAAGAGACTTAAAATAACAGAAATATGGCTCTACAGGAGGAAGCTGAGGATAACATGGACCGAATATGTGAGCAACGACGAAGTTTTACAGAAAATCGAAACAAAATGTAAACTTATATTCAACACCAGGAAGATCCAGTTGAAATTTCTTGGGCACATAATGAGGAAAGATAGCCTGGAAAATCTGATACTCACAGGATAGGTAAGAGGGACAGAGGAAAACAATTCTTAACATACTTAGGGAGCATGAGTAAATGAATGGCATGACAGGGTTTGGAGGAAATAACAAAAAGACAAAGTTTATTAAGAGATACAAAGGACGGGAAATTGTGTAAAGCCATGATCGCCTACGTCTTGAGAGAACACGGCACATAAAGAAGCAGACAACATGACTCTGAATCATTTCTATGTTGTATGATTTCACAAAACCCTACCACCGACCTTCTTCAATTATTGCACTCCCATAAACCTAATAATTAATGACACCCTTACCTCGAATCCATTATATTCATTTACGTGCTAATACCCTTGGGAAAGGTATGAATCTTCTTCTCATCCCCCCTCCCAGCTATGGGTTAATAGCAGGACAGACCGGATGGCAAATGGTCTCCTGCAGAAAGAAATGGCAACCAACTGCAGGAAAAATCTGCCTCGTCAGTCACGTATCGAAAGATACATGATCGCCTAAGCGTGTATCATGCATGACACATAACTGACTGACTTACCTCGAGAGACGATGAAATTCTCTTTACGAAAATTCCCCTCAAAGAAACTTTAGACACAGCAGCACAAAACAAATGTAAATATTCCTCTTTCTTTCCCTCTCTCTCTCCCTCTCTCTCTTTCCATCTCCCGCTTTTTCCCCTCTCTCTCTTTCTCTCTCTTTCCCTCTCTCTCTCTCTCTTTCTCTCTCTTTCTCTTTCACTTTCTCTCTCTTTCTCTCTCTTCCTCTCCCACTCCCCCCCTCTCTCTCTTTCCATCTCCCTCTTCCCCCTCTCTCTCTCTCTTTCCCTCTCTCTTTCTCTCTCTTTCCCTTTCACTTTCTCTCTCTTTCCCCCTCTCTCTTTCTCTCTCTTTCCCTCCCTCTCTCCCCTCTTTCTCTTTCTCTCTCTTTCCATCTCTATCTTCCTCTCTCTTTCTCTCTCTTTCCCTCTCTCTTTCTCTCTCTTTCTCTTTCACTTCCTCTCTCTTCCCCTATCTCTCTTTCTCTCTCTTCCTCTCCCACTCCCCCTCTCTCTCTCTTCCATCTCCCTCTTCCCCCTCTCTCTCTTTCCCTCTCTCTTTCTCTCTCTTTCCCTTTCACTTTCTCTCTCTTTCCCCCTCTCTCTTTCTCTCTCTTTCTCTCTCTTTCCCTCATCTCTCCCCCCTCTTTCTCTTCCTCTCTCTTTCCCTCTCTATCTCCCCCTCTCTCTCTCTCTTTCTCTCTTTCCTTCTCTCTATCTTTCCCTCTCTCTCTCTTTCTCTCTCTTTCCGTCTCTCTCTCTTTCTCCTCTCTCTCTCTTTCTCTCTCTTTCCCTCTCTCTCTCTTTCTCTATCTTTCTCCTCTCTTTCCCTCTCTCTCTCTCTCTCTCTCTCTCTCTCTCTCTCTCTCTCTCTCTCTCTCTCTCTCTCTATCTCTCTCTCTCCCCATCATTTAATCAACAATCCTTGTACCCGTCAAAACAAGTATATTTTTATGATAATCATGGTAACATTTATACAATGACTGAACTCGTAGCTATGGGATGACCTCTCATTTCTACTTTATTTAATTTGTATATGGTTCACTTAAACAAATATATTGAGCAACTTTCCCAAATTTATGTTTCTGTATAATCATGAAATATTCATATTAACGAAAAAGTCCAGACGAAATAAAAAAAAAATATTCAAAGATACCCTTGAGGAAAATCTGCACCAGACTTACGAACTTAACATTAATAATAGAATCGCTTTCCTCGATAGTTTAGCGAGAATTTTAATATTCCACTCTATAAAAGCCTACAAGCAAAGATTCCTGTCGACTTAATTACCAAAGTGAATATCCTCACAGCTATAAAATAGCTGTTACAGAGAACATGATCAACCGTGTTAAATTAATTTCTCCTTCGCACGCATTATTTTATGAAGAACTGAACAACATAAAACACAGCTTTTATCATGTGTCTTCGAACCCACCTCGAAGACAGATACAATTAACGTTAAAGAATTTAAAAGTAATAAGAGAAATAATTATTCTGGGATAGACGAAAATAAGAACACCATTAACTGATTCGTTAGTAACGAGATGCACTCTATGTAAAAGCCATTAAAGTTATAATTCGCCGGTATATATCGTTTAATGCTTGTAATAAAACTTAAGGTGTACCAATGTTTCGAAAAATATATCTAATCTAATCCTTATCGTTTACGCAAGATTTCTAATATTCTTTTTTGTAAAATTCCATTGATAAACTAATTCTTCAACAATAGTTTTTTTTTTTTAAGTAACATCGAATATTAAATAATTGGTTACAAAACAACCACACTGTCTCATGGATTATCACTTATCGTAATTTAGTGCAAATTAAGTAGATACCTACCAAGAAAAACAACCCAAATAAAAGTAACATTTTTTTTTTTTTTTTTTTTTTTTTAAGCGTATCACCCCGAGCAAGGCCGGTGGCCACTATCACGCAAGGGGTTACAGAAGGGTTGGAGGAAGAGCAGATAGGAGTGGTAAAGGAAGGGTTGTGGAGAAAGAGAAGGACGGAGGGCCGATCGAGGTGGGGAGGTTACGGGAGATATAGAGCAAGAGCAGATAGGAATGGAAGATGTCAGGAAGTGGATAGATCAAGGCAACTGTAGATGACGATTGACGCTACACTTAAACCGTTGGAGATTGTATTTGTCAGGGAAACAGTAACGGGGAAGGGAGTTCCATAGGCGAGATGTGCGAGACATGAAGCTATTGGAGTAGAAAAGACGTCTACACCTAACAGTTTCTACGGTGAAGGGGTGGGAACGGGATGCCAGCCTCGTAGGACGCTTGAATTCACGAGGCTTAGGGACAAGTGAGAGCAACTCCTCAGAGCAATTACCGTGGAAGTACTTGTAGAAAAGGCAGAGTGATGCAACATTCCGTCTGTGAGAGAGCGACTGCAGACGAGATGACAGATCAGGGCCAATCACATTGCATATCCGTCTCTGGATCTTATCAAGAACCCCGAGGCAACACGCAGGGGCCCCAGACCATAAATGGCAGCAATACTCCATGCAAGGTCGAATGGTAGACTTATAGACCTGGAGGATGGATTCAGGGGAGAAGAATTTCCTGGCTCGGCACAGGGAACCAACTTTTCTAGCGGTGGATGATGCAATTGACTCGATGTATTTGTTCCATCTCAGATCAGCGGACAGCGTGAGACCGAGCAGCCGCAGAGAGGAACTCTCGAGAAGTTGGTCCTCAGACATTCTGATGGGATGCAGAGATGGGTCCTTGTGGTGGTTAATGGAGAGCAATTTTGTTTTAGAGGCATTAAAGTTGACCATCCATTTCTCTCCCCAGTCCACAACCGATTGGAGGTCCTTTTCAATCTGAGCTGCCAGGTTAATTTTGTCCGCCTCGGTAGATTTGTGCTTGAGGCAGGAGTAAATGGTAGTGTCGTCAGCGTAGATACCGACTTGGGAGTCTATGGCGTCAGGAAGGTCATTTATAAATATGAGGAACAGAGTAGGGCCAAGGATGGAGCCTTGAGGAACACCAGCAGTAGTGGGATAGGAGTTGGAGAAGGATCCACTGAGAACAACCTTCAAATCCCGGTTTGATAGGAACGATTGAATTAGGTCAAACAATCGACCTGTGATACCATAACCCCGGAGCTTGCGAAGGAGGCCGGCATGCCAAACCCTATCGAATGCCTTGGAGATGTCAAGGGCCACGGCACGGGCTTCGCCGTTACTATGGATAGCTTGGTAGACAAATTCAGTGATGGCCGTAAGCACATCGGCAGTAGACCGGGCAAAGCGGAAACCATACTGCTTGTCTGAGAGCAGATCGTGGGATATCAGGTGAGTAGTCACTTCGGCGTTGATAATGGCCTCGAAGACTTTGCCGAAGATGGGAAGGAGACTGATAGGACGGTAATTAGAAGGGTTGGAGGGGTCGCCAGAGTTCTTAAAGACAGGAACAATGGTAGAGGACTTCCAGCAGTCAGGAAAACAGGAGTCCTTGAGGCAGCGGTTGTACAATTTAGAGAGGGCAGGTGCCAGTTCAGGTGCGCATTTCTTCAGGACAATGGCTGGTATTCCGTCGCCGCCGGTAGCCTTGTGGGGATCTAAGTTAGAAATAGTGCCCAGTACCGACGACGGGGTTATGTGCAAGCCGTCCAGTAGGGCCTCGGTTCTGGGAGGGAAGTCAGGCAAGGGTACCCCAGAGGAGTCAAGCATAGAATTGAAAGAAAACTTTCGGGCAAAGCATTCGGCCTTGTCGGCAGAGGTGGTCAGGACCTCAAACTGATTGAACAGTGGAGGAATGGAGAGTTTGTTACTATTCAGAACGCTCTTGCAGAGGCGCCAATAGTCCTTGGAGCCAAATTTGCGGGATGCAATACGTTCCTTCATCCGGGCTGCAAATAGTGCCTTGGCATTGTCGAGGGTACGCTTACACTCATTGCGTGCAGAGGTAAATAGACGTCTGTTGAAGTCGGACATGTCACTACGAAAACGGTGGAAGAAGTGGTTCCTATGGGCAATGGCGGCTGAGCAAGCAGCTGTGAACCAGGGGGAGGAGCGCGGTTTGACCTTGAATTTCCTGGAGGGGATGAAAGCTTCGATACCGGCTTTGATCCAGGAGGAGAACTCAGAAGCACAGTCATGAGTGGGGAGCTTAAATACAGCATCCCAGGGGACATCGCGGAGGAAGTCCCGAAATGAGTCCCAGTCAGCCCGTTGGTAGCAGAAAGTGGTTCTGGTGGTAGGAGGTTCTTTGCAGGGGGTGGGGCTGAAGGAGATACTGACAGACACGACAGCATGATCGGAGTTACCGATAGGACAGAGCTGCGTGGCACTACACGACTCAGGGATGGAGGTAAAACACAGGTCGAGGAGTGAGGGCTTACAGTCACGATGTAGGAAAAACGCGTGGGGAAATCGATTATTTGGGTGAGGGATTGAGAGATTGAAAAGTTTAGAGTATGAACGCCAGCGAGGTCAGTGGTAGCGTTCTGTAGCCACTGGTTGTGATGGGCGTTGAAATCACCAAACACAAATATGTGAGCGGACGGATGGACAGAGAGGGCCTTATCAACGCTGTCAGAAATGACATCGAGTATCCCGCAGTCCTGAGAGGATGGAGAGCGGTAGAGGAAGAAAAGATAGCTTACAGCATTGAGAAGAGATAGGCGGAGACATAAGTAGGAATGATCCGGCGATTCGAGAGAGGTCTCTCTAGCCAGAGGGAGATGGTCCTTGACGTAGACACACAGACCATGCATGTGGGTTAGAGAGTCTTTTCTGAGGAGAGGGAGGTATCCAGGGATCGAGAGATCGGAGGAAGGGATAGAGGAGTTAAGATTGGTCTCACACAGGGCGAGTATATCCGGGCACTTAGCTATGAGGAAAGACTCAACGCTGCAGAAGTTGGTTCTAATGCCACGGATGTTAGAGAAGGAGATATTTAGAGGTTTGGGTGATTTTTGGAAGGCTGGTTTAGGTTTGTAATTCAGTTTTTTGTTATTCATGTTGGTAATTGGTTTTGGAAAGAAGGAAGAAGGCCTGAGTTAAAGGAAGCCGACGGTTGCTACCCATGACGCGAACAGAGAGGGGGATTGGCACAGCAAGATTCATAATGTGGCCTCAGGGTTGCCCACCGGAAATGACTGCAGGGACACCTATCCATGCGCGACATGGCACTACAGACATCCCGATATTATGCAACTGTTGATCAGAGCGGCCGCTCAAGACGCTACGCAAGAGTTAGGGCTCCTAACTACCAGTCGGAAACAGCAACCAGGTAACTGTCAACCGTGTACCCTCAGAATGAACAGGCAATGCCACAGACTGCGCGCATCATGGGAGGAACACAGCGACACCAGTACAGAGGCCAGTAAGTGGGAGAAAGAAATCCGGGAACCCCTTCCTAAACACGAAACAAGGTTTGGGCCTCTACTCGCGTTCAATAGAAGAGGGAGGAGTGTTATAAAATTATATATGTACATCATACTAAAATATTATACGAAATTCACTTTAAAGAAAGATACCAAATATTGAAAGTTGTCATTATATAAATGAAACAAACCACATTAGACACATTATTTTTCAGCATAGGGAAACATATTTTAAGATATATCTTTAAAAAATTCATATCCTTGTCCTAAAGTGCTAAGATTGGTGATTCCTAACTAATTTCAGAAAAAAACCTATGACTTCTCTTATACACGAT
Source organism: Acanthosepion esculentum (assembly GCA_964036315.1). Lineage (NCBI taxonomy): Eukaryota > Metazoa > Mollusca > Cephalopoda > Sepiida > Sepiidae > Acanthosepion > Acanthosepion esculentum. The sequence continues at coordinate 41,769,946 of OZ038508.1, read as the reverse complement.
ACGCTTAAATTGAAAATGTAGCTTTATTAAAAGTACTAGGATGAAGCTAACAGAAAGTTTTATCTGCGTCATTGATAAAAAATTAACGTTCCTGCTAATGACTAGACATCATCTAAGGCAGTGGTTCCCAACCGTTTTTACATGGCGGCACACTATTGAGTTCTTTAAACTTTCACGGCACACCTATCACAAAAAAATAAATATTTTCCACTCATAAAGCCTTTTTGCAATAAAATAATAAAAAACAAAGAATATTATATTAGAAGAATTTTTATTCCCATAAATCAACATATCCTGTATTCAATATCGGGTATAAAATAATAATGGTGAATGTCAGTGGGACAGTTGTGCCTGGTGCTTCTTGACTACTGCTGCAATATTTGGGCGAATGTGAGAGAGACACACTCTTAACTCTTCTTCAATATTTTTAAGTCTTTCACGTTTTTTTATTTTTAATATTTTTAGGTAAGAAAATCCCATTTCACATAGGTACGAAGTTGAGAATTGCAGTAAGATTTTAATGGCTTTTTTACTTAGTTAAATACTCTTCCATAACAGAAATCCAAAAGGCGTCCAATGGCAGTCGTGTGTACTTCAATTTGAGACCACGATCACTGGAAAGGCTTTCTTATTCTTCCTCTTCACATAACTCAAAATTGAAAAGGTGGTTGATGACTGATAAATCTAGGAACCGATTGCGAATCCAATCAAATTCTTCAATGCTGATTGAGGGAAAATATTCTTCAGTTTTAAACAAAATGAACTTAAATGGCTTCTAGGTATTATCTCTTCGCGGCACACCAGCAATCATTCCGCGGCACACTAATGTGCCGCGGCACGGTGGTTGGGAACCACTGATCTAAGGTAATGGAACAAAAACTATGAACTTCGGACAGATTGCCCTTAAAATTAATATGGATGTCCGACTTATAGCCAAACTGTAAAATGCAATAAAATGCTGAACGGATGAGCATTTTGATCGCTTGAGTGGCTAGTATGGGATAGCAGCAGTGTGGACAAAGCTATCAACTTTTTAACTGTCAGTTTCACCCGTCGGTGTGGTCTCCAGAGCAAGAATTGGTATTTAGAGACCACTGAAGGCTGAAACTATAACCATGCAATGCTGATTCACCCTGTATGGTATATATATATATATATATATATATATATATATATATATATATATATATATATATATACATATATATATGTGTAATTTGGCAGCAACTTTTCTTTTAAACATGTTGTGTTGAATGTCAAAGACAATATAGTCCTGCATATTCTCTTTTGAATTTTCTCATATTTACGGACAACATTTATTTCGATATAATTTTCAAATAAAAAGTCCCATTAGAAAATATGAGAAAATTCAAAAGAGAATATATATATATATATATATATGTGTGTGTGTGTGTGTGTGTGTGTGTGTGTGTGTGTGTGTGTGTGTGTGTGTGTGTGTGTGTGTGTGTGTAAAAGGACCGAGAAGAGTCAAACACAAGTCTTACCAATCAACTGTTTTTGTTTTATTCCGTTTTTTCTTTGTTTCTTTTGTTTAATTTATAATTTTCTTTTCATTTTTACTTATTAACCGACTTATTTGATGGAGTTTTTTTTTTGTTTTTTTTTTAGCTGAAATCGTTTTTTCTTACTAGTTTGACTTTTTAAATTTAATTTCTTGTTAGTTCTTTATTTGTTTTTTTCAGTTTTCCATGCTCGGTTTTCGGTCCTCATTTATTTTAATTTATTTCTATAGGTTAACAACTAGTTTCTCCAGAATATAGTTTTTCTTTATTTTTATTTCTTAACAGTTATTGTTTAACTTTTTGTCAATTTTTCTAATTTCGGCGAATTTTTATTTATTTATTTATTTTTCTTTTGTCGAATTTTATTTACTTTTTCATCGTGTTATTTCTTTTTGGTTGTTACACCGAACCGTCATTGTAATTTAGAGTAATTTATGTTTTATCTTTTTCTCAAAGTAAGCCGAACTTTTCTTTGTCGCCTGTTCCTGATCCTTTGCTGGAACTGATTTTACAACTAGATCAAACATTATCAACGCTTCACCAGGGGTTTGGTCAAGTTGCTACGCAAGGACCAAAACCGTGGTAACTTACTGCCTCTGACGATGATAAATACAGACTTAAATACTTTAGCCAAGATTTTAACCAGCCTTTGCAAGCTGTACTGTCTAGTCTGATTGACTCCGAACGGACTCCTGCTGTGAAGGGCCTGACTATTCAGGACAAATTTCATTTTGCACGCTTGATCATCGAGTAAGTCGACAGTGAAGCCGCGCTGATTAATTTAGATCAGTCCAAGGCATTCGATAGGCTTGACCATCGATTTCTAGAGGCTGCTCTTTTAGCCGCCGGTTTCGAGACGTACTTACACACCTGGATCAGGCTTCTGTATGCGTCACCCGAGGCGCTGGTCGAAATGAATGGTGCTCGATCGGGACGTTTTATTTTTTCGCTCCTTTCGTCTTTGGTTTTCCGCTTTCGCCTTCACTGTACATTCTCGCGTTGGAGCCTTTCCTTCGAAAGTTAAAGAAGATTCCGGTCCTACGGAATTTTCCTACCTGATGCTACCACATCGGACAGATACTCCGGCTATGATGACGATGTCAGCAAAGAGATCATAGCTTACGAGAAGGGACAGGGGCTAAGATCAGCCGCGATAAGTCTGTACGCTTGAAGTTGTGTGCTTGGAACGGATTTTTCTCTTCCCGGCCCTTTCCTGTGGACGAACAGGATTTCCAAGATACACGGCATCTGGTTCTGTCCCGATTTCCTTTTGGAAATAAATTAGTCGGAGGTTCGGAAGAATGCCGTCGTCGCAGTTCGTCTTTGGTCCTTGAGGAACCTTTCCTTAATGGGGTGGGCGGAAATATGTGCCTCACATATCTACCCAATTCTCTATAACTGATTTGCCGTGTGCCATACTAATAACATTACTAGGACTATTGTTCTCCTTCTTGTGTGGAGGCATGGTCCCCAGGTTAATTCGGGAGATCTGTTACTTCCGGCCTTCTAAAGGCGGTCTGGGTATGCCTAACGTTGAGATTCGCCAACAAACGCTGCGCATCGCGTTCCTTGGCCTCAGCAATCGGATGGTGAATTCTGGAAGCAAGGCACCAGTAAGAACTTCCCATCCTCGCGAAATGTGCCCTAGTGAGAGAAGGAGAAGGCCCCACCCTTATTTACCCTGAGGCAAGTGCTTTTTCTACCGTGAATGTTGGATTGCTCTCAAGCACCTCTTAAGGGCGACGGATGACCACTCCGATGTTCGGGCATTTTCACGTAAGGCATTCTATCACGTGTTAGTAAGTGGGTCCGTTCGGCATAATTTGATAAGCTAGCTCGGTTTTACGAAACAGGAGGCTCGCTTCACATGGCTATGGGTGCCCGGGTTGAAATGCCTCACTAATGAAGAGGTATCCCTCATCTGGCTTGTGATTCGAAGGGTCCTCCGGGTTGGCAAAAGACTCTGTTCGGCGGCCTTGAAAAATATCCAAATTGCGTTCGCTGCAATAAAGCGGTTTAGACCCTTGATCACGCCTTCTTTCACAGCCGGGTCGTAGTCCTGTTGTGCAATTTTATTGAACATATCATAGTCCGTATGCTGCACAAATTGTTTTCGTCCTTGAGGCCAGTTCTGTCTGTAGCAATAGGTAGCGTAGTTTACTAAGTCTGAACAGTGTTCTTATGCTAGCTAGATGTTATGCGAGTCGTAATATGGACGACACGTCAGAAGGAATACCATGGGGACGAGAAGTTTACCTCTCCTCAACTAATGTTGTTCTTAAGCAGCAGTTTAAATCAAGATTACGATGCAATATGCGGTGGCTACCAACCCATCAGAATTTGGCAAAAGGAGGGTGAATCTTGCGCATCTCTGTCGAGTAAGAGGGACCTATTTAAAGTGGCACTTAGATGCCAGTTAGGTATCAGGATATTGTTCTAACGGGATTGAGCATAGGTAACAAAATTAGTTTAATTTAGGGTTGATTTTTTTGTTCTTTTGTCTTTAGTTCTTTTAGTTTAATTCCCCCTCCTTCGTTAGGTGACCAGAAATATCAGTTCTCTGATGGATGCTGAACACCTTTCGTATTTGTTATTGTTTGAAGGGGTGTATACTTGAGTGAGTGGTGGGACGAATAAGTGTGTTGATTATTTATCCAGCATTAATTTCGGCAAATTAACTGATGTTTCTGACACGAGGATTGTGTAGCGGAGGTATTACTTACATTATTTTGTTTACTCTCTTCTTAAATAGTTTTTCATATATTTTAAATCCACATTTTTAAATCGTTGTTTTATTCACCCCCCCCCTCCAACCGAAATATGTACATATGGGATCTAGTTAGAACTTCATAGATATTCTGGGATATTATGGTGTATGTAGTAACAACGGTATGTAAGAATGTGTTGATTTGGTCTAAGGAATATTGTGGCGTGTTTGAGTCAATGATTGTGGCTAGCTACGTTTAATTATAAGACAGAAGACCAGATTCCACCATCCTCCTTTTGGCCTTGTACCACATTTTGTATTTAAAAAAAAATATTGAAGTCACCTGACTAAATTGCGTTGTCATTACAAACTTGTGACATTTTGACAATGAGGAGAGATTATTTCACACAAATGTGTCAACACTCAGACCTTCAGAAGAATTCTGCATTGGATCTGAAAATATTTTGTCGTGCCTGGACCTTTTGGAACAGATTTTCTTAACGAACGGCATAGACCAGCAAACAGAAATAAAAAAAAAAAAACAGAGATAAAATATAGAGTATCTTAGCGCCGTACAGTGTCTTGGAGGAATTATGTGTACCACAGAAGCCGAGGGATAGAACTTTTGAGAAAATTAAGAATGTGTTGCTAGAACACTTCAAGCCCAAACACCTCGTCATCGTGGAATGTCACCGGTTTTATAATGCCAAACAAGAGGCCGTTGAATCTGTTTCAAATGTCTTAGTTCGGCTTAAACATTTATCGTCAACGTGTAAATTGGAATATTTCTAGAAAGAACCTACGGGACAAATTCATGGGTGGATTAGATAATGAAAACATTTTAAAAAGGACATGTAAATTGGAAATGCTTCTAAAGTGCCTCAGGCTATGGAATTGACAAACATTAATAATAGAGTTCTATAAAATTTCAAAAGAGGAAAACGTTTGTTTTGCATGCGACGGAGAATGGCATTAAAAACCTGTAGTGTTCAGCATGGGGCAGAATTTGTATTAATTGTCAAAACAAGCATCATTTTTCCTGATAGTGCACAAAAATCAAGGGGAAAAGCAGGCGTAAAACACACCGAATATATCATTATATAGGCTTAATTTGAACGCACTTGAACCTTATACGTGTAAAGTCGAATTAAATAGGATCAGTTGTGAAATGGAAATTGACACCATGTGTTCATATCTGTTAAGTGAAGAGCAATTTAAAAAAAACTGACTAATGCAGTGTTTTCTAAAAGGACTTCAACACAAAAATTTCGTAATTATTCTGGGCATATTATTGAACAACGTGACTGTGAAACACCAGAGGTAAACATATAATTAATAATGCTGTTTGTACCCGAATCAGGCCCCAACCTTCTTGAACGGGATTGGTTGGAAAGATTATCAATTAATCTATTGGCTACCTGTAACCAAATTACGTGTACTGATAATTTTCTGAGATTTTAAAATTAGATTAGGATACTTTGAAAAAAGGAACTACGATGCTACATGCCTAACCTAACAGTACCCTCATTTCATGATTGCTGAAGCCGTAATGCTAACATTCCCAAAAAGGTTGAGGCCGAACTGGATCGTATGCTTACAACAGCCTTCTTATTGAAATGGCAGTCCCTGCAGACTGTAAACTCTAAAGTACAAGATCATATATATATATATATATATATATATATATATATATATATATATATATATATATATATATATTATAATAAAAAGAAGGAACAGTAAGATATATAATCCGGTGTTCTTATTATATAATTAAATTTGAATTCTTAGCTTCGGTTTTTTAAACATTGTAATTCCTGTGTAGCGAAGGAACCATATTTTTAAATCAGTTAATATATATATATATATATATATATATATATATATATATATATATATATATATGTTGTGGTAGGATCCACCTAATCTGCATAGGTGACTACCAACTATATAAATAATGGTTGGTACCGGAAGACGAGAGGAAGAGGAATCACGAGATCCAACTAGAGACTCTGATCGACTGCGACTAGTCAACACATTCTCCAGGAACGTCTTCCCAGAAATATACAGAAATACTATATGTACTTATTGTGTACACTTTCTTGTTATAATACATTCTTGTTCTAAGTACATTTTGTGTTGCATTATTATTCCATGCAATAGGCGAGATTCAACATTGAGTCAAGACTCAACAATGGCGACGAAGTAGAACGAACCATACGCCAAGTTTCAACAATGGCCACGAAGTAGAACGAACCATACGCCAAGTTTCAACAATGGCAAAGAAGTAGAACGAACCATACGTCAAGTTTCAACAATGGCCACGAAGTAGAACGAACCATACGCCAAGTTTCAACAATGGCAAAGAAGTAGAACGAACCATACGGAAAGAAAGAATTAATAGTGAGAGTTTTCAACAATTGGGACAAGTCATTGAAGAACCCAGGCTGAAAAAAAAACTATTAATTGAAAGTCCAACGTTAACATAACGACGAAGGATTCTGAACTTCTGGATATGTAAAACTCGTTAAAAGACGACTAAGCATAAAGGAACCTTCACTCAGAAAAATTGAAAGGTATCGTAAACGAGTAACGCTAAATTTAAATTAAAAAATTATCTACAACGAGACACCCTCTAAAAAGAAAAATTGGCCGACTACAAAAACATGCATGGATTAAAAGGAGCACAAATACACCGTGTCGACTTTGAAAGGTAACAAACTTTAAAAAATTTTTTTTTTTTAATTATTTGTTCAACAATATAGTGACGAATTACCTCTGATAAGAAAATCAGACGTTGTCATTAAAATACGCGAACAGGAGTCGAAAACGAAAAAAAAGTCCGACGCTCTCTGTTCACAAAAAAATAGAAAAAAAATACCAAAGTTGATTAGCACGGGCGTGAATGTAAAAGCAAGACATAAAATATAAAAGTCTTACGTTGTTTCGATTTTTTGGTCAGCTCATATGATATTCGTGGATACACAAATTAAAAGTATATTCCTTGTTGCATGCACACTATCAGCTAAAAATGGAGGAACTATCCAAAGTCATATCTGAATTATTAAAATCCCAGCAGTTGAGTCAACAACGTCAGCAAGAACAACAGATAGCACAGCAAGAACAACTGATAGCGATGCAAAAATATCAAGAACGTCAAGAGGAAAGACTTTTGGAAATTCAAAAGTTAATACTGGAGAAATTAAACAACTATCAGGCAAATGAGGGAAATTCTTCATATTCTAATAACACCATATTTAATTCGCTGGAAACTTTCAACTATGTGCCAGACGAAGAAAAAACGTTTGAAGCGTACTTTAAACGATATGAAGATATTTTCTACACAGACTGTGAAAACTGGTCGAATTCAAGAAAAGTCAGTCTATTACTAAGAAAGCTAGGTACAGCAGAACATAGCAAATTTGTAGATTTTATTCTACCGAGAAAAACAACTGAATTGGAATTCTCGGAAACAGTGAAATTGCTAAAAGAGCTGTTTGGAGCAAATATGTCGCTTTGGCATAAGCGATGGTTATGCATGAATTTCTCTAAATCCGACGATCAGGATTACTTAACATATGCATCTATAGTGAATAGACATTGTGACAATTTCAGATTGGCAGAGATTACGGTTGAAGAATTCAAGTGCTTAATTTTTGCTCAAGGACTGGTATCCAGTAAGAGTGCCGAAATAAGACGTAGAGTTTTGTCTAAACTCGAATCTGAACAAGGCCTTACCCTGCAAAAGTTAGCAGAGGAGTGTCAACGGGCCGTAAGTTTAAAAAAATAGTCGCAAAAAATCGAAGAAGCTGGCAGTGCTTATATTAAAAAAATAAAAAAGCAGTCAAATTACCCATCAGAGAAAAATTGGAGAAAAAATTCGGCGTATTTTAATAGACAAGAAAATAAAAAGAACGAAAATAAAAAGGTCCCACCATATAATTGCAGACGTTGTAACGAAAGACATTGGGAGATAAATTGCCCATATAGAAATAAGAAATGTTTCGTGTGCCAAAAGAATGGTCACAAAGGATCGTGTTGTAAAACGAAAAAATTCAAGAGCCGAATTAGACAAACAAATTCGAATATCAAATCAGATAGAGATTTGAGGAAATATGTGACGACTGAAATATTCAAAAATAATATCAAATTTCAACTCGATTCGGGGTCAGATTTAACAATAATGAACGATAAAACATGGAAATTTTTAAAAAGGCCTACAATAATGAAGTCAACGAAACTCGCTCGAACGGTAACTGGAAAGCAAATTAACTTCGAAGGCGAGGTTGTACTTCCAATGAAAGTGAATGGGATCGTTAAAAAAATGAAAGTTTTCATTCTGAGAAATGGAGAAAACTTGATGGGTACAGATTTTATTGAAACATTCGAATTATGGGATAAACCGTTAAACTCATTCTGCAGAAAACTAGAAAGTAATACGCAAACAAGACAGGACATTAAAGATGAATTAAAGAAAAAGTTTCCGGAAACCTTCACACCTGGTCTTGGAAGATGTAACAAGTTTGAAGCTAAATTTGAATTAAAAGAAAATACTATGCCTATATTTAAAAAGAAACGTAACGTGCCTTTCGCAAGTGTAGAGAAAGTAGTAGTACCAAAAAAGTTGCAGAAAAGAATCCTACGGGACTTTCATATGGGTCACCCGGGGATTAATAGAACAAAAAGCTTAATGCGAAGCTTTATATATTGGAAAGGAATGGATGTGGATATCGAAAACATGGTTCATCGATGTAAAGGGTGTGCGTTAGCAGCTAAGGCACCACCTATAGTACACAAACCATGGCCAAAGACGGATCATCCGTGGGAAAGATTACACATTGATTTCGCTGGTCCAGTAGAAGATTATTACTACTTAATAGTGGTAGATAGCTTTACAAAATGGCCGGAAGCACTACGCTGTAAAAAGCCTACGTCCAATACCACAACAACTTTTTTGCATGAATTATTTGCACGGTTCGGTGTGCCAGAGTGTATTGTGAGTGACAATGGTACACAATTCACTTCTGACGAATTTAAGGAATTTTGTGAGTTATATCAAATTAACCACATAACAACGCAGCCGTATCATCCGAGATCCAATGGACTCGCAGAAAGCTTTGTAGATACGTTAACGCGCGCTCTGAAGAAAACCTCAGGAGTTCCAACGGAAAAGGCGCTTCAGCAATTCCTACAAGTATACAGAATCACGCCTAACCAGAGAACACCATCAAACATGGCACCAGCTGAACTAATGTTCGCTAGGAAAGTTAAGTCAGTGTTTGACAAGCTTTTTCCAGGAAGAAATAGAATAAAGAACACTATGTATACAGCTAGAAAAAGATACACCCCCGGAGAGAAGGTGTTTTTCAAGTGCTATAGAAACAACATTGAGTTCTGGGAGCGAGGCATAGTGGACAAGAGAATCGGTGACCTGATTTACATAATAAAAGGGCCGAAGAATACTCATAAAAGGCACCAGAAGCAACACAAAAAATGCTACGTGCTAGAGCATGAAGAGAGTATACCGGATGAGGAGGAAGATCCCATTGATGTAATGTATGATACTTTTCAAGTAGAACCTCCGCAGAGTGCTCCTGAACCGAGAAGATCAGGTAGGAAACGAAAGTTCACGGACCCATTGGACGTGAATCCAAAACGAAAAAGATATTGAAAAAAAAAACAGATATACATATGAACTATGCAAAGGGGATCTACAAAGAAATAACCATAATCATCATCCCATATAGAAGCCAGTTTGAAATCCAAAAGGATTCCAAGGCTTGGGAGGGGGGTGTTGTGGTAGGATCCACCTAATCTGCATAGGTGACTACCAACTATATAAATAATGGTTGGTACCGGGAGACGAGAGGAAGAGGAATCACGAGATCCAATTAGAGACTCTGATCGACTGCGACTAGTCAACACATTCTCCAGGAACGTCTTCCCAGAAATATACAGAAATACTATATGTACTTATTGTGTACACTTTCTTGTTATAATACATTCTTGTTCTAAGTACATTTTGTGTTGCATTATTATTCCATGCAATAGGCGAGATTCAACATTGAGTCAAGACTCAACAATATATATATATATATATATATATATATAGAGAGAGAGAGAGAGAGATACTTTTGCCTTACCAGACTTAGAATTATGGCACTTTGTACCCTTCATATATTTTGATTCAACATTCAACCACGTGATGAATTTTCACGAACGTTATTAAAAGTTTTGATAAACAAATGACATCCTTGCTTTTGTATATGAACACATGCAACAAAATAAGACTTACATTTGCCTTGATAAAGTCCCTCCGAGGACTAACATCAGTTTTTCCTCTTGTCTTCTATTCATTTTGTTCATGTACAATCTATCTCAAAATAATTGATATATATTGTTATGGGCCCTTACCTATAACTACAGAATGAAATCTTCCTAACACTATGTATACTACGCCTCTCAAGAGAGAGAGAGACGAATCGATTCGAGCCGATAGTAGTTCACTCCAAGCCAGACTGACAGTCATACTAACACTTTCCACATCTTGTATTATTATTCCGTGTAATATATCTTCCTTATTTCTTTTCTTGTGTTCGTGTTGTTCTTCCTTGGTCCTAACCTGGACCATAACATATATATATATATATATATATATATATATATATATATATATATATATATATATATATATATATATATTCTAGGCTGCTTGACATTACTTTCACTGGTTAAATTAACAGGGATGACAACTCAAATGTTTTGGAAATCTGTCAAAGCTAGAAAGTGAATACTGAGGAGCTCCATCGCAGATTTGACAGCAGTACTCCTTTTTTATCTTACAAGATTCTCATAAAGATAGTGAATGGCTGAAGATGTAAGGTGCATTCTGGAGCTTTACAATGATCTGACCATGTTTCTAGCTTTCTTCGTATTTCCACTTGAGATCTGGAGTCAGCTTAAACGAAAACAAAACCCTCACTGAGAATGCAACTATTCATTTTGATTGAAGAAAATGCATTATCCGCTCAATGACGATGACACAACAAAATTACTCGCAATATTACTATGAACCTTGGGCTTATATATTTTCGAATCCGCAGCGTACACAAGAAAAGATTACGGAACTTACTTTGCTAACGAGCTACTGTAGGATCCCAACTTTTTATTTAGCTAAATATGGTTGCACTCAGTGAGGATCCAATTTACAATGTTTTAAATGTCCTATAAAACGATATTGATGCAGAAATTATTATTTTGACGTCACCTGATCAAAGGTCATTAAAGATTTTATGGAAAGCCAAGTAAAATTGGAAGTTCGACGACTTTCCGCAAAACAAACTGCTTTTAGGTGCAATTTTCTGATTCCAAATCGAATATTAAAACCAATTTCTAATGCTATTTTTGTACTGGGTGACTTCCTTCCGATTTGGTTATGGCATATTACGTATCGGAATAGTAAAGAAGTGTGCCTCCGGGTAATTCCAGCTCAACCATTCTCTGCACGCAGGAAGAAATTTCATATTTCTCCGAAGCCGGATAGAAACATTGTCTGAAGATGGATAATTTAATTTGATCGAATTTCTTCTTTGGCAAACCATCTCTCAATGTAAAAATCGAATTTTTATTTTATTTTATTTTATTTTTAGTATTTAAATACAGAAATAATTTCAATTTTCAGTTCTGAAATAAAAACAAAGAAATACGAAAGTGTCTTCGAGTTGGTGCGAGTCACTATATTTAGAAGAAAAATCTAAAAAGATTTAACAAAACACAGACTGGCACTACCGCTATATACGCCTTAAGATAAATGGTTGTATTCTCGTAATCTAAGTAAATAAATTACCCATTGCATTCTTTAAATTCGACTCGTGTATTTCCAACGTTTATTGTGAAACTGGTACAAGGCTACTAATTCTAAGCACCTAAAGATTAGTTAACACACAAACGAGCAATAATGATCACCGTAACTACTTCGCTAACCTTTGTTCCACGTCGGTACGATGATTGATTGATTTAAGAATTATCCGGCTTTTAATAACCCACAAAGGGTTGATAAGCCGTAAAAAACAGATCAATCTAATCACTCAAGCAAAACAACCGTTTTTCTCATATCAATGGTTAAAATTGCTTCGAGTATCGACGGTGAGAATAGCTTCAAAAGAATTAATGCTATACATGTTAAAGAAGCCAATCCTTCACCAGACCTTATAAATTGGTTCTGCAAAGAATTTTACAGAATAACGAAAACCCCATCAAGTGAACACTCCTAACAGCAGAATAAACTAAGATGAGCATATAACATGTAACCAGCATATATATATATATATATATATATATATATATATATATATATATATACAGTGTAACCCGGATATAAGAGACCCGGATATAAGAGAAACACGGATATAAGAGAGATTTTCTCTGGTCACAAATTAGAGCCTGTGTTCATGTATATAAAACAGATCAAACCCGGATATAAGAGAAACTGGATATAAGAGAAACCCGGATATAAGATACTTCTTCTCCGGTCCCGACAACTCTCTTATATCCGGGTTACACTACATATATATATATATATATATATATATATATATATATATATATATATATATATATAATCAATCTGTTGATTTTCAACACTGCTAAAAAGAAGATTTGTGGGAAATGCCTGTGAATGTTAGAAAGAAGTATAACATTTGGTGAATTTGATAAGTTTATTATACCGCCTGGTATCGCCAAACAGTCAACCCTCTCGGTACTGGTCAGGTTCGACATTTCTTAAATTCCATGCTCGTACGTGAAGCGGTGTTTGAACGTGATATGGCCGTAAGCCTAAATTAATAAGACCCTGTGTCCGTGTATATATGTGTATCAGCGTGTGAATGTTGAGTGTATCAAAGTAAAAAAAAGTAATTGATAGATTTGAAACATAAAATTCCAAAATCCTTGTTAGATAATCTTTCCGAGGACAACTTTTGTCTCACATAACGTTAAGTTCAAATTAAAATGATTGTAATTCAAAAAAGAAAAAGGAAAAGAAACAAGTTTGCAGCAATCCGGGTAACCCTATCTTATTAGAGCAGCTAATGGAACCATAAATATAGTCATATAATGAAGATTATAGAAACATTGAAATTGGCTTTTATTCAATTTGTCCCTTTAGATCCGTTTCTGGAATGCTTTCTAATTTTATAGATTTTTTGCTGGCTAGTGGTCTTTAAGCAAAATCTGAAATTTCACAAAAACTTATTTAGCATTACGATATACGTTATCATATATGTGTTGTTTTTTTTTTAGCAATACATTTTCTTATATCCGGTATGAGATTTTCTTGAGTCCTTAATGCAGAGGCTTCAGTTAAATTTGAAACCCTGTCCCGCATATGTATGGAAAACCGCGATACGTTTAGAGTCAGCGACAAAGAACTTTAAAGCAAAATTCAATTAACCTCATGAAGGAAAGCACGTCTCTCATTAGGGTCTGTTTCTTTTTATGTTTACTAATACTATATATCTTTTTTTACCGTCTGGTAGGCTTTGTAAGCAAAAACTGAAAATTAATAAATATCGTATACGTATTATTACTATAAACTCCCTCTTTTCTATCTGAATTTCCGGAATGAGATATCAATTTTCTTACTATTTATATGCAGACTGTTGCCTGCATTTTTGTTTTTGTTATCACAACGTTTCGACCGTTATACACTCCGGCCTTCGTTAGGTGAACGTACAGGTTTATGTATAGAGAATTCCAAAAAGGAACACTTTATTTAATGTATGAGATGGACTGTTCTCATGAAGTTCTTATTCTTAGTACTATAATTATTGCTCGCCGTTTCCACTGAGTCCAAATGCATATTTTCCGGAATGTGCATTGCACTCACAATCAACGCTTTCATTCACTAGGCTATTGTTCCGTGGGACAGATCTTTGGGAAGAGCTTTGAAACCTTAAACCTAACCTGCCTGCTAATGAGTGTTTTGTGTGCTTGTCATGCTTGACTGCATCCATTAAAGCTTTTCTCTTTTTATTACAGTTGCTGCTGCTATTGAAAGAACAATGGTAGCAGTTCTTCATATGTGGATAATAATCCGTATGTAAATAAATAATCTTATTTTATACGACTCTTGCGTATATGTCTCTTATTTTTTGTAAGGAATTATTTTCCTCTACCTGGGTGTTTCGAGATTCTTTAATAAAGTGGATATGCGCTTCAGTAGGATTTGAACTTGTGCCCCACTTGTGTATGGGAAACCCACCGTATAACCCGTCGTGCTTTTAGAAGGACTCAGGCACGAGGGATTTCAAAGAAAGCTTCAGTTATGATTATGAAAGTAAGCACTTCTCTCATTAAGGTCTGCAGTTATTTTTGTATTAGAAACGTTACTTGTTTTTTTTTCTTCCTTTCTACATTGCTGAAAGTCGAGGACGATGAAGGAATGTACCAATGCTCTTCACTGCCACCTCCCCCTCGCCACATCTGCACACTCTCTCCACCCACGCAGCGTTCTTACTGTCCAATATCTGATATCGTCAGACTAGCGTCGCCTCGGTCTTTCCATCGTTTTTAATGCCATCGGAGCGTCCCTCGTGGATAGATGTAGTGGGTCTTGATGGCATAGCTAAATTATTGCAGTTTTCGATTCCGTGTCGTTGCAACCAACTGCCTCCCTGTTCCTATCTCTTCCAGGAACAACACTTTTGTTTTCTTTTTTACCTGAACTGTAAAGAAATTCATTTTTAAGGAATCCATAGATTTTCATCCACAGTTCAATTTACATATTATTACTGTATAGGTTATATTCAATGAATATTCCTGTTTTGACCAGACATTTAATTTAAACGGTGTATTTTCACTAACATGTCCTGGTTTTAAATAGAGACGTCTACAGAAACACGGGCATCCACTAGATTTAATGTATATATTAACAAGAAATAATGTCGGATAAAAAGTCATTAATTCCTTAAAGATATACATTTCAAAAAACAAATCGCTCTAATTCTAAACGAATAATGAATTTAGAACATCTATTTTCCCAAACTTCTACACGCAAGAACCAGAAGCATACATCTTTAGATTCTTTTCTAAAATATTTCATAATCTGTTTCTTTTTTTTTTCTTTTCTTTTTAATAAAATTCGAGCCCCGCCGGAAAGACCAACCTTTGTTAATGCTATTTCCCATCAGGTCAAAAACGATTAGGTATCTCTTCATATCCTTCCCATTTATTATCTATGAATTGCAATTCGTTCTTGGGAAATATATTTCAGCGGATTCTCATTGCCTTGTCTATGCTTTAGAATTGAAATTTCCGGCATATTTCTTAGTATCTCTCCCAGATCTCAGCAGCAGCGTAGTCTGAAATCTTCTTCGAATTTCTAATGCTTTTTGACTCACAGATTACGAACGCGATATTTTATCATAATTGTGGTCATATATTCCACAACATGACCTGACTAAAGACGGTGAGGAATGGCGTGATCAAAGGTCGTCATATTCAAGGATTGAATGCAAATACTTCATGTCTCTTTGTGTACCTTCAGAACGTAGGCGATCAAGAATTTCCGCATATTATCGTTTTAATAGCTATGAATTGCCATGTATCCATCGGAAATATTGTGAAGTGGCTTCTCATTGCTAGCTGCACAGATCTCAGTACTGAGGTGGTCTAGACAGCCGATTTCTTCTTCAAATTAGTAATGCTTTCTTTTACAATTCTGAAAAAAACATTTTTTATGAGGGTTGTCATATATTCCACAACAAAAACAAAGAAAAGTGTACTGAAATCATATATATATATATATATTTGTCCTCCCATGTAGCAGCGAAAGCTGGACACTATCTTCACAGATGAAGAAGTAAATTGAGGCAACAGATATACTGAGAATACCATGGATGGAGCATGTAAGCAACGAGGAAGTTTTAAGGGAAATGGAAACAAAAAACAACACTTATATTTTAAATCAGAAAGAAATTTCAAATTTTTAGAACACATAATAAGAAAAGGCGGATTGGAGAAATTGACTCTCACAGGACAAGAGGGAAATAGCGAATAACCTATTTAACAAGCTTATGTAAATGGATGTCAAATAAGAGATAGTGAAAAGACAAAGATTGCTCAGATTTACGAAGGGTAAGAAACTGTGGAGAAACATGAACACTCACAACGTGAAGGGACACAGTACATAGAAGAAGAATGGGTAACACTCTCTTGTTTCTTGATTAAGATTGGGTTTCCGGTTCCTTTTGAGGCCAACTTCAATTCTATATTTCTAACAGCTCTGCTTGAACACTGAACTTTTATTTACTAATTAGTTTTCCTCTTCACAATAGGTTTACCTATATCCCGGTTCACACTCCTCAGTAGTCTTGAATATGTAGAGGCTTATCCCGTGGTAGCTCTTTAGAATTTTTCCGGTTCCTTCTAAAATCTACTTCAACTCTATAATTCTAATGTCTCTATTTGAACGCTGAAATTTTATTTACTAATTATCTTTCTTCTCAATAGGAGTAAATAGACACGCCGATCTCCCAGTTCACACCCCTCCTCGGTCTTTTGTTTATCCCTTGTTCCCTGTTTAGAATTGGGTTCCCGATTTCTACTAAAGGTTTTTCCATTCTCTTTCACTCTCAGTGGCCCCCATTGGGTCTTAGTGGCATTATCTCCTTTTTGGGGGGGTGACCTGATTTAAATAAAATAAATTTTAAAAGAAATGAGCCCGTAACACGATGTGATTGAATCGATAATACACGTCACTATTCACGTAACCGATTACATGTGAATAAAGTTACCATGTCTCTTCAGGACGTAGACGAAAATGAATCTTCACACATTTCTTTCCTAATGTTCTCTTAACTGACATACATTTCTGGGAAAAACACTTAAATGGTTTTAAACTCACGGTCGGGAATTTAGAATTTATCTTTGTTAAATTGGTTTCAAGCGAAGGCTAGTAAGCCCCGTCTATCTTGCTATTAAACCATTACCGGGAAAAAAAGATGGATTCTAAGCGGAATTCCTTCGAAAGTGAAAGCAAACAAACTAGTCTGGGATCTGAAATCGACTGTATAGTGTCACCTTTTTCATTGTTTATTATTATACTACACAGAAGTTACATTTCTGTACCTGACTCTTATCTGTCCAATTCGTAGCACACACCTTTAGCTTTCTCTGTTGCTGACAGCCATATAATCTGTTACCTTCCAGCTAATAGGTACTTCTTTCTTCTCTCTTCCATTTACTACTTTTGCGAGTACGTCATACCAAAACCAACCAACCTATATTTTTTTTTAATTTGATTTATTTAATATCTGCGGGAAGACTGCTAGAACTCAAATACTTCGCCACTTTTTTTCCTGAAAAAGCTACACGTGGAGACATGGCCTGAGGCTAGAAAATGATGCTACGAAGCTTCAAAAAAATGTAACCAAGTAAAGTTAACCTAAATTTCGTAAAAGAAGGAAAAATCGTCCAGAAATTCTTCATTTTTTTAAAGAGTGCAAGTAAATAAAGTTGGTATTTACCAATATATATATACAATCTATCTTTGCAAAAGCTGGCGTGTCTCAGATTTGGAAAGTAGTTTCGTCTTTCCAACTGGGACCCATTTAACCACCCAACGTTCTGTGATCTTGTGATCTAGACAGTTAAATGAAGAAGAAAAGGTATATTTAATCGAGATAACTATTCCGTTTGAACAAAAAATCGACTGGCATTATCAGTGTAAACCGGAACGCTAATATCTGTGATAGAAGTGCATAAGAAATTAGATTTGAGTAGGATGTTAAGAGTATAATTCTGATATTTTATTAGCAAATCGACATTAGCCTAGCTGGAGAAATACTGTCAGTCAGAATAGAGAAAAGAAAATATATAAGGAGCACTAAGAAATGATACAATTTATATTCAAAATGTTTTTGACGCTTACACACTGCCAGGGAAAAGCAGCAATGGAAATATACTGGTACTGGAGAGTGTTAGGCCATAAATCTTAAGCTCTGGAAACAATGCTTTTTCTAACTCATAATCAGATGAAAGTTTCATTGGAGAGATTTTACCGTTTCCTCTGTCGGAGTTGTACGAATATATAGGGTGAACCCAAAACAACGGGAATTTTTGAAGTGCGTATTGCCAGACATGAGTAAGTGGTAACACTGCGAGACAGTGACCTTGGGCAAGTAAACATTTCGCCATTTTAGTAACGAGAATGAAATTCACAGTATCCCAGCTGAGATGTTGCAGCAGTCAATGAGGAATCTCAACAGCAGATTTCAAGAATGCATTCGTACAGGAAGACGCCATCTACAGGACGTAATTTTAAAAAAATGAAAATTCCATCATTGTTTTTTAAATGGCATGTTTTAAGGTTTCAATTACTATGAATTAAATATTTTTCTTACATCACTCTTGGTTTTATTGGATTGTTAAAAAGTTCCCGTTTTTTTGGGGTTACCCTGTATTATAGATATGTCACGTTTTATTATCAGTCTACATTTAACTAATAAATTTCATATTAATCAAACGACGTGGATATAATTTTCAGACCAGTTTTCTTGTTTTACATGCTGAACCTTTCAGAGCCCTACAGTATAATTACTCTACTTTTTTTTTTGTTACAAGATATAATTGCAAGGATTTGATAAATATACGAAATAGATTTCAGCATATCTGTTTTTTTATATTTAAAATAACATAAGCTTTAGATAAGAATAGCGAAGCTCAGGATGTGGCTTTAAATATCTTGAAGGCATTTGTCGGGTTTTGGCATGCTGGTTTTCTTAACAAGCTCAAGGGTTATAGTGTCTCCAGGCAAATCGTATTGAATAGCGACTCTTCTAGATCCTTTCACATTAATTCAAGGATCCCCTAGGGCTCTATCCTTGGATCTACGTTGTTGCTTATTTTCATCAACGACATTCACGATGCCATCTATTTCCAACTCAGTGTTTATGCTGATGACATTAATATTGATTCTTGTCTTCATATTAAGTCCGATAAGTCCGGTAAAGTAAAATTGGTCGATTATCTAGAAAGTGACATTAAATCAGTTGTTTACTCGGGCAAGAAATGGCTTATAAATTTTAACACTTCCAAAACAAAATTGCAGACATTTAATAATCTTAGTGATCTTTTACTGTCTTCTATCAGCATGGCTGGTGCTAATCTCCAGGAGAGCAATTCTTTAGGCATCTCGTTCTTTACATTTTCCATTGGCATGATGGGTAATGATTATTTTGAATAATTAGTTTCGCTGAAATGAAAGTTGGTTCAATTTTTCGTTCCAGAGATTTCTCTCACCAGAATCGATCTTGCAAGTTTATAAATCCGCTATTCCCCAGTGCATTGAATATTACTGTCACATCTGGTCTGGTGATCCTTCCATATATATCGAAATTCTTATAAAGAACGATCTATAATATTATTGGTCCTGACCTTTTTGTTTACAGTAAGTTTCACCATTTACAAGACCCGGGAGCCACTCGAGGTAGAGGGTTACGTTAAGGGGTAGTTTATATGGATAGAAAGGAAAAGATAACGGTTGACTTTAGACTCTCGCGTGTCTGTTCCACATGACAGTGGTTCGCGGGAAGAGGCTGTTTGAGTTGAACTTACTTCTCGGCGATGAAATACGGAGGGAATATGGGTGGTTTGCTACAATGTAAGTGGCATGGCGGGTCTTAGTCGTGAATGTTAGACCTGGCGGAACCAAGGAATGTAGTTCCTCCGAGCATTTATATGTGGAGTCAGGAACGCTGTGTCATGATTTGGGTGAGGTAACTAGGTATGCTGTGGAAAAATTCCGGACTTGAGTCGTTGCTACATAAAGGAAAAACTATTAATGACAAGCGCTAACATTTAAAGACTATCAATTGTACACATTTTAAAATGTTTGTGGAATATTTGTCATTAATTTTATTCAGGTTCATTTTCGATTTTTTGATATAAATAGCTTCGAGAATTTTTAGTTTCTGTTTATTCTTTTCGTGGAAAAGTATGGAGGTATTTTCAACGAGGATTTTTCTGAATTGCGAGTGTGGACAAGTATGTTATTGTAATTGTGTAGAAATATTGGAAGTATTATTCCGGTGAAAGCGTTGTTGTTGTGTGTCCAACATAGATATTATTTGCAAAATTGTAGAGGACATTTAATTTTGTAAACGATGTTAGTTTTCTGCAAGACGCAAGTGGCCGGGGAAGAGTCATTACGAATTATTTTATTAGATATAGTGGACTTGTGTAGTATATAATAAGTTTTATTTTTTTACTAGGATCAGTGGTCGATGTATTACTTTTTATTATTTTTGTAGGATATTTTCAACTTGTTTATAATTAGCATCCGTTTGGTTACGATATGAAAGGTTGATATATTTGGGGTTAGTGGGAGAGGTATTATGTTCTATATTTTTTGTATAGAGGTCTCTGATGGAGCATCTTATATGCTTGTCAACGATTTAGTTGGGGAAGTTATTACTGATGAGTGTTTTTTTTATTTTTAAGTTCGCTGTAGAAGATCTGTTTTGTGGATGAATTAGTTTTTGCACAGTTTATTAGATTTTTTATAAAAGCTATTATATAATAATTTGCACATTCGCTTTTATAGTTAAGAGTACAAGAATTTATGCTGGTAGGTTTTTTATATGGGGAAATGGTGAACTTATTATTATTGGCGTTGATCAGTATGTCGAGAAAGGGAATTTTGTTACTAGTATTAAGTTCATAAGTAAACTTAAGGACGGTGTTGGCTTGGAACTGTTTTTGGAATTTACATATTTCTTCCTTATTTTTGACTAATAAAACGATATCGTCTACGTATCTAAGGTAGATGGCGGTTTTTTAAAACACACTAAAAATATTATTTTCGAGATTGGACATATTGAAATTGCTAAACGTTGGAACAAGTGCTGAACCCGTGGAGACGCCATCTCGTTGTATATATGTTGTTGTTATATATTAGGCCTAATTTTAAGTGGGGGTATAGATGGATGATGGTATATGTTATTTATTATGATCTCAATAGTTTCAAAAACAGGGACATTAGTAAATAGATTTTCGACATCGAGCGACGTTATGGTTTCATTGTTAGGTTTTTCATTTTTAGAATTTGGATTGCCTCGAGAGTTTTTTTTTTTTTTTAAGCGTATCACCCCAAGCAAGGCTGGAGGCCACTATCACGCAAGGGGTTAAAGAAGGGTTGGAGGAAGAGCAGATAGGAGTGGTAAAGGAGAGGATGTGGAGAAAGAGAAAGACAGTGGGTCGATCAAGGCAAGGGGATTACAGAAGATTTGGAGCGAGAGCAGATAGGAATGAAAAATGAAAGGATGTGGAGAAGGGAAGTGGATAGATCAAGGCAACTGGAGATGTCGATTGACGCTACACTTAAATCGTTGGAGATTGTATTTGTCAGAGAAACAGTAATAGGGAAGGGAGTTTCATAGGCGAGATGTGCGAGACATGAAGCTATTGGAGTAGAAGAGACGTCTACATCTAACAGTTTCCACGGTGTAGGGGTGGGAGCGGGATGCCAGCCTCGTGGGGCGTTTAAATTCACGAGGCCTAGGGACAAGCGAAAGCAGCTCCTCGGAGCAATTACTGTGAAAGTACTTGTAAAAAAGGCAGAGCGAGGCAACATCACGTCTGTGAGAGAACGACTGCAGACAAGATGACAGATCAGGGCCAATCACGTTGCCTATCCGTCTCTGGATCTTATCAAGAACCCTGAGGCAAACAGCAGGGGCCCCAGACCATATATGGCAGCAATACTCCATGCAAGGGCGAATGGTCGATTTATAGACTTGGAGGATCGATTCCGGGGAGATTCTTGGAAGATATGATCTGATAAGTTGATTGATGGTTTTTGTTAATTGATATACAGGTGTAGGAATTTATGATATAATGGGGCGGAGAGGTTAGGTATGCTTGTGTGTCTTTAAAGTGCTATATATTTAACCGGTCCTATAATTGCCGACGATTTTTGGAAATTTTAAACTGTCCTGTTCAGCATTGTTAGCAGTGGTTAGTTTTTTATTTTGAATTTTAGTTGGTTAGTTGCATATTTTTTTATGTTTTTTTCTTCGAATTTTGTGTAATCGTTGAGCATTTGCTCAATTATTTTGTTATAGTTGGTTTTCTTTAAGACAAAGAAAATGTTGGTTTTTCTCTGCTTTTTTATTATTATGTCAGTGTGATTACGTAGTTATTTAAGGAAACCTGTCTTAATGAAAAAATGATGCCAAAATATACGCAGATATATATATATATATTTTATATATATATATATATATATATATATATATATATATATATATATATATATATGTTATATATATATATATATATTTTATATATATATATATATTTTATATATATATATATATATATATTATATATATATATATATATATTATATATATATATATATATATATATTTTATATATATATATATTTTATATATATATATATATATTTTATATATATATATATATAAAATATATATGTTATATATATATATATATATATAAAATATATATGTTATATATATATATATATTATATATATATATTTTATATATATATATATATGTCTGATTGAATTAGTTATGAGCATTACGTCTGCTAATTTTTAATAAAATCCGTTCATACTCACGAATAACCTTCCGGGTATTGATGTTAAATATGAGAGAAATGTGCTATAGCTGTTTAAATTTCTTTTATTTTCATTTCCGAAGTACTTTCAATCTTCTTCCAAGATCATCTTCAGGGGTACTTGGGAAATGAAAATAAAATAAATTTAAACAGCTATAGCACATTTCTCTCATCCTTTAACATTAATACACGGAAGGTTATTCGTGAGTGAGAACGGATTTTATTAAAAATTAGCAGACATAAGGTCTGTAATTTATTCAATCAGAGAAAGAGAATTTGCTGCCTAAATACACAAATTTTAATATATATATATATATATATATATATATATATATATATATATATATATATATATATATATATATATGCACATTTCATTAAAAACGACTGACAAGGTGCTTTTATTTAGTTTTTTATATAATTTCTCGTGCGATCTAATAAAGTTTTCCTTTTCAGAGGATAAATCATATAAAAACTGCCCGAATGTTCTTTTTATCTGAGCGCTTTCGGCTATACATTTAGCCATTTTCAAGGTTTATATTTCAACTGTTAGAATTAGAAATAGAAATAGTTTGTTATATGTATGTTTTATAAAGTGATCATTTTTTTTTGTTTCAAAACACGGTCTAGATATTATGTCCATGTTCAAAGTTAATATTATTAAGTGTTGGTTTGTTTGTTTTTATTAGTAAGGCTTCCATTATTTTTAGCCTTTTTTTGCAAGTGGATGATGCTATTATATTAGTGTTGTCGATAAGTATATTCCGAATAGTGTCCGGTAGGTCTCCATGAATATTTAAATGAGATCTAATTGAGCTATTGTCAGAAAGGTGTAGAGTTAATCTGCGTGTTAAACAATTTGTAGTGTGGCCTATATAATTATTTACGAAAGTTGATTCTTGAGGAATACAATTCCTTAATGGGCATTTGAATTCGTAAATAATATTTGCTCTATTTAATTTTGTTCTAGGAGGTGAATTATTATTTTTAACTATAAGGTTATAAGTTTTAAATTTTTTATAATAAATAATTAATCTAATTTTTTAATAACCCATACGCAAAAGTATTTAACACCAATGCAAATATTATGCTAGAAGAGACGTGTCGTCATGATTCCTATCCATATTGATATGGTGTGATACGTCGACCAATGACAGCACTGCACGACACTCAACTGGCTATTAGATAACAGCTCTGAGACACTGCAGCTATTCTGTTGCCACTACTGCAAAAAAATGGTGAAAACAAAAGAATTGTCGAACGACATACGCAAGAAGATCATAAAGAATCACAGAGATGGTAAGGGATATAGAAAAATCGCTCAAGATTTGAATTTGCTTGTGAGTACAGTTGGTGCTGTTGTTCGAAAATGGAGGAAATTCGATACTATTGAAAACATTCAAAGGAGTGGTCGTCCCCGTATCTTAAATGAGGCTAATGAGCGATACATTTCCCGTACTGTGAATAAAAATCCATTTTCAACTCGTCGAGAAATTCAGAATGATGTGAAAAATTCCGGAATTGAAGTGAGTAAAGATACAATTAAAAGATCACTGAATCGTGCAGGTCTCACTTCAAGATCACTAAGAAAGACTCCATTACTGGAACGCCGACATATACAAGCCCGTTTGAATTTTGTAAAGAAATATGAAATTGAATCTAATGATTTCTGGGAGAAAGTAATTTGGTCAGACGAAACGAAAATTGAGCTTTACGGACGAGACATGCGCACTCATGTATGGAGGAAAAAAAAGAGCGGAATACGAGCCAGCAAATAGCATCCCTACAGTCAAACATGGGGGTGGAAATATTATGATGTGGGGTTGTTTTTCCTCAAATGGAGTAGGAAAAATGAAAATCATCGAAGGAACAATGAATGCTGCAAAATACACTCAAATTTTGTCGACTCAACTCTTGAATAGTGCCACATCTTTGGGACATGAATGTGATTTTGTATTTCAGCAAGACAATGAACCGAAGCATACTGCTAAAACAACTAAGAATTGGTTTAATAATAATGACATTAATGTCCTGGAATGGCCAAGCCAGTCACCGGATTTAAATCCAATCGAAAATTTGTGGAAACTATTGAAGTTACGAGTTCATAAAAGAAATCCATCGCATTTAAAGAAATTGAAGAAAATTTGTGAAGAAGAATGGGTCAAAATACCAACAAGTACCTTCAAGAAACTAGTTGAAGACTACGGGAAACGACTGGAGGCTGTGAAGTAGTACAGAGGCTACTGTACTAAATATTAGTTAAGTGTGTTAAATACTTTTGCATATGGGTTATTTTATTTATTGTTAATAAATGATTCTCAAAACAGTGGTTTTAAATTTTCCTTCTTTGTTTTGATCGACAATGTTCGTTTAAATATTTCCTATAAGTTTCGTTGAAATTGATCTGTTAGTTTTTGAGATATATAAGAAAAACCAATGTGTTAAATAATTTTGCTACCCACTGTATGTATATATATATATATATATATATATATATATATATATATATATATATATATAAATTTAATTGAATATATTACAGAAATTATGTCTGCTTATTCTTATCACAATCCTCTCATATTCACGAATATTTTCCGTGTATTGCAATTAAATGAGGCAACAAATGTAATGTAACGGTGAGAATTACTTTTATTTCCCAATTACTTTCCATCTAAGATTATGATAAAAATAAGCAGACATAATGTTTGTAATTTATTCAATGAGACTAAAAGAGAATTTTCTGCCTAAACACATACACGCGTTCGCACAGACACACACACACACATATATATATATATATATATATATATATATATATATATATATATATATATATATATATATATATATATCCCTTTAAGTGTTATTTATTAGACACTTCATTTAAGTATTAAGCAGTATATTTATTTATTTATTTTTGTCTGCTGGCCTGAATGTTTAAGAAATTTTATTAAAGAAAAATTTTGAGTATACATGCCGATAGACGAAAATAAATATACTGTTTAGTTAATAAACGGAGTACTTACAAAAATATGAGTATCCAGTAAAAATAAGTGATACAAATTTGTCGGTTTAATACTTTGACCTTGAACACTGCTTTAACGGTTGAACGGCAAGTAAACACTTGCCTCATGTTTTGCTATTCTTATGCATAATGAAAGGCAGCACCTGCTGAGTAGACTGGCGCACAAAGAAAGAATTCTGGCGATACATACTCTCTCCCTGCTAAGTATAATGCTTATATTTTTTTAACTATTTTTATAACTAACGTGAAACACTGCAATCATTTATTTGTGAATTTTGTCTCAAGGGCGCAAACAGAAGGGTTAAAATTTTGAAGCAACGCAGATCTTAAAGGTTAATAATAAAAATCCTTTCTAATATATCAAATTCAGTCAGTATATATACTGTACAAAACGTAACTCTCCGAATAAAATGCAATATTTCTCTCTGTCAAAACTATTGATGGAGAAGCCAGTCACTTTTGCTGTCAATACTCAAGCAGTTAAATTATATCACACTAGAGTGTTCATTTACTCATTCGATCACTCTTTTTTCTGTCAACCACAGTATCTCGCTGGCGACAAGGCCATACTTTTCAAGTACTCTATACAATTGATATAATCAATGTCAAACAAAAAAAGCCATACCCAATTTATCTGGTTTACATTCTTCAACTCTTCGATGTGTATTTCAATTTACTAAGTTTCGTCCAAAAATGCTTCAGCTATTTCAAGGCAACTTTTTATTATGGCCTCGTCCATAGTTTTCTGATTATATAATTAATAACCTAATATTATTGGAACGCGCAATTTAGCCTCCTTTTAGCCATTTTTCCACTAGTGGTCTCTCTATTCCTCTGCTCCCAAAAGATTAATATGTTATTATCGATTAAATGTTCGAATTGGCTTCATCAAGTTTCTTCTCCATGTTGCATTTGGTCATCTTCAGTGATTCTATCATCTCCGATCTCAACACTTGTTCAATCGACAATTTTTTTCTCTGCCATTGTAAACGTTGTGATCGAAACGGATAATTGAAAGACACTTGTCCAAATAATTGATCAAATAATTAACGACTTCCTGTATCCTTACTTCACTCCAACGTGTGTAATGTTTCACACTGTCTACCATTACAAACTTCGTCTACTATCTCAAGTTCGTTTATTACGCTCGTACCCAAAGATGATTCAGTTTTCCTACGTTACTCTAATGTAATAAATAAGACAAAAATTGATACTTTCCCTAGATATAATACACTTCCTTTTTCTTCACTATTATATTTTGGCCATTGTTATATTTTATTTAATAACAGCAAATAACTACAGGAAATTAGATGATTGTTTGTTCTTTTTACAAACTATTAAAAACTCTGGAAACAAAAGTATTAGTGCTTTTCTTTAAAAAATAAAAAGAATAGGAATATGACGATATAATTGTTTGAATACTTATAAATTTTTACAAGCTTTCCACAAATTGTCTGCAATATTCTACCAATTAATTTAACGATTATGTGTACAATCGTCACTATTGCTACCTATTTTTGTAGCAAGTGGATTCCTAAGAAGAAGGGAGAGAGAGAAAGGGACAACGTCTCGAAGAAGAAACGACGAAAACTATTGAAAAATGTAAAACGTTCAACGAAGTAGATGGAAAAACAGAAGAGAAATACGAAAGACAAATAAACGAAGAAAAATATTGTATAGGGAAACGAAGTACAGGATTCAAATATATGCAAGAAAAACGACAGAGTAGAAGAAATAGAAAGATGAAAATGACTGAAAAGCATGGCGAGATGAAAGAGGAATAAGAATAAAATAATAAAAAGCCCTGCCAACCAGAATGCGAAGTAAATGGCTTTTTGGTGCTCCAGGTGAGTGTAATTCACTATCGATATTAAAATCCGAGTATCGCTTTTTGTTACACCTGCGACAGTTGCCTTTGTTCAGGGTTTCAACTACGATGAATATCTATAAATATAAATGTATATTTTCATTTGTACACAAGCCGAAAAAGACATGTGCCCACTGCGTTTTCTTTTGTCTTTAACACTTCGTTTTCACTGCTGCATTTTTGTCGTATTTTGTACAAGCAAATTGCAGCTGCTTCGGCCTCTTTCTACCGAAGACGATTTCTTAGAATCTTTGTGTGCACATGATATTTGTGTATCTATCATGAAGGGCAAACATTATGC
The DNA here is from genome assembly GCA_964036315.1 of Acanthosepion esculentum. Taxonomy (NCBI): domain Eukaryota; kingdom Metazoa; phylum Mollusca; class Cephalopoda; order Sepiida; family Sepiidae; genus Acanthosepion; species Acanthosepion esculentum. Next base: position 41,741,878 of record OZ038508.1, on the reverse strand, counting down.
AACAGATTTCTGGGCAGTCCGTGAGTAGTTATGAAAAGTTTTGCTATTAAATTTTGTTGGAGTCACGTGCATCTGAAAAAAAAAAGATTATTTTTACTATTATTTAAAAAAAATAAATAAATAGTCATTTTAAAAGATGCAGATTCGATTGTCTTCACAATTGGTACAGAATAACAAAAAATATTAAAATTTTCGCCCAACTAGCTTGATCGCCGTTATTATAGGGGAGAGCTTTTTTTTTTTATTACTCTATAGCGCAACACGGTATTTTCTTCGTTTTAAAAAATTGCACATGCCATAAAATGATTTCATGAAAATTTTCATCATTAAAGTTAAATTGATATGTTTGAAGATTTTGGTTAGCGTTCACTTTTGACACCATGTAGACGTCGGAATGGAAGGGATTTATTTGTGCGTAATATTCGTTGATAAAATAATTTGTTTTTATTATAATGTTGTTTAATACTGGATTTATTTCTGTTTATTATTGATTCATTCAATAATTGAGTTTTTTTTTTCAGATTTATTATTTTTTGTTTAATATTGTTTTTTTTTTTAAATAATGAATTTTTTGTTTATTATTATTATGTTTAATAATAAATGTATATATTTAATGTTAATAATGGATTTAGTTCTGGTTATTATTGTTTTGTAACGTACGTTAGCCGTTAATAATTAAGTATAACTCAAAACTTCAATGTTAAGATAAAAGAGTATTTAATTAAAAACGTAAATAAATACTTAACAAGAGCAAAGAAGTAAAAGTCAACTAAAGATAATTAACAGATCCAGTGAATACTTTGTTAGAGCGCGGTAAATCCTAAATCAAAACCCAAATCATCGACGGACAATAATTTACACGCATTCGATTTGATAGTTCCACTCAGTAGTGACTCAATAATCACTGCAGTCAGTAACCAGACACCGCTATTTATACACCTGGCGGAACACATATATTCATAACTCCAGAGTGTCCCGTTCGAACCTCGGTGTCGGTAGTTACTCATTTCCTTCCTATATGGTATTGTTTTGTTAAATAATTGTTTTATTTGTGTTAATTAATGGTTAATTAAATAATGGATGTTTTTGCGTCTATTATTGTTTTTTTTTAATAATAAATTTATGTGTGTTTAATGTTGTATTGTTTGATAATGGTTTATTTTCTTTTTTATGTCTGTTTCACAATAGATTTTTGTGATTATAAATATTTTATTTCATAATGGAGCTATTATGTTCATCTAAATATAAACGCATGAGATGCTTTCTGTGCATAAACAAAATGTTTTAAATTTATTTTTCAACGCTTTATTTAATACTTTTCCAAGTCTCCTTTCCTCAGTATGTGCCCGAGAAATTTCAACTGTCTCTTTCTGATCTTAAGTATAAGTTTCCTTTTTGTTTGCATCTTCGTTGTTGCTCCCATGTCCTGTTCATGCTATTCTTAGCACCCTTCTGTAGAAGAGCATTTCTGAGGGTTCAAGTTTCATTTTCATCTGTGATAAGACGGTCCAGATTCCATTGCTATATAGGAGGAAGGATATTACGTAAAAGTTCTGTTCTCCTTTTTGTGTCTGAAGAATTTTTCCTATTTATTAATACTTTGCTTAGATTTTGGAAGGCCTTTTTGCTATCCCAATGCGCTTTCAAATTTCACTGCTGTCTGTTAATACACTTCAAAGATATTTAAATTGTTGTACTTGCTTAATCAAACCCTCCATTTTAGCAAACCTTAAAATAACATTTTTCCGGATTTAACGAACTTTGTGATAGGCTTTATAATCGTACCTAAAATAATTCGAATTTATAAGCACATGGGTTTATAAGCACATATTTGTATCTTGTCTCACTAAGGCTCTTCACAACTTCTGTTCTCGAAAAAGAGCTTTAGTCAGTGGTTAACTGAGGAAGGGAATAGCTCATAAATTGTAATGCCCCCAAAACGAAACTGCTCTCATTTAGCCACCACAGAGACAATTCCCTGCCCTCTGCCCCATTAGCATAGTTGATGCTTAACTCTAGGAGAGTGTCTCTATGCGCCTTTTTGGC
>OZ038508.1:41712332-41732332 GCA_964036315.1 Acanthosepion esculentum | reverse complement strand
CGAAGTATTTTCTTGTTTATTTGTTAACGTCGCTGATATTTGGACTGATGGACTCAAAGGTTTCAATGTTGAAATACCATAGGGTCTGAACTGTAGGACACCATTTCCCGTCGAATTTAAGTCCACACTTACTATGTAGTCACCATTGTATATGAAAGGTCATACGCACTGGGTAATATTTAAGGAAGCACCGACAAATGAATGAAATTTTTATTTTGTTTTCTTTTTATCCGTTTTTTTCCCGTTGAAAACCTACCGTTTCGTTATTATTCCAAGTTTCATATTTTTGGCGGGGATTGTAATTTAGTTTGCATTTAATACCTTATACAACATATCTACATGCCAACCTATATACAAGTATGTTTTTCTATACTCCTTTTTTTTTCCTTCATATTTCGGTGGATTTTTTTTTATTTTCCTAATGTGACATCATGGCACCTGAAATGAAACGAATTATAAAGGTCCTAAATAATTTGACAATGCTGAAAATGAAACTTGCACGCACGCACCGTTTCATTTTAGATAGACATGCACAATCATGTCCCAAGTTACGTGCGTAAAAAATTATTGTGTGTTTGCGTGCGCTTGTCTATGTGAATACTTGTTTTTTAATGTATGTATGTTTGTGTGTGGATACGTGAGATTGGTTCTTGTCTGTGGGCGTGTTGCTATCTTTGCCTGACTCGGTGTACATTTCTTTTTGTATATGATTATGCTTGCGCATTTGTGCATACGTTCGTATGAAATTTTATTTGAGAATGTTAGCTTGTGTATTTATGTATATGTGTAGAATTTTTGTGTATGCGTTTTGTGCTTCTGTACTTATGTGGGTTAACGTGCGTGATTTTATGTGTATGCTTGTTTTGAATGTACGTATGTGTTTATGGCTGTGTTTGGTTTGGTTTTATGTGTGAGATTTTGTGTGATCTTCTATACTTTTTTTTCATTTGCGTATGTTTTGTTTGTGTTTTCGTTCGTGCATGTCTTTATTTGTGTTTTTTTTGTCTAGGTATGTTTATCTTTTTGTGCATGTTTTTGTCATTGTGTTTGTGTGCGTGTGTGTACCTGGGTGTGATTGCGTGCTACATGTCAGTTGACAGAAAAATAAATAAATAAACATGAACTTATGCATGACATTTGTTTTTGTCATTTATTCCTTGACAACGTGTATATTTTTTTTTCATATATTCTTTTTCATGCCGAATTTACACCGAACTGACTTTCTCTATAAACTTCTTATCACAATAGACCGGGGTTGATTTAACGCTCAGAAAAAAATTTCTTGCGGAATTATACCTATTATTTTCACTACATTTACCAATGAATTCATGTTGATTTTTCACTCGAAACCTAAAAGCTTTCTATAACTTTCATCTCTAAAATGATAATATTTTGATTCGTAGTTTCCTTCCGTGAGAAACCTAATATTTTCCGCTAACTTTTCGCACATTTCTGCTAGTTAAATTATCTCCCCTGTCCTCCACTATTTACAACCATGTCACACAACTTTCTAACCGACGTAACCAATTACCACTTCTGCGGCTGTGAGAAACATAGTTCCTGAAAGGCCATGAAATTAAGTATGTCTTACTACTGACGAGTGTAATTAATGTACAGGTGACTTCAACTATTGTTTGTCAGAAACGTCGCATTGAATCTCTTTGTGTTGTGGGTTATCCCACTTGAATTTTTTAAAAAAATAAACGTCGCTAGGGGACGATCGTTAGGCCTATTAATAGGTAATATGATCTCGCTTATTCTCCTTTCTCTTATTTTAAAACCCAGGCTATAAGATGTAGTCCCACTTGGAAAAAAAGTGTCCCCTACTGGGACACGTTGACATTCACTGTTTTACTTTGCTCACGTCACTTCTTGTACCCTTTCACATACATGTCTATCAAGTAGGCTAAAAACATTTCACACATACACGCGGCGCGCACACACACACACACACACACACACACACACATACACACACACACACATACACACACACACACATACACACACACATACACACACACACACACACATACACATACACACACACATACACACACACACATACACACACACATACACACACACACACATACACACACACACATACACACACACATACACACACACACATACACACACACATACACACACACACATACACACATACACACACACACATACACACACACACATACACACACACACACACACACACAAACCCACATTCTCTAATTTAAATGTTTTATGAAACAATTCTTATGAAATGATTTCTTCCTTTTTTGTTATTGTAATACTTTTGTTAATACATGAATTGTCATTTGTTTTTATATTGATTTGTATTACTCAGTAATTATCCGGACTCACATCCGAGTCCGCAATAATTTTTACGGGAAATATAATAACAGGTGACACGTGTTTTATACACAAGCACTACAAGAATTCCCGCAACAGTGTCTGCTGAACTATATCTGAACTCGTTGATTATTTCTATTTATTATTAATAATCGATTCAGTAATCATCTGTCTCCGATGTGGTCGTAGTGTTACTGCGCATCAGAATACCGAACCAATTCATTCCACATATGTGGCTTGAAGGCCGAAGAGATATTCAATCATCCGTAGCGTGTCTTCGACAAGAAGACCTGCCGAATTGCATCCCTCTCGAGTCAAACCGCAGCCGATTTCATCTGGCTTAAACACTCGCTTTCATTACAGACAAGTGACTGTTGATTCCATCGGGGAAACATTCGCCCTGAAGTTGACTTCAGTCAATGAAGTTCTCTGTCCAGCGGTGCTGTATCTTTACTACATTGGTTGCATACATATCTATAAAACCCAGTCTACCTCATTATGCTTAATAGGTGTTCACCCTATAGAAAATCCATCTGCCCTTTGATAGGTCTTAATTTTAATCCTGCTGGGTTCCTAGCCATACTCCGCAAAGAAAGCCTAATGGTTGAACTGTTTAGTTGCCAATGCCCTTGCCATTGGTTAGGTAGTACCTTTGTTTTAATATACACGTTCACCTAATAGAAGGCCGAAGTTTCACTCAAGGCAGTGTTATTCTCTGTTGTATTATGATCGTAAGAAAAGATAAGAAATGCAGGTCATGTGATTATGTAGGTTTGTTTTGTTTTGTTTTACCTAATAGCAACCTCAATAGGTTATTTAATACCGACAAAATTTGCTTGTAATATTTTTCTTTTTAAATATATTGCTGTTAATATTTTTTTTCCCAAAAAATCATTGCTTGTAATATTTTTCAAAAATATATTGCTGGTAATATTTTTTTACATAAAGTATTTATGGTATTAAAATCTATTTTTACACTTTTACAATGCTTTGACCCCAGTTTGGGGGTTAACTATTTACCCATAGCTTAGACTCTAACAGGTGCTACAATCCCGGTTCAGTGTCAGGGGGGACCTGGGAACACCACCAATTAAGAAGTGGTTCCACGCTCTTCAAAACCTCCTGAGCAGAGGCCTTGCTGTCGGACGTTGTTTATCGTCTTACCCAGGACGCGGATGTAGTTTATCGTCATACCCAGGACGCAATTATGTGGGAAAGATAACTGTTAACATTAGACATTAAGGGGTCAAGATTGTAGTGATTGGAAAAGCATACTGTCGGGAGTCTGTTCCACGAAGCAGTAGTTATTGCAAAGAAGCTCTCCGAAAAGAACTTCCTTTTTACTAATGGAATACAAAGGGAATGAGGATGATTCATTCTTAAGTATATGGCATGACGAGTCCTAACTTGACTGGTCTAGGCTGGTGGAAACAAGGAATTTAGATAGAATAGCGAAAGACTTATGACGTTTCGTTTGAAGGAAAGGGGCAGAAAGGTTACATGTTACTCGAACTACTCGATTTATGAATTCATTAATTTCGTACTGTAGTTCGCCTGTATTTAGACGATTTTCATGTTTTAGTTCCACTGTTTTCACACTGTTTTGAACAGTTAAGGCTTCAGAAGGCGTTATGCGAAAATTATATTTACTCACCTTAGTGACCATCAAATTACAGATAGCCTCTTCCAGTTTTAGAATTTGTACGTAGCGTAGCGGTTACCAACGCTGAAAATCCGGTTGGTATATTGACTTCAAATTCCAGTCGTTACATTCGATTTCGTTAAAAAAAAGGTTTTCTCTTGCGTTGGTCGCAAAGGAGAAGAACATATCTATTTGTGGGGTGTTTACATCTCCACCTTGCTAAAGAAAAAGCAGTGTAGCTACACCTAGTGTGGTGAGAGTGTAGCCGTATATTTCATACGAGTGTCTACCATGTTAGAAAGTTCCCTCTGTATATGTCTAATCATAATATGTCAAGTGATTGATAGTTTCTGCTGAAGAAGATAGCTGAAGCCGTTTCATTATAATCAGGCTAGTATAATCTGAAGTACTGCACTAATTCCAAATACAACTGTATGCTATAGTGGCTAGTTAATCTCTGTTGGTAATCCCTGTTGCAGAGGCCTGCCCAGATACATTTAATTTTTCAGCCATATATTAACTCTTACAAAGGAGGGGAAGTGTAATCCCGAATGATCAACAGCCAAATCCTCTGTCACGCTGATTATATATATATATATATATATATATATATATATATATATATATATTGTGACGTAGCCACGATACCATTAACCACATAGGCGTAAGGATAAAAAGCACTCCCAAAGAAAAATCCCAACTTCTAGTCGAAAATTAGTTTGATATAAAAAGAGAGAAATAAATAAATAAATAAATAGATGAATCAAAATAGATAAAAATCTAATGCTTTCAACTTGCGAGCGAATATGTTCCATGATCAGCCATACCTTCCTCTTCTCTTCACAAATTCTTTTCCTCTTTACCTACTCCTCACTCCCCCAATAAGCCACGGGTCCTTGAACTTTGAAACGACCCGACGCGAAAATGACCTGGTTCCAAAATCCCGCCGCCATCAGGCGGTTGACCACACGTGAAGTCTAGACACCATCAGGCTCTCCTGCTGCGATTCACGTGATCAGTCACCACTAAGGGTTGATTGAAATTTCGGCCAGCACACGAACACCGCGTGATCTGCGCCTCATTCTCCCGCGTGCCCGGTCAAGGACGAAGAGGACCCACGTGACTGTCTTTGGGGACAGCAAAAATCTAAAAACAGGGTTCAGTTTCCGTCTGATCAGTGGCAGATGAACATCGCTGGGCAAAATCGTACCTACTCCAAAATGGACTGCCCACTGAAGTGAAGAAGACGACAAAATCTGTCGACTAGTCATGAGAGTGCTGCGATAACACTGAATCGACCGACGAAACGCTTGTACGAGATACGGTGAAACCCCGAACACTTCCGAAAGAAAAAGAACTCAGAAAAATTACCGGCCGGTCAAAATATTGCATTAACATACAAACTCTCGCTTCGGCGAATCAGAATTCTGTGTGAACATATCAACTCGACTGACAGATAAGTTGATTCTCTTGGCTTGATCTTTCTTTTATGTATATATATATGTATTCGCTCGCGCCTTCTTTTCTTCCATAGGTCCCTTCCCCTTTGTTAAATGAATTTCTTTTTTGTTCTTTCTTTACCTGTTTATATATTGGTAAATAAATGTTTTATTTTGAGAAACATCGTCTTGCGTCTGTTCTTCGTTGACTCCCTTGTTTCGCTTTCATTTCTGAGTGAAAATCGAGAAAGGATCCCACGTTTTCCTTTTTTTAAAACCCGTGGTTCATCTATATGCTACAAGTTCGTAACAATATATATATATATATATATATATATATATATATATATATATATATATATATATATACAAATCCTGTTTATTTTAAATAGTTTTTGAAAATTAAAGTTAACTAGAAAGCATGGAGCAGGAAGAGAGTTCCACACTCGATTAGTCCGAGAAAAGAAACTGTTAGCATAGAACGACTATAAATTGATAAGCCGTTGTTGTTAATCTAGTGCTGTGCTTAAATTCATAAAGTCTGGGTACCATAGTGAGAGCTCATCCGAACGATTACAATGAAAGTATTTATAGAAAAGGCAAAGGGAAGCAAGTTTACGGCAGTGGGAAATTGACTGAAGCCGTGACGCCATGTCATGACCAATAATACTGCTGATTCTTCTTTGGATTTTATCAAAACTCTCTAAATATACCACAGGAACAACGGACCCTATGTGGCAGTCTAAGTATGAACAAATGGTAAATTTATAGATATGTAAGGTAGATTCTTAAGAGAAAAATGCCCCGCACGACATAGTGAACCAACCTTCTTAGAAGCTGACCTAGCAATTCAATATACACTTTCCACTTCATGTCAGCGGAGAATGTTAGCCTGAGAAAGCGAAACGTCACTCGATTATTTTCCTATCTCTTAATGCTTTACTTAGCCTTTGGAAGGCATCTTTTGCTATTCCTAAAAATCTTTGGATTTCTTTGTTACTGTTACTACACTCCTCAGTATGTAAGCATTCTGTATTTGATTGATGCTTAGGACACCAATACGTAGTCACACATTGGGCTATATCTTTTGCTGCCGACAACGCATTCTGTCTTCTTTCAGTTAATTTTCATTTCTTCTTTTTTTTCTATTACTATGTTCTCAAAGAGATCTTTCTGAGTCTGACATGAACACAATATAATCCGCACATAATATGTTGTAAATCTTATGTCCCCTGATAGTAAAGATTCGTAGGTCATCTAGTTCTTTTAGAAGAAATGCCATGAGAACACGAATCCTTGTCTTACTTACCGTTTTATTTTTGTGTATTCACTAAAAGGGCTATTTATTACAGTACAAAGAGGCACGGTGGAGTAATGGATAGCGGCTCGGACTGAGGAATCGGTGATCCGAGTTCGAATTACAGTCGAATCCATTAGATTCCCTTACGTGTTAATATCCTTGGGATATGAATCCTCTTCTCCTTGGGGTATGAATCCTCTCATCCTTGGGGTATGAATCCTCTTCTCCTCCCCCAGCTATGGGTAAATAGATTGACCGATCGGCTATTATAGACTTGGATGGCAACTGGCCTCCCGCAGAAGGAAATGGCAACCTGCCTCGTCAGTCATGTCTCGAAAGTTACATGATCGCCTAAGCGTGTATAACGCATGGCACACGAGTGACTGACTACTAGTATATGCTATGGATTACTCGAATATCAATTCTCAGATTTTTAGTAGTCCTTGTAGCATTAATACCGTTCCTTAATGTTGTCAGATGTTTTGCAATTAAGTCTTTTTACTGTTCCATATATAAATCAGCCTAGTAAAACCATAAATATCCAAAATAATACACTGAACTCAAGGCAGTTGCTAGAATCTGGGACCCTCAGATTGTGTCGGTTCTCACTGGGACATTGGCATCTATGCGATCAAACTTACCGAAATCCTGCATTGACAAACTCAGAATAAACCGTAAATTCTATGTTAAAAGTTTCTTCTATTGCACATCTCGCGTGTGGGACACTTTTCTGGTTTCTTGCTTCCCAGTCAACTTTGACCTTCAAAAATATAAACGCAATCTTAATCAGTATCTATTTTTGTGCTAATTCTTGTTCATTTAGTGCCTCTCTCCTTACCAGCTGTTTTTTCAATCATAATTTTAACATTCAGTAACCCATTGTTTCTTGCTGGTTTTATTACCTTGCTTGGGGGAAATCATTTAGAAAATTCTTAGTAACCTATCGCTTCGAAAGACAGCATTGCCTGGCATTGCAAATATTCTGTGATGGGGAGGTTTTTTGACTTAATGGCGAGCATCCATAATCAAGATATCCGGATATACACCAAGATTCCTCTAGAAGAAATTAATAATAATAATAATAATAATAATAATAATAATAATAATAATAATAATCAATTCAGTACAAAATATTTACTTGTCAGTTTCCTAACCGTAAGCAGTTCCGTATATATTCTAGGGGCAGATCAATTTTGCATCATTGTACATGAGCGAAGATGAAGGGAAAGCATCATGGCCGGATGTTGAGTAGGATTTTTAAGTTTAAAGGATGAGGCAACCAAGGATACTTGGGAACTACGTTTAGATATTTAGGTGCACCTCCAATCGGAGACCCTCTCACGGGACGCTGTAATAACAAGAAATATCTTCATATCGAATACGATATGAAGATATTTCTACCTGGACCCAAACCTGTCACCGTATGACACCCATCTGGTTGTGGGGCATGTGCTTCGTATACCTTTATCCGACTGTGTATTATAATGGGTATTTTGGGCTCCGTACATTTGTACCCAATGTTACTTTATTGGCGGACTTTTTATCGATTATTATTATTATTATTATTATTATTATTATTATTATTAATAATAATAATAATAATAATAATAATAATAATAATAATAATACACCTAGTGCATAATACACCTACTGCCACGACAAAGAACCTGAAAAAGAAAGCAAAAGCAAATGCAATGAACAAATGCAGAAACAAGGCAAGATAAACTCTTCATGGCTGACTCTCTGCCCGTGCAAAACGTTCTGATGTAGATAAAAACCATGACAATCAGTGGTTACATAGTATAGGATTAAAAGCTGAAAGCTAACGTTTTCTTCCTAATTCACAGGACCAATGCTTGCTAACTAAAACTTACTGGGAAATTGTACTAAGCCCAAGTCCAGATTCTATGATGAATATTCAAAATCATTTGAGCATATTGTATCAATTTGCACGCTATTAGAATCTTCCAAATATACAATTCCTTATGACAGAGTGGGTCAAAATCTGCACTTAAAATTTTTACGGGAAGGAAACTGCAAGAGACTGCTACGAACATCACTCAGACCCAGATACAGAGATATGACCTGTAATATTTTTATGGGACCTTACAATACACAGACAGAATAATAAATTCTAATCGCCAGACATCGTCATCAAAGACCACAAAAGCAGAATGTGCTTTCTTATTAACATAGCAGTTCCTGCAGACTGTAATATATCTCTGAAAATTCTCAAAATGCAAGAATCTTCAAGTGAAAATCTCCAAAATGTAGCACATGAAGAAATGTGCCTGTGTGCCTGTGATATTCAAATATGGCAGTGTAGTGTGTGCGTCATTCCTTTGCTGAACGACTGAGAAATCAATAAGAAGCGTCGTTTCTCTGATTTGAAATGTCAAACAGAAAAGATTCTAGTGAACTGCAGCTCTTGATGTACTGAGGAAGTTATCTTACGACATACCGAACGAAAAACATGTCATCATTCCGTGCATAGGTGTTTACCGACTTGATAAAATTACGCGGTTCCATTCAAGCTTTATGCGAAGACGAAACATCAAATGTGAGAATGCACATCTTTATTTAACTTGTGATTGGAGCCTTCGGATTGATTGGAAAAGATTCTGATAGACTCATTGAAAGGATTAACCGTAGCTCATGTCTTTAAGGATTAAAAAAAATGTTCTCACAATTACAGCTCCTACCTTATAAAGGGCTTTATCAATTTGTACTTTTAGGTTTAAAAATGTTCAGTGACAATGTCATGATAACTTTTCCCTAGGTCTCTCGTTGGGACTCGGATAGAAATGAGCATACAACAGAAATCAACGATATTATACTTATTATTATTATTTTTTATTACTGTTATTATTATTATTATTATTTTACTTACCTTCTAATTTATTAATAGTTTGTCATTATTATATTTTTTCTACCTACCTTCTACCATATTTCAGTCAGTTATGTGCTATGCGTGATACACGCTAAGGCGACATGTATCTTTTGATACATGACTGACGAGGCAGATTTTTCCCCGCAATAGTTTGCCATCTCTTTCTACGGTAGATCAATTGCCATCCAAGGCTATAGAACCCGGTCTGTTCTGCTATTTACCCATAGCTGGTGGTAGAAGAGGATTCATAACTTTCCTAATGGTATCGGTACGTAAGTGAATGTAATGGTTTCGACTAAAATTAGAACTCGGCTCTCCGATTCCTCAGTCCGAGCGGCTGTCCACTACACTACCGTGCCTCCAATATACTACCATATTTATGGATCCAATTTAATTTATATCTAAAAAAAAAACTCGCCACCGCGTACATTAATGTAAAATAAGTCGTTTAAGGCAAGTAGATATGTTTAAATAAAGTACTCATTATTAAAAAAAACAACTGAGCAATAATAGTGAATAGATAATGTAAAGTTCACTGACTTATCTTCCGTCTTAGAATGAAATAAATTTATCTTACCCTGATGACTGGATGTACACGGGTTGGACAAAATAATTGAAACACTCGTTAAATTAAAAGAAAATTTATTTAATATGGAGTTGGTCCTTCTTTAGACTCACATACAGTTTTAATACGTCTAGGAATGGAATCATACAGCTTCCTGACTTCATCCAGAAGAATTTTCAGCCATTCTTCCATTAACACCCGCTCTAGCACTTTAAGACACGACGGTGGAGGATAGCGGCTCCTAACTTGTCGCTCCAAAATGCACCACAAATGTTTAATAATATTGATATCTGGAGACTGGGGAGGCCACTCCATATATTCTAGCTCACTTTCATGCTCTTCATACCAATACTTAACCACTTGAGTAGTATCTATTGGAGCATTATCGTCTTGGAATATGCAGTCACCATCAGGGGATAACGCCTGGGCCAATGGATGAGCATGATCACCCAAAATGTTCAGGTAATCTTTGCTGTTGATTCTACCACGCAGTGCAACTATTGGACCGAGACATTTCCATCATGTAGCGGCCCAAACTATCACTGATCCACCACCATGCTTCACTGTTGGAAGAAGGCAGTCAGGGTTGTAAGCTTCTTTGGGCTGCCTCCACACATAAACTTGCCCTGAAGTTGGGAAAAGAGAAAAACTGAACTCGTCTGAGAATATGACTTGCTTCCATTGGTCTGCTGACCAGGCATTGTTATCTGCACCACTTCAACCACTTCTGAATGTTGCGAGTGGAGAAAAGAGGTTTCCTTACGGCGGCTCTTCCATGATATCCAGCCTTATGGTGCTCACGATGAACAATTTTAGTAGAAACTGGATTATTCAGATGATTATTCAACTCAGCACTCACTTTGGCCGCAGTAGTCCGATGATTTTTCGCCACATTGCGTTTCAATGCACGTCGGTTCATGTCAGTAAGTTTGCAAGTCCGGCCCGAATTGCTATGCTTGCTAGAGGTTTTACCCTGTTTCTTGAATTGCGTCATAGTTCTTGATAGGTCTTGGTAGGTCTTGAAAAACCAAACTGTTTAGCATCCTTAGTGATCGAGGCTCCTGCCATGCGCGCTCCAACAATTTGCCCATTTTCGAACTCAGAGAGGTCACGCATTTAGCTTAATTTTTTCTAAATTCTAAAAATAAATAAGCCAAAGACAGTAAATTAGATAAATAAACTTATTTACAATAGATATAACCTGCAATTACGAAGTTTTAATTATTAAAGTTCTTAATATAATAGGTCTTTGAAATATAGGAGTGGAATTTGCACCTGTTCCAATTATTTTGTTCAACCCCTGTATGTTTGAGAAACTACGAGTCATATAACTTTTATTTATCTATTCGGCTTCTAAAAATTGTTCAGATAAAGTGGTGGAGATTCACAAAATATTTAACCTTAATTCATATTTCTCAGATCACTAGGGCGAGTTTCCTCCCCTGTTGTGCCTGTGATATTCAAATATAGCAGTGTAGTGTGTGCATGTGTGTGTGTGTATGTATGTGTGTGTGTGTGCATCATTCCATTGCTGAACGACTGAGAAATCAATAAGAAGCGTCGTTTCTCTGATTTGAAATGTCAAACAGAAAAGATTCTAGTGAACTGCAGCTCTTGATGTACTGAGGAAGTTATCTTGCGACATACCGAACGAAAAACATGTCATCATTCCGTGCATAGGTGTTTACCGACTTGATAAAATTACGCGGTTCCATTCAAGCTTTATGCGAAGATGAAACATCAAATGTGAGCATGCACATCTTTATTGTTACACCGTTATTCACTGGAGTTATTTCGGTAAGCCACAGCCAAGTCTTGTCACGATTTACAGAGAGATTTGTCCATCCATCTCATCTGATCCACACAATGTTGACGGGAGCAGGAAAGAAATACTGGAGTTATCTTCCTTCTTTCTAAATGATATAAAACGTCTCAGCGCGAAAGCTTGAAGTGAACAATGACAACAATGGCAGCTTACTATTGTTTTCAGTAATAGAGAGTTACAAAAGACAAACCTTGTTATATATAAAGCTATGCGAATGCCAGCTGAAACCTGAAATTTGATTAAATATATGAGGTTGATTTTCTATCCCTAACCATGTAAGCGTGTATGGATGCAAATATTTCGTAAAAGGACGCATAAAATAAATAAGTTTTATCATCTGCTCCTGTTTTATATTGGGTTTCTGAATATCTAGTATTGCTAAAATTTACATAATTTACAGCAGTAGTGGTTAAAATTATATTATTTTACCTCCAAATTCCAAGTATTGATTTTTCATTTCAGTCCCAAAATAGTAAATCGAATAGGCAATATATATATATATATATATATATATATATATATATATATATATATATATATATATATGTGTGTGTGTGTGTGTGTGTGTGTGTGTGTGTGTGGCCGAGTGGTTAGAACGTTCGCTTTCTGATCATGAGACCATGTCATTGACTTGTGATTTTATCGGACTGGAGGGGTTGTCGATCCCAGCGTGCCTGAAAAACATACTATACGGGTTGACCTAAGCCTTCTGGGTGAAATTGAGTAGATGGAAATCTAGTCATTGTGGCCAAGGGCTTAAGCGTACTGGGCTTGTTCAAATTGTTGGTCACGTTAGATAACACGCTCTTTCCTAGAAACTATAACTAAGGTCTGCTCAGCATAGTTGCAGTATAAACCACAGGTGGGATCTGTGGGTGTTGAGCAAACACAAATGCACCTGGTCGAGTCAGCCGCTCCAGAAGACGGGTATCTTCGAACGCAAGTGGCCAGTTATGATATATATATATATATATATATATATATGTATGTATGTATGTATGTGTATATATATATATATATATATATATATATGTATGTATATATATATATATATATATATATATATATATATATATATATATATATATATATATATATATATATGTATATATATATATATATATATATATATATATATATATATATATATATATATATATGTATATATATATATATATATATATTTAGGGAAGAGGTTATAGTTGTTCCAACGAGAGAAATGTGTATATTTATGTATATGTATAAAAAATATAAACAGCAAAAATTATATATATATATATAAACTGTTATGACCAGTCCAAGAAAGACATCTGAATCCCTGCCACGCAAAAAATTCATTTTTATAATATGTGTAAATATCTACTCTTAAGTCGCAAAACCAGAAACTCATGTAGAAAAATAATCGAAAATAGAGTATAATATATATTTTAAAATAAAAAATCCATATTTCAACGGTTTATCTTCTTATATATATATATATATTGTGTATTTCGGCAGCAATGCTTCTTTTATGTAAGTTTGGTTACAGGTGATTAACAAGGTAATGTGATTAAGCTTTTTATTTAATTTTTCTTGTGTTTGTACAAGTTTTTTCTTTTCTGCAGACAAAGTGATTTAAATGTGTTCAAAAGATCTGCATATCCGAGCACTTTCGGCTATTCTTTTAGCCATCGTCAGTATTATATTACACACACACACACACACACACACACACACACACACACACACATGTGGTGTATGTGTCGGTAGGATGTATAGTATTATCCGAAACAAAAGTAAAAAATAATGCGACAAAGTGGAGAAGTTCTAAACCTCGCGTTTTTCCGAGATTGTCTGCTCTTTCCGGCTTCTTCAGTTTAGAATGAAAGAAAGACAAAATTATACGTAGGAAAATACATTGGGATCTCTGACGATAAGTGGGGGACCATAAATCAAAATACCTTGTCCCATCCGATAACCACACCCCGATAGACAGGGAGACAGACTGAGTGACCGATATAGATGAACATAGGTAGGAACAGGTTGAGTTACATATGATGGTGGACACGTTGTTGTTCAGTATGACCAATTACAGGATATCATTCTAAGACCACGAACTACTGTGACTATTTAAACCTAGAAAAATATTTTAAACATATGTTACAATTTCTGTTTGAATAACTAGGATGAAAAGTTATTATTTACACTATTTACATGCAGTCTATTGTGTTCAGCTTCGAGGTTGTTATGACGTTTTGCTCGTTGTGCTCTCGCAATATATACATGAATACATACATAGGGTTAGGTCCAGAACGATGAGAACAGATCAGGTCGGTACGAATATACCTTGATCTATACTGACGGACGAAGATATATAGATAGATAGACAGATAGGAAGGAAGGAAGGAAGGAAGGAAGGAAGGAAGGAAGGAAGGAAGGAAGGAACAAACATTCAGTTAGGAAGGAAGGAACAATAACATAGGAAGGAAGGAGCAATCAGATCGGAAGGAAGGAAGAAGCAATAACATAGGAAGGAAGGAGATAGGAAGGAAACATGGAACAAGCAGATAGAAAGGAGCAATCAAATAGATAGGCAGGAACAATCAGATAGATGGGAAGGAAGGAAGGAAGGAAGGAAGGAAGGAACAAACTATAAGGAAGGAAGGAAGGAAAAATAACATAGGAAGGAAGGAGCAATCAGATAGGAAGGAGCAATCAAATAGATAGGAAAGAAACAATCAGATAGATAGATAGATAGGTAGATAGATAGATAGATAGATAGATAGATAGATAGATAGGAAGGAAGGAAGTAAGGAAGGAAGGAACAAACAATCAGGAAGGAAGGAAGGAAGAAGCAATAACAAAGGAAGGAAGGAGATAGGAAGGAAACATGGAACAAGCAGATAGAAAGGAGCAATCAAATAGATAGGAAGGAACAATCAGATAGATAGATAGATAGGAAGGAAGAAAGGAAGGAAGGAACAATAACATAGGAAGGAAGGAGCAATCAGATAGGAAGGAGCAATCAAATAGATAGGAAGGAACAATCAGATAGATAGATAGATAGATAGGAAGGAAGGAAGGAAGGAAGGAAGGAAGTAAGGAAGGAAGGAACAAACAATCAGGAAGGAAGAAAGGAAGGGAGTAACAATAACATAGGAAGGAAGGAGCAATCAGATAGGAAGGAAACAAGGAACAATCAGATAGGAAGGAACAATCAGATAGATAGATAGATAGATAGATAGATAGATAGATAGATAGATAGATAAGAAGGATGAAACAATCAGAGAGATAGAAAGGAACGAAAAATCAGATACATAGATAGGCTTATGCCTGACTATCTCTGACTAGAGAGAACGAAACAAAAACTGTTATAGATTCATTAATTTTAATGCTTTCTTCAATGCCATTTTTCTATTTGGTCGATGCGATGGCACAATTTTGGCAGACATGGGAAAGATATATTGCTTGTCATTAGATCTATTTTCGTAAATGTTTTCGTGTATCTTCCGCTCACCTGCTGACTTGCAAACTTTACCACATATTTGATATGTATTCTCAGTACTTAATGCAATTTGGTAGTTGGTTGGTGGTCTGGTCCGATAACTTCGTATAAGAATCCATATTCCTGTTTTACTCAAGCAAACAAAACCATCAAACCTCAAAAGTGTAGTCATGCCTGTCACCTATATGGTCTGGAAGTTCCAAATCAAGACGTTTTCGGACACTTCTTTTCAGTTTGTCTTTTGCAATAGGAGAACTCACAATGTATACATACATACATATGCCCAGATCGATATGAACGGACCAGGTCAATACGAATAAATCCAGGTCGATACGAACAAACGGACATAGACAGATATACATTGTCCTCATCATTTTCATTTTGTTTTATTACAACGTTTTGGCCGTTAATGCTTGTCTGTTTTTGTTTAGTCGAATATCAAACTTTACGGATTATTTACTGCCAAAATCTAAATATTTTGTACGCAAATTTATTTTATTCCTGGTCCTAAAAATGGTTTAGTGACACAAGATTTACTAATTAATCCATAGTTTGGGAGAGAAGAGGTGGATTCATACCTACCCCAAGAGTATTTGCGCTTAAGTGAATATAACGAACCCGACTGGAAGTGGAACTTGGCTCTCTGATTTCGAGATATCATCCATTACATCACCCGCAGATCCAAGCTCACATCACTTTGCATTCCCAAGCGGTCACCCAGCGAGGTACTGGCCAGGCCCGACGTTGCTTAACCTCGGTAATCGTATGAGAATCGTTGTATAAACATGATATGGCCGTAAGCGATTGCGATCTCTCAATAGATAGATAGGTAGATAGATGTGTATAGACATAGATAGATATGTAGATAGATATGTAGATAGATAGATCGATAGATAGATAGATGTGTATAAAGATAGATAGATAGATAGATGTGTATAAAGATAGATAGATAGATAGATAGATAGATAGATAGATAGATAGATGTGTATAAGGATATATAGATAGATATATGTGTATAAGGATATATAGATAGATAGATGTGTATAAGTATAGATAGATAGATAGATAGATAGATGTGTATAAGTATATATAGATAGATAGATAGATAGATAGATAGATGTGTATAAGTATAGATAGATAGATGTGTATCGGTATAGATAGATAGATGTGTATGGGTATAGATAGATAGATAGATAGATAGATAGATAGATGTGTATATGTATAGATAGATAGATAGGTAGATAGATAGATAGATGTGTATATGTATAGATAGATAGATAGGTAGATAGATAGATGTGTATATGTATAGATAGATAGATAGGTAGATAGATAGATAGATGTGTATAGGTATAGATAGATAGATAGATAGATAGATAGATAGATAGATGTGTATAGGTATAGATAGATAGATCGAAAGATGTGTATAGATAGATAGATAGATCGAAAGATGTGTATAGGTATAGATAGATAGATCGAAAGATGTGTATAGGTATAGATAGATAGATCGAAAGATGTGTATAAGTATATATAGATAGATCGAAAGATGTGTATAAGTATAGATAGATAGATAGATCGAAAGATGTGTATAAGTATAGATAGATAGATCGAAAGATGTGTATAAGCATAGATAGATAGATAGATCGAAAGATGTGTATAAGTATAGATAGATAGATAGATCTAAAGATGTGTATAAGTATAGATAGATAGATAGATAGATCGAAAGATGTGTATAAGTATAGATAGATAGATAGAAAGATGTGTATAGGTATAGATAGATAGATGTGTATAGGTATAGATAGATAGCTAGATAGATAGATCGAAAGATGTGTATAGGTATAGATAGAAAGATGTGTATAGGTATAGATAGATAGATGTGTATAGACATAGATAATGTTTATAGATAGATAGATATGTATAGACATAGATAATGTTTATAGATAGATAGATATGTATAGACATAGATAATGTTTATGGAGATAGATAGATAGATGGATGTGAATAAAGATATATAGATGTGTATAAATATAGATAAATAGATAGGTGTGTATAGACAGACAGATAGATGGATTCTTGAACGTTTATCGAAGAATGTTTATAGAGAGAACCAAGCAAAACAGTTCATTAATTTAATAATGATTTTCTCAATGACATTTAATTTTCCAACGCCACTCCGCAAAGTCATATGTTTGACTTTGAGCGAGTGAAACCTTTCATTTTGTGAATATTGTGAACTAGCGCTACAGAATCACATACAAAGAACTGTACCAAATAAAAGAAATCATATATCTAGAGGACAATCAACAGCAGCAACAACTGAAATGGATAGCTAACATAGTTCGATAATCGAAATAATGACATAATTCAGATGGGGCAGTTCAGATTATTTCAGCTAAAAGGTTAGGAAGGATACTCCCATTATATTGGAAAGGTCGATCAAATTTACTGGACTTAAAACCTTTTATTTAAATTATTTTAAGTGAAATATTTTATAAATTGCAACTAAAAGTAGTACTGGCTGTTCGGAATGCCAACTGTTTATTATAGGGAAACGGTTAATATTATCGTTACCAGCGAAAGTGGGTTGGGCTTAGAACTTTCCAGAAACTTTTTATCTCCTCGATACTACTGACCTACGAAAAGATATACCAATATCTTTAACATCAACGCACGTAGAATTTAACTCTGAAATAGAGGGAAAAAATGTTAAATTCCAAACGTTTATAACAACGACAAATGAAAAAAATATCGTCGACTTTTGTTTCATTGTTTCTTTTCATGATCCAACCTGCCGTTTTGAAGATCATTAGAAATGATAGCTTAAAAAGTCGAAGTCCTTTTGATTGCGATAATCGTTGCAATTAGTCGATTATTCACCGACTTACTTTTATTCCAGTGAAATATTCCATCTCTTTGCGTCATTGTTACTATAACACAGAATCACTGACCTACTTGTAAGAAGACATCTATGTCTGCATTCAAACAAAGAATAGAAATTCTACGGTGTCTTTTTGTAATTCATGAACTTCAATTTATATTGCTTAATAGCACAGAAAAATCATTTGCTATTTTCTAATACCGAACGAGATTTTTTTTTTTTATTACAGGTAGGACTCATTTTGAATTCTAGCGCGGAGGCAATTTTAATATTTAAAACTAACACCAGAAACATTTTTTTTATATTTTAATAGACAAAAATGATAACATTATACTGCGTAATTTCGTATTCTCTCCATTTTTAGAAAGAAAACGACAAGATGATTATTATTATTTATTTGTTTATATTTATGTCTCCTGCTTTGTATCCTCTAAAGTCGAGTACAAACTATGGTTCTTAGGCCCTATAGGAGAATTGTCATTTAACTGATAGCACTTTTCTTAGTATATGGGATGTTCCTAGTAGAGCGATCTTCTGGGCAACTTGTATGTTGTTGTTACTGGAACACTTTTAGTAAAGTTGTTCCTTCCTTTTCTCACGAGGCCCAGAGATCCGATTACTATTGGTACAGTCTCAGTCTTCATTCCCACATCCTGTTAATCTCAATCTCCAGGTCCTTGTATTTGGAGAATTTCTCGATAATTTTCATGGAGATGTTTCTCTCAGGTGATACTGCTATGTCAATAAGTATACACTTCCTGAATGTCTTGTCTTTTATGATAATATGAGGTTTGTTGGCTTTTACATTACTGTAAGTTTAAATTGGCATGTCCAGAGGATAGTTAAATCGTTATTTCGGATAAGTGTGTCTGGTTGGTGCTCATATCATCTCTCAGTGGTTTCGATTTTGTGCTTCTTGCATATCTTCCCACATATGTCTCTACCGTGTTATGTCTGTGGGTATATTCATTTTTTGCTAGTTCCGGACATCCTGAGATGATATGGTCGACAGTTTCTTCATATTCTCCGCTGGTCCTGCTAATTGTATTATTATTATTATTATTATTATTATTATTATTATTATTCCTTTGATTTCTCTTTTATACACATTTCAGAGATCTAAGGTAAAAAATGTCTTCATGACTTTTTCCACTAATCATTTTTGTAAAAAATAATTACACACATAAACTCTTTCTAATGTGTAAGCTGTACTTGTGAGCACAATTCTTTGTATTACTTTAAGGCATCCAGGAATTCATTCAGTGGGTCTATCTCTCCCTTTTGCAATCAATCCGAGTGCTCCAACTACAACTGGGATTACTGATGTCCTCATGTGCCACATTTTCGAGGTTTCCATTTCCATACTTCTTGTACTTTGATAGTTTTTGAAGATCGTCAAAAATTACATTACAAACTGTAGGGACTGTCATGTCAATAAGAAAGCACATTATGTTTTTGTAGTCTTTGCTCACGATGTATGGGCGATCAGATTTTATGGATTTGTGTGTATCGTAAAATTATCGTTACTATTATTATTGTTACATTATTACTATCATCATTGTTGTTGTGGTTTTTGTTGTTGAACTTACCTTGTAATTTATGCGTAGTATACCATTATTATATAT
>OZ038508.1:41662332-41704832 GCA_964036315.1 Acanthosepion esculentum | reverse complement strand
TGACTTGTTCGTTTTTAATTTTCATGGGACTTTCTTTTATGATTTCTCATTTTTTTCTAACGTTTATACGTTCGATCGTTCAAAACTTTACACAGATATGACATGTTTTTCCTATGCTTTGTTTTTTGTTTTTGGTGGGGGGGATTTTTGTTTTTTTGGGGGGATTTTTTTTTTGCAGTTTATAACTAGCTGTTGGTTATATCAGGGGAGGGGGGCCCCACTTCTTTCAAGAATGATTCCGCAAGTTGTATTGTAAATTTCTGATTTTTCTATAACCCCCCCTCCAAAAAATGGCCTATGCCAGTGTCATCGCGTGTGATTAGGTGAAGGTCGTTCTCATAAGAGTATTTATAAGATATATTTATCGCCCTCCACTCTCGCTCACTCAAGACAGAGAGAGAAAGAGAGAGAGAGCGTGAGTGAGTATGAACAGACCGAGAGGAATAGATAGATAATATGCTGCATATTAAGTAAAATTTGAGAAGAACCATGATTGCCTACGTCATGAAAGAGTTCGGCAAGTAAAAGAGAATGATAATAGTAGTAATAAGATACAAAAAATAATATAAGGTATACATAGTAGTAGTAGTAGTAATAATAATAATAATAATAATAATAATAATAATAATAATAATAATAATAATAATAATAATGAGATAGACGGACAGACAGACAGATAGAAACAAATTCGACTCCATGAGAGAATTAAGATTATTCCGAGCCGGATCCGTAGCCTCAATCCTGAAATTTTAAATTCCTAAGTTTCCATTACTGCGATTGTTTTCGGCGGTTTTTTATGTGATTTTTTTAGACAACTTTTTTGTACGATAATTTTTATAACTTGGAAATAAATTTGGGAATAATCGAAATTAATGGAGAAATCAAGCAAACGTCACCCAGGAAATACGAATAATTGTTTGTATTGAACTAAGGACTTACGTACATCAAATTTTCTTTAATTTAAGTCGCAGCAAAAGAATTATCGTTGAACTTTATAAAAGGTAAATGCAATACTTAAATGTAGGGATCAATTTTAAGTTCATCTATAGTTTATTGTAGCCTATTGCATCTCCTCCTACCTACCTATTGTGATGAAGGCCTAATCAAGAGCCTTCCACATGAGTAATTAAATGCCGCCCAATAGGGTGGCTTTTAAGCGAGAATATACATATATATATATATATATATATATATATATATATATATATATATATATATATATATATATATATATATGTGTGTGTGTGTGTGTGTGTGTGTGTGTGTGTGTGTATGTTTTATTATATTGATATATATTATATCTTATATATTATTATTTTTTATATCTTTTTAAATTAAGATATAGAGTTCCCGACAGAGTTTTTAAATCTTGACAAATGGAAACGTTTCATAAAATAGATTTGATTGAAAATAGATTTGATAATGCATTTCACCATTCAAGGCTTCATCAGATCCGAAAACGAAAGAAATATATATATATATATATATATATATATATATATATATATATATATATATATATATATATATATGTGGGGGGAGAGCTGAGAGGTTAATGTCTGTTTGAATCTGAAAAAAAGAAAATGGGGACTAGGACTATAAAAGTGTTTTGTGAGAGATATAGAAAGTGTCTGGAAGAGAACAATAGATTATGTGTGTGTATTAGAGAGAATCTGGTTGCAGAGTATAAGTGAAAGAGAGTGATAATATTGGTGATCATGTAAGAAAGAGAGAGATGGAAAGAGAAAAAGTGACAATATACGTGTTAATGTAGGGGACGGGAAAAGAATAGAGGTAAATGAAAGTATATTTGAATGTAAAAAAAAGGGGTGGGAAAAAAGATAATTAAATCAAACTTTGTGTGATACGGAGAGAAAATTGCTTGAGTGAAAGAGAGAGTATGCATGTATATCTATGTGTGAGAGATAGAGCGTGAATATGTGTGAGCGATAGATTGTATGTAAAGGAGTTAATGGTTTGAGAGAAAAATGGCGAAGAACGAGAGAACGGATGAGAGGAACAGAACGTTCAAGCGTGTATATGAAGAAGTGATTAAGTGTGAGTGATTATGCGTGTCTGCGAGAATCGGTGTGCGTGCGTGTGCGTGTGCGTGAGAGAAAGAGCAACGAGGTAGGTGAAAATGTGAATGGGCAAAATGAGTGACAAAAAGAGATTGGCATTATACCAAAATATTGTCTGCCCGTGCGTGCGTGTGTTGTCATGAAAGAGTCGATGAAGGTGCATGTAGTAGGTGTGTTTGCCTGCAGGGTGGAACGGAATTTTAATAATTATAGCGTTTTGTTGCACATCCATTTTTTTATTATTATTCGTCTACGTATTAACCAGATAGGTGAGGTTGACATCATAAGCAAGCATTGTAAAAATTAGTTGATGAGTGATAGCAAAAAGAAATAAAGAAACACTCCACATGGACCACCCAAAAAAGGTATATATATATATATATATATATATATATATATATATATATATATATATATATATATATATATGTTTCTCTCTCTCTCTCGAGTATATATATATATATATATGTAAGCAAATGTGTGGATGTAGATCCGACGGTATGATGAAAATGTGGAAAAGACAAAGCAAAATCCGAATATATGAGTTTACTGTGTAAACAAAAACATAATAAAAACAGTAAACTCATATATTCGGATTTTGCTTTGTCTTTTCCACATTTTCATCATATATATATATATATATATGTGTGTGTTTCTCTCTCTCTCTCGAGTATATATATATATATATATATATATATATATATATATATATATATATACTCGACTCTCCTGTCGAATATAAGGGTCAAGCAGATCAGTTCCTAGGAAAATGACAGCCCGACACCAGCGCATGAGAGTTGATTATAGTGGTGGAGATTTTGTGCAGAACCACCCGTACTTTTTGAAGGGTCGAATACAGAGACTTACTGCACTACATGCCACAGGGTCCCAAACGACCCTCCGCAGGTTTTGAATTCAGAGTTGTCCTTCTCTTAGACCAGTTGCCATCTAAAGCTATAGAACACTGTCTGTCCTGTTATTTACCCATAGCAGGAGAGAGAAGAAGAGGATTCATACCTTTCTCAAGGATATTAGCACGTAAGTGAATGTAATGGATTTGACTGGGATTCGAAATATATATATATATATATATATATATATATATATATATATATATATATAAGAGCATAATAAATGACATATCTTATGGGACGTATCTCTTCAGGAAAAGGGATTCGTGGCCCTCCACAACTTTGTACTTTTACCTTTAACTTCATCAATGCTTCCACCTTCCCCTTTTGACCTATATATATCGTGTGGGTGTCAAGTTCTCCAAGCCTTCCTTCCTCTTAGAAATTTCAACTGTCTTTTATTTTAAGAGTTCTTTTTGTTTTCTATTTTCCTTAAAATATCCTCATTGTTCACATGCTCTGTCCATGGTATTCTGAGCATCCTTTTTTTAGAACTCCCTCACTGTTGCTTCAAGTTTCCTATAAAAATGCTTCTCAAACGTTGAGAACAAAAAGCTAGATTTAGAACCATCGCAACATGCTTGGGTGTAACTTGAAAAGGTATGCCATATGATGTTTCCATTTAAATCATTACTATTTTCTGTCTCATGTACCCCTAAGTAATGCATAACCAACCTTCCTTCTCTACGTAGGTAGGTCAGTCGCTTTCTTTCAATCACTGATTCGTTTTCTACTGCTTATAAAATCTTTGCATGTTATTTAAAGCCAGAATTTTTTTTACATTGCAAGAATGCTATTTTTTTTTATATACTAATGATTTAATAATAAAAGTCTTACTAATTAGCTATGGGAGAAAAGGTTCAATCTTTCCTTTTCCAAAGGTCATTGCGTGTAAGTAAATACAACGAACACAACCGAAATTGGAACTCTCCGATTTAAAAAAATCCGAGCCATTATCCATTATAACGCCTGCGCATTTAAACTTACAGGATCTGATATTCCCAAGAGGTCACCATCTAGCTATTGACTAGGCTCCACGTTGCTTAACTTCGGTGAACATACGGGAACTGGTGTTTCAACGTGAATTGGCCTTAAAGCAGTGACTTTCTCATGCTTCCGCTCCATGTCATGCGAGTATAAAATTTTACAAGCTTTCTTTATTCATAATATGTCCTAAGATTGAAATAGCCTCCTTATGTATAAGTGCCTTTCATTTTCCATTTTATTTAAAAACTTCCTTGTTGCTCACATGCATTGTCTATTTTATTCTCAGGAACTCTTTGTAGACACAACTTTTCTTTTGGCTTTGCGTCTTCTTCACCTGTAAATAAACTGTTTAACTGGTTTGTAAGGATTAGATATTATATAACAGTTTAGTGCTATTTTTTATGTTACCAGCGATATTTTCGTATCTCTTAATAAATTGCTTCTTTTGCCGAAGACATCTTTTGCTATTTCTCTGTGCCTTCGTATTTATGTGTCAGCCTTTCCCTCGTCTATTACTCCACTGCCGAGATAATCACGTTTCTGCACCCACTTGCTCTTGTCGTTTCCACATCCTAACCTCAAACCTTACTCATGATCGGACATTCTGTCTTCTTTCATTTAATAATCATTCTTGCTTTTCTCTATTAGTTATTGGAGTTTTCCTTGTGAGACTGTCATTTGCGTAAGCTTCGTCCTGACTGTCTATTTGTAGCTGAGTCGCTTACAGGGAGGTACGGTGGAGTAATGGATAGCGATGAGACTTGAGGAATCGGAAATCCGAGTTCGAATTCCAGTCGAGTGGAATGGTCTGATGATCGATATAGTCGGAAAACTCCTAGTCACTACGGCATGTCGACTTTTATTTCTATATCCATACTACTTATTTTTATAAACCTGATATACCAGATATTAAACATTCTCCCCCCTTATATATATATATATATATATATATATATATATATATATATATATATATATATATATATATATATATATATATATATATGGCCTAGCTGAACAATATCGTCAGTTAAAAGTACTTGACGATGATTGGTGGGATTGGAAGAAGTATATAAAATAGTACAGACAGGATTTAAAACCTGCAAAAATCACGATCACTACTTTTAAGTATGGCGATTCTCAAAAGGGAGAATAAAAAAAATGAACGCCACCAGCTGGAAGAATTCAACTTTCTAAACGGGCTCTAGATCCCAACAAGCAGTTAGAAAAAAAAGAACTTTTAAAAATAACAACGTACCAGATAAATAGCAACATATCACTTTGTTGCGACCTTCAGATGATCTTGCGAAAGATGATCTGTAAGTAGAAAATTACTGTTGATAACACTGGTTTGCATAGTAGAGAAGCGTGAAGAATACTCATGTTAGTAGTAAAAAGGAATACAGATATATAGTGATATAGTCTAGAGACAATCAGGTCAGAAGACAAAAAGGAACAGTTTTATTACAACAAATTGCAATTGATTAGTTCATGGTTATATTAGCCGTTCCTATACATGAAAACATTTGGCAGTCATTAACCGAGCAGCCGATACTGTTTTCGGCTAAAATTTATAAAATCTTTCTCTTAAAACAACGTTTTTAGGAAAACAGGTTTCTCGAGTCCAGTAGCTTTTATCGCTCTTTCCAGTATTGATGAATTTTCCTTCTAAACCTTCTATTTGAAGTGGTGTGGAATTTTAAATTGTTGATTATGTCATTATTTTCCCTTCTAATTACATATGCTATCCATTTTAGTCGTTGCTTCTGTTGGCAGTCCTCAAGTGTTTGTTTTCTGTTACTTAGTAGTCTTCTTCGGGATTCTGTAGCGCCAGTAAAAGATGGATGGACTTTGATAAGATCCTCAGGCTTTAATCGCTCCAAATGTTTATTTCACTATTAATATTAGAAAACGGCTGTATACAGCTTAGATATTTCTGGCGCCATGCAAATTGGATTAACTATCAAAATACATTTTATTAATAATTTTACGCGAAACAAGGTGATAAAGCCACTTAGACACAAAAGGTCACTGAGAGCGAAGGAAACTGAGAAAACGTTAGTCAGAAGAAAGAACAAAAACAGGATTTAAAATGACAGATGACGGTGACTGATGTTACGTTTAAATTTGCGATGATCTTAGTTGATAGGAAATCTGGAAACATGAAGCGAATTCCGTAGTCAAGAAGTGTGAGAGAAGAAACTATTAGAAGTGAACTTACGGTTACATCTAGCTATTTCAACAGTAAAATGAAAAATCCATGGCATCACGTTCTTAACTGACTAATAGCAGAGAGGTAAATAGGTAAGTGTTAGGAAGCTAATTTCCTTTCCCTATAAAGGGCAATAACTCAAAATAGAGTTAAGTTACTTCCCTTGTCTATGCAGACGAGCGCACCACTTCTGAATTGAACATGGCGACAAGCTGACACACATGTGGAATATACTCTTTTAATCCATGTTTCCTTGCTGTTCTCAAACAATGAATGAATACAAGGTGTTTATTTATGCGTGAAAATACATATTTCATTCGTTTTTGTTCATCCAAACAGATTGAGATATAACAGTAAGTAAATAATATTTCAATATAAACGGACAAATGGAGGGGTGCATCCCGCTTTATAATTGAACAGGAACCAGAGAAATGCTTATGGAAAGTATTCGATAAGGTATATATATGAAACGATTCTATAATCTTTACTAAAAACAACAGTTTAATAAGCGCTACCAGGTCGTTTCAAAATAGGGATTTAGTAGTACGGCATCCTACTTTGATTATTCCCGATCACGATCACGACTCCCGTAATTCATCAAAGTCGTACAGGCACCACATGTACGGCTGCCGCAGTAGAAGTGCTGTGTCTTGGGCAAGATAGCTTGACGAAGCCGATCCTCTCCAGGCTGGTTTGAATTTAAATTATTCCTTCTCCTATACAGATTGCCACC
This sequence comes from Acanthosepion esculentum, assembly GCA_964036315.1. Taxonomy (NCBI): domain Eukaryota; kingdom Metazoa; phylum Mollusca; class Cephalopoda; order Sepiida; family Sepiidae; genus Acanthosepion; species Acanthosepion esculentum. Next base: position 41,697,908 of record OZ038508.1, on the reverse strand, counting down.
CAGGGCTATAGAACCAATTCCGTCCTGCTATTTACCCACAGATGGGACAGAAGAAATGGATTCATACGTTTCCTACGTGTATTAGCACGTAAGAGAATGTAATGAACTCGACAGGAATTCGAACTCGGCTCTTCTATTGCTCAATCCTATCCGGATTCCATTACTCACCGTGCCTCCTAGATTATTGTGACCCCTTAATCTATATGAAACAACAGTAGCAATAGTAGAAAAGATGGAAAGAATAATACATGGACACTCCAGAAGATGGCTTGGAGTACGAATATATTTAAATAGCATAAAACTGTATAGATTTTGTACAAATGCTTTACAACTACCATTAAGTAACATCAAAGAAGAATTTATGGAACCAAGAAAAAGAGGACTCATACTCTGAAAAACATTCAAACAGCCAAAAGTGGCAATGGCAGAAACCGAAATACAGGCAGGAAGAAAATGCTGTCCGGTGAGAATTGTAAAACGTGGAGTAAGACTTAAGGTGCAAAGTACATTGCTGACACATTACAAACACATGTAGACGATTATCTGATCAAATGGGAAAACGTTTATAACTATGATCAAATAGGAAACACCTGGACAATATACTACATGTCCCTAAAGTCTGGAAACATAGGAAATCTCATTAACTATATTTTTATACCTCCGTAGATAAAACATGGTTTTATCGAATGAAGAAATAACTGACTTCTTTTTCTGAGCTGTGCTAAAGGAGAAGCAATGAACATCACACATGCAACACACTTGATTAAACACATAAAGAGTTTAATGTGCTTATATTGATGGCAATATGGAGTTATTGCATCTAGTTCACATGAATCTTGCAATGTACATCAAACTTTGCATCACAAATGATGGACATCATATTGAAATGTTTATTCCAATTTAATTAAATGTTGAAAATTTAAATTTCCTGATGCTGTGGTGTCCTTCCTCTAAAGAGTATATGTTGAACTCTTCCGCCTACTATAAGATTAGTAGGAGAGAAGACCTTGTAGGAACAGTCGAATAGATAGAACGCTGGGTCAACTGACACACACACACACTAGTCGCGTAATACTCTTCTGTTGTGCTTACTCTTTAATATATGATATATCTGCAACAATTGGTTGTTATTTCTTCAACCATTTACTTGGTCACAAAATCTTTGGTCACAACACAAGACAATACACATTTTTGCCTATTTGTCCGAACCTTAGGGTCACCCTATAGGAAGTAAGGTTTAACTAATTCCAGATCAGGTTTTCTCATATAATTTTTGTCTTTGCTTATTCAAGGTTTACGGATATCACATTGTTTCAGAACTAATTTATCTCCTTATATACCTCTGTAGATAAAACATGGTTTTATTGAAAGAAGAAAGAACTGACTTCTTTTTCTGGACTATACTAAAGGAGAAGCAATGCAAATCACACAAGCAGCACACTTGATTAAACGCATAAAAAGTTTAATGTGCTTAAATTGATGGCAATATGGAGTTATTGAATTGAGTTTGAAAACCCTTTAACCAATCATCATCTCTTTTTTTACAAATCCAATCTTTTTATTGGTTAATAAGCACCAAAGTGAAGCAAAATTCCAAACGAATCCTATTTCCCGCCAAGCTCTTTTGAGCCGATTTCACTACATAAAAGATCTATAAATTTACCGCAGCTGACTCAATTCAGACAGACAGCCACCGGAGTTCAATGAGATGCTACCAAACTCCACGCGTGACAATTAACTAACACACACACCACATTGAAATCTCAACAAACTCGGCAAACTTTCATCAACCATTGTCCGCGTGTTAACCAACATCTACGGTTGACTTGAAAAGTGAAACAATTTCACTACTAAAATGTAATTGTATATTCCACCAACTTAGCCGACACAGACAAAGGCAAACAACTCTTGATAACATTTATTCTTACTTGTAAATTACACACGTCCACACACTGATAAATGGACGAACACATATAATTTTTCTTTCCTTGCAGAAACCAAATCATTTTAAATTTCTTAACAGTCAAAAAGTACCAACATTTTTTTTAACAACATTCCTGCACAAATAGTCCTAATGAAATTGCCTTAATTATCACAACAGCAAACATTTTAATTATCGTTACATGTATATTTTATTGCTGATATAAAAAATTCTTAAATGTTAAATCTTTAAGAACAGTATTTAGTAGTTTCTTGCCATGCAATTTGTTCTTAAATTGTTTGTATAACCTATATTTTGTGGGATACGGACGCTATAAGCACGCATAACCTTCATTTTGCCTTCTGATATATTTCACTGCGTGTACATCCCGCAACAGGTTCACGTGAATCTTGCAAAGTGCATCAACCTTTGCATCCACAAATGATGGACATCATACTGAAGATTATTATTTGCTAATATTCCAAAATATTGTTAAAAATTTAATTTATTGAAAATATCCTTTTTGTCTCTGTGTCCAGATTGTAGGGACACCCAGTATATAACATTATTACTTGAATTCCCTTACAGCTGACAGTGTACCTGGAGAAATAGTCATATTATAAATGAACACTGCTGTTTTCAAGAGGCTTTATCACCCATAAGGAAAAATCGTGTGTGTGTGTGTGTGTGTGTGTGTGCGTGCGTGCGTGCGTGCGTGCGTGCGTGCGTGCGTGTGTGTGTGTGTGTGTTTTAAATTTCTTTTGAATGAATAACTTAATCTTCACGAAACAGACTAAGACAGCCCAATTAATGGAGCGTTCATTATTTTGTGCCTCAATTGATTGGGCGAGTAATTTTCGGATACATATATATATATATATATATATATATATATATATATATATATATATATTCGTACAACTCTTAGATTTCGACACAATAGAATAAGTTGTACAACCTACGTAGAGTTTTTGCAATACCCAGGGAAAGATCTCATTATGCTCTAATTACAGTAAAATTGTCGATTAAAGGTTTTCAACTGTCGAGTCGATTCCTTATTGTTTGTCTTCTCCTAAAAAACAACGAATACAAAGCCTTAAGTCTTCAGGACGAAACTAAGAAACAAAATAGTGATTTAAATTCTCGAATGTAATAGGAAAGTTGTAGGTACTTGAGATCCTAGAAATAAATCGATCATTTTTCTTTCGTTTCAATTTTTACTTTTTTGTTATTATTTTATTCATTTATTGTGCCTCGTTCGGTGTTTCAATTTCTTTCCATCATTTGTCGTGCCTTTTCGTTCTTTTTTGCTCGCCCGCTTCTTCATTCGATTTAATTATTATTCATCTTGTCTTTTATTTTTGGTTTCGCTACTTCAAAAGAATTAGCTCATTCTATAATTAATTCTCGTTTCTTCCTACTAAGAATGTTTGTCTTCCTTCTCCCATGTTTTTCTTTTGTTTCTCTCCTGTATTCCCTACTTTTTACTTTCCTTTCATTTTACCGTATATTCTCGAGTATAGTGCGAGATTTTATGATCAGTGTTTTAGGCAAAAAGTAAGGGTCGTATTATACACAGGTAATTATTTTTTTTAAATATTAAAAATGTATTTTCGATGAACGGTTGCACGAAACAGTTCGTTTATTTTTTTCTGGAGGGGTTAAAATTGATTCAAATAAATTCAGGCGTCCCACTATATATAAAATCGGTTTATAAATGTGCATATACAGTACTGATTTATTTGTTTTTTTTTTATTGTTGTATCGTGTTGTTTTATGACACGTGATTAATAGTCAAGTTCCTAGCTTCTGACTCGTCGCTTTACACATTATTTATCCTATAGACAACATATGCAAATAGGTAAAATCCTATTTGCCAATACCTGCTTGCTTGCCTTTCTTTCTGTGTCTGTTTTCCTTTCGTTTCTTCTTTCTTTCTGTTTCTTTTTTAATGTGTCTCCTTCACTTTCTTTCTGTTGATTTCCCTTCTATTTTTTCATTTTGTCTTGTTTATTCTTTTCCTTCTCTGTCTTTTATTATTCATTCTTAATACTTTCTTTTATATATCTTCTTTCTTGTGGACTTTATTTCCTCATTTTCATCCTCCTTACTTTTTTCTCATTCATTTTCTTTCTATTTTTTTCTTTTTCTTTTCCTACTTCCTTTTTTTTCTATATTTCTGTCTTTCTTTTTATTTCCATTTTTAATTTCTTACTTTTAGTTTTCTTTCATTATCTTTTCTTGACCTATTCAATATTATTTTTTTCTTTCTTCACACAGCTTCCTTTTAGCTCCTTCTCCACCATTATCCTTATTTTTACTTAACCTTTCTTTCTTTATTTCCTAGTTTCTTTCTTTTTCGCTTGTTTGTTTCTTTATTTCATTCTTTCTTTCTTTCCCCTTTCCTTTCTCGCCTCTTTCTACCTTTATCTATTTCTCCTGTCCTATTTACATTTCGCTCTAGGCGTCTTTATAAATTTCTTCTTTCTTTTTTAGCTTACTTTCTAATTATTTTTCATTTGCTACGAATTTCTTGGATTTAGAGTTTTTACTTTATATATTAATTACAAATTGTCTAATATCCTCATTTGTGTTGTTAACAATTTTTTCGACAGTTGTGAATCCCCCACTCCCCACGTCTTTCTTCAGGTCTCTGTCAGTCCGGGTGAAATTCAAGGAATTCTTAACAGAATCCTGCAGTTAACCTACGTATGTCGATTATTCTCATTTCGCTGTCCATATCTTATTCGTTCGTTAGCTATTCCTTGCATTTTAATTATTCATTTTGTCTAAGTCAATTTTCTTTCTCTTTACATTGTTTTCGATCCTTTTCACTTTCTTTTCCTTTCTGACTTTTTGGTTTTATTCTATCATTTGTCCTTTTAACTTATTTTGTTCTTCGTGTTATTCTATCATTTCCTTCTTTCTTTCGTTTTCTTCTTTCTTTTTCCCCCTTTTTTCATTTTATTCTGTCATTTTCTTCTTTCGCTTTTTCTTTTATTTTATCGTTTACTTATTTCTTTTGTTTTATTCTGTCGTTTTTCTTTTCTTTTTTGTTTTGCTTTCTTTCGTTTTATTCTATCGTTTTCGTCTTTTTTTCGATTTATTCTATCGTTTTCCTTCCTTACTTCTTTCTTTGTTTCGTTTTCTTCAAGCGTTTTTCTTCCTTACTTCTGTCTTTCTTTCAATTTATTCTATCGTTTTCCTTCCTTACTTCTTTCTTTGTTTCGGTTTATTCTAGCGTTTTCCTTCCTTACTTCTTTCTTTGTTTCGATTTATTCTATCGTTTTCCTTCCTTACTTCTTTCTTTGTTTCGTTTTATTCTAGCATTTTCCTTCCTTACTTCTTTCTTTGTTTCGTTTTATTCTAGCATTTTCCTTCCTTACTTCTTTCTTTGTTTCGGTTTATTTTATCGTTTTCCTTCCTTACTTCTTTCTTTGTTTCGGTTTATTTTATCGTTTTCCTTCCTTACTTCTTTCTTTGTTTCGTTTTATTCTAGCGTTTTCTTTCCTTACTTCTTTCTTTGTTTCGGTTTATTCTATTGTTTTCCTTCCTTACTTCTTTATTTGTTTCGTTTTATTCTAGCGTTTTCCTTCCTTACTTCTTTCTTTGTTTCGTTTTATTCTAACGTTTTCTTTCCTTACTTCTTTCTTTCTTTCGTTTTATTCTAGCGTTTTCCTTCCTTACTTCTTTCTTTGTTTCGTTTTATTCTAGCGTTTTCTTTCCTTACTTCTTTCTTTCTTTCGTTTTATTCTAGCGTTTTCCTTCCTTACTTCTTTCTTTGTTTCGTTTTATTCTAGTGTTTACCTTCTTTCTTTGTTTCGTTTTATTCTAGCGTTTTCCTTCCTTACTTCTTTCTTTGTTTCTTTTTATACTATCTTTTTCCTATTTATTTATTTCGTTCTATTCTATCGTTGATCTTCTTTCTTTCGTTTTATTCTACTGTTTTTTTCTGTCTTTTTTTTTCTATCGTTATTCTTCTCTATTTAGTTTTATTCTGTCGTTATACTTCTTTTCTTTTATCCTCTGTTTTTCTTCTTTCTTTCATTTTCTTCTATCTTTTTTATTATTTCTTTCGTTTCTTTTCATTATCTCGTGTTATTCTATCGTTTTTCGACTTTTTTATCTTGGAATTTTTCTTTTTTCTAAAACGAAATGCACACTGAAATCATCTGATTATGAATGGACGCTGATTTGTCCTATTTTTCCGTTTGAAAAAAATGTCAACTTAACATTTTAGTCCATTACTTATGTGATAGGGTAGCTAACTGAATAGACCTCCATTAAGCATGGAGACAAACATAAAGGTAGATTGGACACATAGTAGGAAGAAAGGATAACAGATGGAGCAATAGGATGAGATAGAGGAGTTTGTTGGAAAAATAACGGAATAGCCCAGATTGGTCATAGAATGAATTGGAATATATTAAGAACAGCAGTCGTTTATCCGCTTTTTTCCTTCTATGTACAGTTTCCGTACAGGACTTAGGCGATCATGAATACTATCATAATCTACTATACCTTGCAGACTTTAGTAACCTTTGTCCTTTTCCTAAGTCACCTCCGTTTCGCCATCCATTCAAGCAAGCTCGTCATTAGGTGGTCACATGCTTCCGCATGTATCTCTTTCCCTATGTGTGTTAAATTCTCTAAATCTTCTTTCCTCATTATGTTTCTAAGACATTTCAGCTGTCTCTTTCTGTTTTTGAGTATTTTCGTTTCCATTTTCCTTAAAACTTCATCGTTTCTTGCCAGAGGCTTAATATTGATCACAGAATTAAGTGAAATTACAGAGAAGGGTTTGTTTCTTTTTTTCTTTAATCATTTAAGCCCTAAACAAGCTGATAATGCCACTAAAACACAGGAGGTTGCTGGAAGTGAAAGAGAATGAGAAGAATTTAGGAGAATAAACCGTAAAACCAATTCTAAACAGGAAACAATAGATAAACCTCAAAGACGAGGAAGGAGTGTAAACAGGGCGATATGCTAAAACAAAAATATTTGTGGTTTAAAATGTACGTTATCTTCATCGTTATGTTACTTTCATATATATATATATATATATATATATATATATATATATATATATATTTTAGAATTGGACATTGTCCGACAATTTATTTAAAGACATTTATATTATGTTTAACGTTCTTTTTATAGATACAAGTATTTAAGCAAATGCTCTGTTTTTTTATAATAAACAGTATTAAATAACATTTACCGGCCTGAATGTCCGAGAAATTTTCATAGAAAATTTTCGCTCTCCGAAAGGTTAAGGCACATCACGCGAAATGATGGTTCCGTATAGGATACAGGTTCGATTCCTGTCGGAGAGCGAAAATTTTCTATGAAAATTTCTCGGACATTCAGGCCGGTAAATGTTATTTAATACTGTTTATTATAAAAAAACAGAGCATTTGCTTAAATACTTGTATCTATAAAAAGAACGTTAAACATAATATAAATGTCTTTAAATATATATATATATATATATATATATATATATATATATATATATATATATAAATGTTCAGAAAAGTCTTCTGGGTAATATCTAAAGGCCTATATTTCATCGTATGAGCGTATACTTTCGTAATAAAATCAAAAGACTTTCCTTTGGGGCACCAATGTCATTAAAATTATCTCAAAACGGGTGTGCTTAGAAATATTTTATGTATATACGTGCTTACTAATTTTTCCTATTATTATTATTATTATTATTTACGTTGCTATTTTCGTTGTTATTGGGGTTGTTGTTCATTGAAAGATCTACTTCGCAGTTGTCTTTTTCTTTAAAAAAATGTATCGGTTAATGGAACCAACCCCCCAGGCTCGATTCTAATCGAAGCGATAAGCAAGAAACAGCTGCACATTCTCCAACGATTGTGGAAATTGTAAAAGAAAAACAAGAACGAAAAAAAAAACAACAACTATGAGCTTACTACAGAAGGCGCGAAAACATCGATGGTTAGTTTAATGAAGAAAATTTGCCGGCAGGTTGGATTTGTATATATTTGTTTCTCTCTTTTCATTTATTGCTAACATCTTTTTCATTGTTTACTTATTTCTTCTAGAAATATTGTACATGTGAGATGAGATATCGACAATTTGTAACAGGTGACAAGGTTTGGGACATTCGGTTGAATTTTTTCTAAGTATGTAAAGCTGGTTCGAAAATTAACTTCACATTGGTACGCGGGGCGGCTTAAAATCCGCGACCCTACCAAGAAAGGACTAAATAAATGTAGATAGATATTAAATGGCTAATATAAATGTGATCAGGCCGAGATAGATAGATAGATAGATAGATAGATAGATAGATAGATAGATAGATAGATAGATAGTGTTGAGATGTTGAGTGTTTCCACGTGAGTATATGGTAATAACGAACAAACACAGTCGTAGGGAAAAATACTGGTATATTCAGAGAGGTATTTACATCAGAGAGATTAATAGTAGAACGAACGTAGGTTAGTAGTAACAATAAGTAATAGTAATAAAGTCCAACGGTATCTTCCGGTCAAGAAACGGAAGTGTAACTGATCTCTACAGAAGTCTCAATCTGCACTGCATTACACTGCTACACTACGATATTTAACAACCCCCCACACACACACACGGCTCGAATGTGGCACAAGGCCGGTTTAAAGTGGGCTTACCGAGCCCGTAGGCTCGGCCAAAAATATGCCCATTTACAACCCGTATAAACGGGTTCAGGGACTGTCTACCTCCCCGGACGACACATTGCCCTGCGGCAAAGCCTCGTCCGGGTTCCTCTCTGCCAAAGCAGAGAGTTCGACAGGAGCAGCGCACAGTCAGAGACTGCGTACACTGCTACACTACGGTATTTAACAACCCTCCCACGTGGGTCGAATGTGGCACAAGGCCGGTTTAATGTGGGCTTACCGAGCCCGTAGGCTCGGCCAAAAATATGCCCATTTACAACCCGTATAAACGGGTTCAGGGACTGTCTACCTCCCCGGACGACACTTTGCCCCGCGGCAAAGCCTCGTCCGGGTTCCTCTCTGCCAAAGCAGAGAGTTCGACAGGAGCAGCGCACAGTCAGAGACTGCGTACACTGCTACACTACGGTATTTAACAACCCTCCCACGTGGGTCGAATGTGGCACAAGGCCGGTTTAATGTGGGCTTACCGAGCCCGTAGGCTCGGCCAAAAATATGCCCATTTACAACCCGTATAAACGGGTTCAGGGACTGTCTACCTCCCCGGACGACACTTTGCCCTGCGGCAAAGCCTCGTCCGGGTTCCTCTCTGCCAAAGCAGAGAGTTCGACAGGAGCAGCGCACAGTCAGAGACTGCGTACACTGCTACACTACGGTATTTAACAACCCTCCCACGTGGGTCGAATGTGGCACAAGGCCGGTTTAATGTGGGCTTACCGAGCCCGTAGGCTCGGCCAAAAATATGCCCATTTACAACCCGTATAAACGGGTTCAGGGACTGTCTACCTCCCCGGACGACACTTTGCCCCGCGGCAAAGCCTCGTCCGGGTTCCTCTCTGCCAAAGCAGAGAGTTCGACAGGAGCAGCGCACAGTCAGAGACTGCGTACACTGCTACACTACGGTATTTAACAACCCTCCCACGTGGGTGGAATGTGGCACAAGGCCGGTTTAATGTGGGCTTACCGAGCCCGTAGGCTCGGCCAAAAATATGCCCATTTACAACCCGTATAAACGGGTTCAGGGACTGTCTACCTCCCCGGACGACACTTTGCCCTGCGGCAAAGCCTCGTCCGGGTTCCTCTCTGCCAAAGCAGAGAGTTCGACAGGAGCAGAGCACATTCAGAGACTGCGTACACTGCTACACTACGGTATTTAACAACCCTCCCACGTGGGTGGAATGTGGCACAAGGCCGGTTTAATGTGGGCTTACGGAGCCCGCAGGCTCGGCCAAAAATATGCCCATTTACAACCCGTATAAACGGGTTCAGGGACTGTCTACCTCCCCGGACGACACTTTGCCCTGCGACAAAGCCTCGTCCGGGTTCCTCTCTGCCAAAGCAGAGAGTTCGACAGGAGCAGCGCACAGTCAGAGACTGCGTACACTGCTACACTACTCACAGTCTCTAGAACTATGTTCTATTTATAATAATAGGATCAGTCTATTGTGGTTGTGAAGGTGGGTGCGCCCCAACAGATAGATAGATAGATAGATAGATAGATAGATAGATAGATAGATAGATAGATAGATAGATATTTCATATCTATCTTGGCCTGTTCATATTTATCTTAGCTATTTACTAAGATAAATATGAACAGGCCAAGATAGATATGCACGAATAAGTTATTAATTTCATATATATCTTCTTTTTTATGTGCCTTGTCCCTTCAAGATGCAGGCGATCATGGCCCTCCACTTCCTCCTGTCCCTTGTACCTCTTAATAAGTTTTGTCTTTTTGTTACTTCTCCCAGACCCTGTTCCGACATCCACTTGCTCAAGCCGATTAATTATGTTACGCGTTGCTTTCAGCTTTCCATCTATCCGTCCTGTGAGTATCAGATTTTCTAAGACCTCCTTTCTCATGACCCAGAAATTACAGCTGCCTCTTCCTGATGTTAAGTATAACTTTCCTCATTGTTTTCCTTCTCTCCAAAACATGTCTGTTGCTTTGAGTCTCCTCTTCATCTTTAAGGTGACTGTCCAGCATTCGCTGCCATACAGGAGGACAGATATCACGTAGCAGTTCAGTACTCTTTTCTTTGTTTCCAACGAAACTTTCCTGTCTCCTAATACTCCGCTTAACTTTTGGAATGCCTCTTTATTCATCCCTATACGCCTTCGGATCTCAGTCGCACTTATCGTCCTCTATCAGAACATTTCCTAGATATTTAAATGTATGTACATGGTTGATTTTAGTGTTCCCGACCTGTAAGTTGCATTTTGGGATCATCTTTTTACTGATGGCTATGCATTCTGTCGTATTGTAGTTTAAGCTTAATCTCTTCTCGCTCTCCTTCGCTACCTTCTGTAGGAGGTTTTGTAGCTTCCTTTCTGTGTCTACTATCAGCACTATGTCATCTGCATATCTAATTTTATTAGAATTGCGACCGCCAATAATGAATCCTGGTAGTATTTCCATTTTTCTCAGAAGTGCTTCGATGTATAGTTTGAATAAGTCCGGTGAGAAGACACACCCTTGCCTTACACTTCTTTCTGTTTTAGTATATCTACTGAACTGATTTTTTATCTTTATGTAGGCGATTTGCTGCCAGTAGAGGTTTTTGATAATTATTATATCTTTCCTGAATATGTCAAGGTTGCTGAGCAGTTCAAACAGATCATTGTGACGTACTTTGTCGAATTCCTTTTATCAGAGATTAAATTTCGACAAAAAATCCGTCGACGAGTGTAATTCTGGAAGATAACATTTTAAATGCAAGCAGTCTTTGTAATTGTATTCGAAATTAAGAGATATACTATTAATAGTAATGAATAAAGTGTCTATTTATTTTGTTCCAACTCTGAGGTTACGACAATTGCCTCCACACATCAAGAGACATGATTGTTAAGTAGAATTTATTTTTGAAAATAATATTTTTTTCTGAGAGCATTAATTAATTTTCCTTAAAAGACGCGAATTCATGATGTAGGTTTATCAGAAATTATGTTTTTGAAATGTTATTGCAAAAGGATTCAAGATATATTAAGAACAAAGTAAGTAAACAGTTATTCTTATTGTCATAAAATAAAGGAATAATTTTTAATCAGACATTTTTCTTACTAGAAACTTTACTATAGTGAACGCTTCTTGGTTGAAATAGACGCCCCATTTTGATTCATTAAACAGTGTTTATTACATATATCGTCCTTCACATTCGAGAAATCTTTATTATATTTTTAATAAATAAAATGAGGCGTCTATTTCAATTACGATGTATCTACTGCAATAACGCTTGAAGCAATATATATATATATATATATATATATATATATATATATATATATATATATATATATATGTATATTATATATGGGGGGTGTAATGCACATACGAGAAAAGAGCAAAGAAAAACTGAACTGAGAAAATGTTTACAGAACGGAAAAACAATGAAAATATTTAACGAATTACGTTATTTCTGTGTCATCTATCAACACTGTGTCATATTACGTTTTGAGATTCTGTACACTAATTAAAACAAAAGAAAGAAAATCTGTCATCCCGCAGAGATCGAACTTGAATCCATAATTGTAGAGGAAACTACCATTATATCTGGTATGCTTTGAAGGACTTTATTTTACCCTATTTAAGGAATGTGAGGTGTCAGTCAGTTCTTGATACACACTTGGGCAAACATGTCGCTTTCGATTCATGACTTATTAGGCAGAAGAATTCCCCGCATTTCTTTCTGCGGTAGACTGGTTGCCAAAAAAGGCTATATAACTCAAACTGTTCTGCTATTCAACCCATAGCTGGGGAGAGAAGAGATGGATTAACATCTTTCACAGGGGTATTTGAGCGTAAATAAACGACTCGACTGGAATTCGAACTCAGCTCTCTGAGTTCTCATCCCGAGCCGATATCCATTATACCACAAGTGTTTTCCTTAAATAGTCCTTATAGAGAAAAATTCAACTGGCTTATAAAATAATTTGCGGAATTATTCAGAGATTGTTTTTCCTACTTGCTTGTAATATCACTGTAGCAAAATACCCCTACGTTGAATAAGTTAAGCAGACACGCCATCCTTGGACATAAGATGTGATACGTAATTATGAACCCTTTTTTACAAGCGACAAAGTCTGTTGGGATTGTGCGATATTACTGGGAACCCTAACAAAGCTATGGCTTTAGATTTTAAACTCTGGATTGGTGACTTTGTGAGGTACACTTGTTTTAACCAATACGCCCCAAGCAAGGTAATAAAGCCACTAAGACGCAAGGGGGTTATTGAGTATGGGATAATATGAGAAATAGAAAACCATTAAGAAGAGAGAACAATAAAAGTGTATGAATTAAGAAGGCAGAAGATAACGATTCACATTGATTTAAATTTTTGAAGAAAGAAGCCGGAACAGCGTTGCACAAGCAAGAAGTGCGAGAGAAGAAACTGTTAGCATAGAACTTGCGGATACATCAAGCTATTTCAACTGTAAAATCATGAGATGTTGCCGCCAATCTCGTACTGTGCTTAAATTCATAAAGTCTAGGTAACATATTTCATCAGAACAATTACCATGAAAGTATTTATTAAAAAAGGACCCAGGGAAGCTGCGCAGTAAAGTGGCTGAAGCTGAGATTCCAGGTCGGGACCAGTAAGATTGCAGATTCTTCTTTGCGTTATATCATGAATTTCTACATGCATAACAGAACTACCAGACCAGATGTGGCAACAATATTCAATGCAAAGACGAATGGCAGACTTATTCATATGTAAGATAGATTCTCGCGAGAAATAATTGTCTAGCGCGACGTTGCCAACTAACTTTCCTTGCAGCAGACGTAGCAATTGATTCAATGCAGTCTTTCACCTTCATGTCAGGGGAAAGCGTTAGCGGGAGGAGGCGCAATGAGTCACTCTACTGGAGGTTAGCATCAGCCATGCTGATGGAAGGTAAAAAGGCATCTCTGAAAAGATTAAACGAGAGCAGTTTCATTTTGGAGGCGTTAAAATTAACAAGCCATCCTCTACTCCACCTCCAGATTTGTTTCGTTTTTCCAAAATAACATTTAACGCTATGTCAGACAGCGTTCATCTTTAAATTAATATTACTCATTTCGTATTTCAGACAGTGATTTTATACCACAGACATATTACTAATTATAGACTATTGTGATAAAAGTTTTTTGTTAGGAAAATGTGAATATAGAGAATCCTCCTGTTGTCTCAGAATTGCAAGGCGTCAGCATATTTTCTGAAGCGGTGAAGAGTATCTTAATTTTAGAAAATTATATTTAGTCTTACTTTAACCTACCAATAGCAGTACTTTATGGGTGAGGAGACAAATATTTCATAGTACATTAAGCATAAATTGTGTGCATTGTAAATAAAGCTACTGCATTTATTTACTAATAAAGTTTCATGTTTTTGCTGTTGTTCCTTTTGTCTTCTGAAGATAAAACAGTGTAATTAAAATTTTAAATAAAACATAGCAGGTATCAATTTCATGCAATTTTAGCCATGATTGGGAACTCTGTAGCATTTTACATCTGGCGGGCAAAAAAACCCCAACCGCCTTTCAAAACACCAAAATAACCTTCCTGTGTTAAGGTTAAATGTTATCTAAATTCCGAACGTAGGAAATCATATGTCTCTGCAGAATCCTTTATTTTAAAAGCTGTGAATCGTTATTAATTCTCTTGAGGAAGTTGGTTCCTTATTCTGAATTGTTAGTTTTCTTTCGCTTAATTTCACGGATTTCTTGGCAAAATGGATAAACAGTGTCAGGGTGCGATAGATAGATAGATAGATAGATAGATAGATAGATAGATAGATAGATATGAACAGACTGAGATAGATAGATAGATAGATAGATATGAACAGACTGAGATAGATAGATAGATAGATAGATATGAACAGACTGAGATAGATAGATAGATAGATAGATAGATAGATAGATAGATAGATAGATATGAACAGACTGAGATAGATAGATAGATAGATAGATATGAACAGACTGAGATAGATAGATAGATAGATAGATATGAACAGACTGAGATAGATAGATATATAGATAGATATGAACAGACTGAGATAGATAGATAGATAGATAGATAGATAGATAGATAGATATGAACAGACTGATATAGATAGATAGATAGATAGATAGATATGAACAGACTGAGATAGATAGATATATAGATAGATATGAACAGACTGAGATAGATAGATAGATAGATAGATAGATAGATAGATAGATAGATATGAACAGACTGAGATAGATAGATAGATATGAACAGACTGAGATAGATAGATATATAGATAGATATGAACAGACTGAGATAGATAGATAGATAGATAGATAGATAGATAGATAGATATGAACAGACTGAGATAGATAGATAGATAGATAGATAGATAGATAGATAGATATGAACAGACTGAGATAGATAGATAGATAGATATGAACAGACTGAGATAGATAGATAGATAGATAGATAGATAGATAGATAGATATGAACAGACTGAGATAGATAGATAGATAGATAGATATGAACAGACTGAGATAGATAGATAGATAGATAGATAGATAGATATGAACAGACTGAGATAGATAGATAGATAGATAGATAGATAGATAGATAGATAGATAGATATGAACAGACTGAGATAGATAGATAGATAGATAGATAGATAGATAGATAGATATGAACAGACTGAGATAGATAGATATGAACAGACTGAGATAGATAGATAGATATGAACAGACTGAGATAGATAGATATGAACAGACTGAGATAGATAGATAGATATGAACAGACTGAGATAGATAGATATGAACAGACTGAGATAGATAGATAGATATGAACAGACTGAGATAGATAGATATGAACACACTGAGATAGATAGATAGATAGATATGAACAGACTGAGATATATAGATAGATATGAACAGACTGAGATAGATAGATAGATAGAGAGATAGATAGATAGATAGATAGATAGATAGATAGATAGATAGATAGATAGATAGATAGATAGATAGATAGATAGATTACCTGAAGTATCTACATGGAAAATCCCGAAAAAATGTCTTGGCAGAGATTGCCATAATATCCTTCCAGGAAATTTTTGTTCCTCTTCCATATTTTAAAAGGCATTAACCTCTCTGCTATGGAGTATGTATAAGAGATCTAAAACAGCCCTTTTATAATAAATTGTTGAGGGAAATTAGAATGAGTCATTGTATGGATGCCAAGATTGTTTCTTCTTTAGTGCAAAAATCAATCTCACTTCGCTTGCCGATTCAAGTCAATATCAATAGTGCAGAGTGAATTTGTATTTACCGATTGGTTTAGTGTTGCTTGTAACACCTCAAATGATAGATCAATTAGATAAAATGCCAATCATCTATTCATTACGAGTATCATTGGAACACGCACATACTTGATAGATAGATACCTAACGGTTTCAAGATAATAAAGGCCACGCGATTACGCCGCAGTTAACCATAGATTTTATAGTACGTGTTTCGCCCTTTTTAAATACAGTTTTGAAATCAAAGTTGTCCTTAAAAACAATACTATTTTTCCGTCCCAGTATATCTATCTATCTATATATATATATATATATATATATATATATATATATATATATATATATATATATATATATAATACTAAAAGTCTGTGTGTGCTTGTGTGTTGCGTCCGTTCGTCATGTGCATAATGATTTACGGGCTATTTATACAATATTTTTATTTTAACTTTCTTCAAACTGACAATTTTTAATTGAAATATTTTTAAGTTAAATTCAGACACGAAGAGATCCCGCTCTGCTCTTTCGTCCAGATTGTAGAGTAATTATTTATATTTCAGCTTTCTTTAAACAAACAATATTTTAAATAGTTTCTTTCAAAAAATTGCATATTTAAAATTATTCTCAAGTGAATATGATTTTAAAATATTTTTTGACATATTAAAAAAAAACTTTTTTTTAAGTTAATCTGATTTAAAAAAATATTTTCAGTGAATAAGATTTAAAAATACGAGTTGTTTATATGTAAGTATTTTCATTTCAATTTTTTTCAGACAATTTTGTAATGCTGAAATCAACTCAATGCTTTATAACCTAAACACTTAGTGACCCAACGATTCCGAGGTAGTCTATTTATAAATGTGAACATTGAGGTCAACAACGACTGGCCATAGTCTTTTTCATGGTTAAACGCAATTGTCATGAAACAGACTCTCGTCACTGGGTTTAGACATCAACGCCAGCCTATACACTTACATACGGCCTATCCCTGATATTGAGCACATTAAACCATAAATATACCATCAATAAAACTAAATTTTATCCGATATATATATATATATATATATATATATATATATATATATATATATATATATATATATATATATATATATATATATATAGTTGTATATTTAGGCAGCAATCCTTCTTTTATGCAAGTTTCGTTAAAAACGACAGACAAGGTACTACGGTTAAGTTTTTATTTAATTTTTCTTGTGTACGAACAAGAGCTTTCTTTGCTGGACAAAGGGTGTGTAAGAACTGTCCAAATGATTTATTCTTCCGAGCGCTTTCTGCTATACCTTTAGCCATTATCAAGGATGATTTGATTTTTCAGCTTAATTGAGTGTGTGCATTATGTATATGTCTTAGTGTGTAGTAGTGGTGTTTTTAATGTCCAAATATATATATATATATATATATATATATATATATATATATATATATATATATATATATATATATATTTCCAATATATATATATATATATAGAGAGAGAGAGAGAGATATATAGATAGATAGATAGATAGATAGATAGATAGATAGATACAGAAGATAGAAAAATAGCTAGTCAGTTAAAGATTGATGTTACAGTCGACACATTACATAAATAGCATTTATTACTATTAAGTAGCGCAAAATCAATTTTCATATCAAATTTCGTTATAGACTCCTTAATCATAAAGAAAATAATATTTGAAAAATGACAAAATCGCTAGCATAACATAAAAGAAGCTATATACTGATACAGTAACACAAAAAGTAAAAAATGAGTGTACGTACATAAGGTTTAATATAAACCATTTCTACTCGTCTATTATCGAAGAACTTCCAACAGATGCGATAAATTTAGTTAAAAATGAATGCAACATTAACAATAAAGACATCAAAATAATGAGAGACACCACAAAACACTATGCTCTATGTGTCACAACGGAAGTAAAATAGATAATGAATAATTCATATTCACAACCCACAAATTGTTGATGAAATACCGGGATATATAGATGTATATGTGTTTTGAAGATTAAAAGTTGATTGCTTCATCAGCCAGACATCGTTGATAAAATGTGCCAACATATTTCTAAATTCCCTCATTATCTAAATTAATTTAAGATAATATACGAGGGTCATTCAATAAATAAGGTGAACTTTTCGGTATAAGGACTTCTAATATACACACACACACACACACACACACACACACACACACATATATATATATATATATATATATATATATATATATATATATATATAAATTTGCGTGTTCAATTTATATAACGTAAATCATTCATACGAAAAACAAATAATGAAGTTAATTATATGGCAAGAATCACTCTCGCAAACAATATTTAATAATAAAATACAATCAACCTCGAATCCGTTAATGAATGGTATGATCCTTGTTTATAAATTCCGGTTTTTTCTGGTCTTATTTTTGCAACTAGCTCGGCTTTCAATCGTTTCATACGATCATCGTCAGGTAGGAAATTAGGTAAGTTATTTAAATCCAGGTAATAACGAGACATCGAAAGATAGTGCAAACCGAAAGAAGTTTTTTTTTTAGAAATGTGATAGTGGTTACTGTAAGAATAATTTTGGAGCGTGCAGTCACGACGCTGATGTTGAATTGTTTTTGTTTTTGTTTGTTTTTTTAATTTAAAATTGTGCGTTCTTGTACTGTAGAAGTAGGATTTTTGTACTAAAGGTGTCATGAACTAAATTCTTCAATAATTAGAGTAATGTTACAGTTATTATCAGGAATTCGCACGTAGGATTAGTTATTTTAATAGCAATTATGTGATGCGTGTTCAATTTATATAACGTAAATCATTCATACGAAAAACAAATAATGAAGTTAATTATATGGCAAGAATCACTCTCGCAAACAATATTTAATAATAAAATACAATCAACCTCGAATCCGTAAATGAATGGTATGATCCTGGTTTATAAATTCAATTCAGTTCATGCCACCTTTACTACAAAAATCCTACTTCTACAGTACAAGAACGCACAATTTTAAAATTAAAAAAAAAAATTCAACCTCAGCGTCGTGACTGCACGCTCCAAAATTATTCTTACAGTTAACAATATCACATTTCTAAAAAAAAACACTTCTTTCGGTTTGCACTATCTTTCGATGTCTCGTTATTACCTGGATTTAAATAACTTACCTAATTTCCTACCTGACGATGGTCGTATGAATCGATTGAAAGCCAAACAAGTAGCAAAAATAAGAGCTGATAAAACCGGAATTTATAAACAAGGATCATACCATTTATTAACGGATTCGAGGTTGATTGTATTTTATTATTAAATATTGTTTGCGAGAGTGATTCTTGCCATATAATTAACTTCATTATTTGTTTTTCGTATGAATGATTTACGTTCATATATATATATATATATATATATATATATATATATATATATATATATATATATATATATATACACGAGGGTCATTCAATAAATAATGTGAATTTTTCGGTATAAGGACTTCTAATATATATATATATATATATATATATATATATATATATATATATATACGAGGGTCATTCAATAAATAAGGTGAATTTTTCGGTATAAGGACTTCTAATACAGATAGATGCTTACATTTTTTAATTTTCTTTTGTTTTACTTCTTTTTCACATAGATTTTTTATTTTGCAGATTAAAAAAAAACTTTCAGAGTTTTGGCGATTAACAAAGATGGCCGACCAAGAAGCTTCCTCATGATTGAACAGCGGTCAGTTATCAAGTTTTTGGTTGCTGAAAGATGCAAACCAGTTGAAATTCATAGAGAATGTCAACTGTATATGGTGCCACATGTTTCAGCCAAAATAATGTCTACAAGTGGGTCAAATTGTTTAAAGAAGGACGGAGCAGTGTTGAGGATGAAGACAGGCCTGGGAGGCCTACAGAATGAGGTCTCCTGAGGTGATCAAATCAGTCAATGACCTCATTCAGTATGACAGAAGGGTGACAGTGGATGACATTTAAAGGACTTTGAGCTTATCTGTTGGGACAGCACACAAGGTCAGCTGCCGGTGGGTGCCAAAGATGCTTACTGCAGAGCACAAACAGCACATCAGCCCAAACGGTGCAGACCATCAACGAGCTGGGCTGGGAACTGCTCCCTCATCCCCCTTACAGCCCAGACCTTGCCCCTTCAGACTTTCAACTGTTTGGTCCCTTGAAAGCGTTCACGAGAGGCACGAAGTTTAAAAGTGACGATGAAGTCAAAAGTGTTGTGAGCGACTGGCTGAGGCATCAGTCCAAAAATTTTTACGTCGAGGGAATACGGAAGCTTGTTCACAGATGGGAAAAGTGTGTAAAAGTGCTGGGAGACTACGTTGAAAAAAGTAAGCTTCTATCTGTATTAGAAGTTCCTATACCGAAAAAGTCACCTTATTTATTGAATGAACCTCGTAGTTCAATTTGGTATAGCACCACCATAAAAACGTTACAGGTTCATGATATCTTCTGAAAATAAAGAATTATTTTCTATAGCTCTCTTTTATTTATTTTATCTTCTTAATCATTTCACACCAAGCAAGGAGGTAATGCCACTAGTACACAAGGTGTTAAATGGAATAAAAGTGACAGAAAAGACTGGATATAGGGAGGATTGAGGAAAGGACAAAAAATGAATGAGGTCCAAGAAGAAAGATGGCGATTGAAGTCGCTTTTAAATTGTTGAAGACTAGTTATCAGGGTAAGTAAACGGAAGGGAGTTCCAAAGGCGGGAAGTGGAAGAAAAGAAACTGTTGGAATAGAAGTGGCAGTTGCATTTAACTATTTCAACAGTAAACGTGTGGGACCGAGATGTCAATCTAGTAGCACGCTTAAATTAATGTAATCAGAGTACCAGAGAAAAAAGCTTGTCACAAGAGTTGCAATGAAAATATTTGTAGAAAAGACAAAGTGAAGCTACGTCGGTTCGGTGAGAAAGTGACTGAAGTGGAGATGTCTGTTTAGGATCGATTAAATTATAGATCATTCTTTGGATTTTAACAATATCCTTGAGATGAATAGTAGATTTGTAAATGTGCAAGATGGTCTCTGAGGAAAAAAAAATTTTCTGGCACGACACAGTCATCCAACATTCCTTGCAGTAGAATTCTAAAATATTTTGCTGAAAAACTAATTTATATTTTTGTTAACATACACAGGTGGATGTCGCTCAAACTTTTACAGACTAGACAGCTGAACCGCGATTTGTTTCGAGCCCGGTTTGCGTCGCTGAGATTAAAACTAGAAACCCTTGGTGTACGTTCAACAAAGAAACGGGGGATAAAAATATTACCCCGACTAGAAAAAAAAACTCCTGATTTCAAATTATAGGTCTCTTTATTCATGGATTCACATGTTTGGGTAAGTTTAACGTGAAACATCTTCGCGAATATCTCTGCCTACTCCCACGACAAATTAACGGATCTTTGGTCTTCCCTTTGGACAAGGAGAACTCAGCTTGTCCTTCTATCTCTCTATAATCGCAACTATGTCTATAAATCAACTGCCACTGACTCTGACAGCCCATAACTCTACATCTCTACCAATGGGTAGCTCGTAACTATTATATGGTCTGGCTATATAGACCCACGATCTGGATTTGTTAGGTTCCGACTGTTTAACACTTGACCCCGAAACTTTATCTATTTATACTATTTCCATTCTCACTACTTCTGGATAGCTTTGATTAATTTAAATTTTTCGCTTGTAGATTTTATTGTCTAGACAGCCTTAAATATTTACAGGGCGAGATATTCAGGCCCCATTTGGTATCATATGTGTTGTAGCTAATCTAGTGAAGATCCTTTTTTTTATTTCATTAGGTCTAATTCCCTCCTCTCAGTTGATATATTTTATGTCACTACATTTCTATCGGCATTCTTACGGGCCTTTTTTACGAATATATTTTACACACGGTAGCAAAGTCTCTGATTGGGAGATTGGAGGTTTTAACGAGCGTGGAACCACCTCTTAATTGCTGTTGTTCACAGGTTCACCCTAACAGTTTTATTTTCTCCTGCATTTTGGAATATCGTAACTAGTCATGAAGTGATTAGTTCTGCACTACATAAACCTGTACAATCCGGTGCCTGAGCCATGTCTAGTCATCTCTGAACCAGGCGTTGAATCTTCCAATGATCTTGGTGAATTTCATAAACACTCCTAATTGTTTTGTCCTCTTTTAAGATGCTAAGATTTACCGTTTGTTTACTTTTGGTTAGTGATTCCCAGATGTTGTTGATGTTTACTTTTGTCTGCTCTTCCAACCATCAGAGCAGATACCCGGCTGTCGTCAGAAGTTTTATATTTGCCTTGGCTTTTTCCTGTATATTTGCTAACGCCCTTTACTAGATTCTTGTATGCTTCTACTAATTCGATGAAAAAATAACAAGTTAATCAGTCCGAAAGAAGCGGTATACAATGGTTAAAACATCTACAGTAAAATAATTTTCAGTAAAGTCGAAATATGGTAGGGAAGTAAGTTTTTTGACAGGCTTATTGGTGACAGACTTAAAATCTTTGATCTAAACAATTTCAGAGCAGTGCAAAAACACATCCTGACAATTCTTATTTCCATATCTTTGTTTAATCTGAAATCTTTTAAGATGAAAAATTGATTTGTTTTTGGCAAATTTTATTCAGTTCGCTAAAAAAATCATAAGAAGAAAATCACATCAGTTCCAATTTACTGTTAGGCTTAAGTTTTCTTTTATATTTCTGCAGTTTCTGTAAAAATCAAATTGAACATTGTTAAAAATATATTTCCGTTTGTCCTCAAGACATTTTTGTGAGACATATATGTACATAATCACACACTATATATACACACACACACACGCATATATATATATATATATATATATATATATATATATATATATATATATATATATATATATCGTTGAATTTGTTTAGAGGCATAGCAATCTCTATGCGTTATTTAATACCGAAATCTAAATATTTTGAACGAAATTGAATGCCTTCAAATACAGATAAAATGTATTACTTGTCATTTTATTATAAATATGCATTATTGGTAATTTTACGATAACATGTATTTTTATACGTTTATTTTGTTTTGCTTTTGTTTGAAGGTTCACTATTTTTCCATAGATGGGATACTAATAGGTGCTACCGCACAATGTTAGGATGAACCTATGAGCAACAGCAATTAAGGGGTGGTTCCACGCTCGTTAAATCCTCCAATCTCCCAATCAGAAAACTTGCTACCGTGTGTAATATATCTTCATACCCAAGACTATTATATATATATATATATATATATATATATATTATAAATTAATAGATTTATAATATGGTTTTACCGCTACACAGTGATAACCATGTTTCAGAAATGGAAGCTAAAGCCCCTGAATTTAATTGTGTTATTAAACCAAAGACATTAGTTCCATTTCCTCATCAAGCGAATTTTGGAGTAACTTACTTTTTAAAATTTACGGTTGTTAACGGCACAGGAAAGATTCATAATTTGAGGGTTTCCAAGGCTACCGATAAATCCATTCATCTAGACAAGGGGTGGTAGAGGGTTCAATTTTTAATTTTCGTTGTATCAGTTAATAGTTACATTTGAAAGCGGGGTTATGTTTAGGGATGGGTAGGGATGTATCTTTTAACAAATCGCTAAATTCAGGTCATCTGGGTTTTTTTCTAACGGCAAAAATTCTTATGGTATTTTTTCTATCTGTATATTTAAAGATTTTGAGGGACTGTTTAGGCTAGAATATGTTTTATCCACCTTTCTAAAAAAAATATTTTTAATATTTAATATACTATACTTCTTTTTAAAACCAAGTAAATGTATTAGGATTACTTACAGTATTTAAAATTATTTATTCTTATCGAGTATAAGTAAATATTATTTTATTTTATTTTATGTAAACTTTATGACAATGACGGCAAAGGTGGTTAAATTATTTCACTAATTTAGTAAACTTTTATTTATAAATTTAGTAATATAAATTCCCCCATGTATGTACAAAGGACATTTAATGTTCAATATATATATATACGTCTTTTCCCTACAGCATGCTGGTGGTATAGAATCTGTAAATAGAAGAGGTTTTACTTCTACCCGTTTTCTGTCTGGCCACCCCAACTAATTAGAATAATGTCCGCCATCAATATTCCACCTCTCTTTGTCTCCCTGTTAACCCAATTTTACAATTAGCAGAAATCCACAATTGCCTGCACCAAAATACATCTTGAGCCCTTTGTTCAAGCTATAGGGGAATATCCGAACGCAGTATTGCAAAACTGCAATGACGTCACTCCCGCCCCCAGGGTAATGAATCAACGTACTTCTACGTGATTGATATACACTGTATGTGTAAAAAAATACGCTGTATAAGAAAAAGTGTAAAAAAATAACTGTATATGAAGTGAAAGAATTATTTACATTCTTCAAGAACATATCATAAATTACTGAAATCAAAAACTAATAAGATCTTCGGCGAATGTTTAAAAGAATGTTTTTAAAAGATACAAAATAAATGCAGAAAGAAAATATTTAAAATCCATCGATGACGCAAGAAAACCATACCGAAACATTTTAAACTTCATCTGGTTACGACAAGAAAGAATTGAAAGCCCCAAACTATTTAATCGCTTCCAAGACTATGCCCTGCGCATGTACAAGTACAGATGGGAAGAGATGGGCACTGATCAATAAAATATACCATACCGTATCCCAAACGAAACTACTAAGAGATGAGGTCCTCCCTACCGAGGCAAATGTACAGAAGATTTTGTGGGGGTATACCGATGATATTGGCATTCATAGTTGGGACACGAATGATCTTGAACAAAACCCCAAAAGCATCCTCTCTAAAAAGGAAGCATCCTCTACCAAGTATTCCAAGTAGTAGAACGCAAGATAAACTTTTTCCAATAGTTGAAGATAAAATAGTTTACGCTAGGGCTAGGTTTATCCACCACCGCAAACCGCTACTAAATTATTAGCATACAAGATTTTCATGTTTTTAAATTTTCTCGGTTGTGAAGAATGGCGCCAATTCGTTCAGAATATCTAAACTACCGGCTGTATAAAACTGCTTTCTCAGAGCCATGGTTAAACATAATTTCGTGCCGCAAAGTCGTACATGTGGAGAGAGGACATTAATAACATTTCAGAGCTCATCTGGAGAAGGGTAAGGCGGAAATGAAGTACCCGATCTATATAATCTCTTCAAAAACTAAGCCCTACACATGTACAAGTACAGATATGAAGAGATGGCTACCGATCACTTGTACCTACCATATCGTATCCCAAATGAATCTACGAAGAGAAGAAATCTTGTCTACTTCCCCTACTGCGGCAAGTGTACAGAAGAAATGGTGGGTATGTCACTGATATTGATGTGGACCCGAAGTAGGGGCCACGGAAGGAAAACACGGAACACGGGTTAGAGGTAAGAAAGATATATTAAACAGAAAAGGTACAAAGAATAGTGTAAGCAGAGTTTACTATCCAGTGGTATCGTACGCGGCTGCGCATTACTCGTGCTACTCCTCACATGATACTACCATTCACATAATATAGTACTGGGAGAGTCCATGATGTAGGGAAGTATTGGTCTCACAACAGATATTGACATTCATAGTTCGGACAAGAATGATCTTGTGGAAAACACAAAATCATCCTCTTAAAAACGAAACCACGTATTCCAAGAACTAGAACCTAAGATATATATTTTTAATAGTTTCTATACGATCTGTGATTGAAATGAAAGCTCTGAAGCCATCATAACAATTTAGGTTGTAAAACTAGTAACTACTAAACAATTAAAATAGCTCGGCGTAATAACAAATTTCGTAGAAGAGATAAATAAGTTGAACATAAAATAGTTTGCCCTAGGGCTAGTTTCATCCATCACAGCAAAAACTGCTACTAAAATATTAGCGTAAAAGCTTCTCATGCTCTTAAGTAGTCTTGTCAGATTGATTCTTTCATAAGGTTTTCAGGCATGGCCCCAAACTAGTTCAAAAAAACCTAAACTACCGACTGTATACAATCGTTTTCTCAGATCGATGGTTAAACATGACTTCGAGCTATAAACGTGTAGGTCTGAACGAGGACCATTCTCTTTAAACATCGAGGATTAGCATTGCTGAATTACAACAAAAAACTTTATCAAATAATATAAACCCCATCACTGTCAAAGGAACGGCAATATCGCTGATGATAGTGGTGCGAATCTGCATTGGTATCACCTTTCCGAGGGTAATCAAAGCATTGTTATAATACTGATAGAAATCATTAGATTCTTAAAGAACTTATCAGAAATTCTTGAAATCCAAAACTAAATGTGATCATCGGTTATTAAACGGGGATTTTAAATTGATTTACCAAATGAAGGATTAAAAGAAGTTTTTTAAAGGAAACAAAATAAATGAAAAAAAAACGATACTAAAATTTCATCGATGCCCCAACAAAAACAGAACGTTTAACCGAACAAACTTGAGCCATTGTCTTAAATAATCTCATCCGATCGAGACGTTCATGTGGATGTTATACACGGTTCCATGCCCGTTCAAAAACATCTAAACTCTCAAATATATACAACTGCTTTCTCCTATAAATTGCTAAAAATGGGCGAATGTTAGCATGTTTTATCGAGGTCTATCCATCTTGGAAACTAGTAGATTGTCGCTACAGAATCATAAACTAAGTGGTGTATCAAATAAAAGAAAACACATCACTTGACGACTTTTAATAACAAAAACTAAAATGAATATCACAGGTAACTGGAAGTGAAAATCATAACACAATTATGATGTTGATACTCCACACTACTTACAACAGTTAGGAAGGAAAACCCCATCAATACTAAAAAAGAATACAATGAAAATACCCCACAAATATCTACGTGCAATCTACATACAATCAATTACAGAAACAACAAATCTAGAAACATCTGGAACACCGCTTATAACAAAACCAAACACTTATATAGAGACATCTAGAAACAACAACCTCACTTTTACGAAGAGAAACTCTCGCTGGCTAGAAAACCGAAACATATAGAGAGAGGTTATCTCTTAGAAAACCCTTGGAAAGAAACAATCATTATTTTTTTAGAAATACCTGTTCGAAAAAGAAGACTTTAGATGGCACAAAAAAACAAAATAATAAACCTATCCACATATACATTTACAAAGGACAAAATCACCGATTAAAATGGCGACTAAAATTCTCCCCTGCTCCGAAAAGCAAAAAAAGACCTTACAGAATTTGAACGCAAAAATTTCATTATTACTACATACAAAAGACAATGGTTTATCATCGGAAAACATAAGGAAAATTAATTCTTTTTAATATGTGGAAATAAGCATCCTTTGCCTGATGAAGTTCGCGAGAGCGGAAACCCGTGTAGCAAAAATATGTAAAAATAATATATAATATACATTTTTAAAAATCTACATTATAACCAAAAACGTTTGCGATTTCTGTGAGAGAAATTAGAAAATTAACCGCACTCTTGCGGATAATTTTTTACTAGGCATCGTAAATATATATATATATATATATATATATATATATATATATATATATATATATATATATATATATATATACATACACACACACACACACACACACACACACACACACTGGGTGTGATGAGTAAATTGTTGAATGTGTATATACTTTCGCGTATGCGCGTTGTTTTTGATTTTTTCGAATGCACAGCATAGTTGGATTACTTGCCCATCGTCAGTGAGAAGAACAGCACCATGATGCAATTCACTCCTCCAGAAATTTGGAAACGGCATGCTGTACTGCTTGCAATTCGCACCGAAAGCTCTAATACGAGCATGTCAGAGTGTTTGGGTGTCAATCTGAGGACCGTGCAGAGTATTCGGAAAGAGTTGAATGAGTCTAATGGTGATTACGAAGGTACGGCAGCTTAAAAATCTCACGTTCTGATGAGAAAAGAACGCCCAAATTTGTTGGTGAGGGCCTCAGATGTAGTGTTTCCCTGGGTAAAGATGGTGGCTACTGGAAGATTCTGTGTCTGTTAACAGGATTCTTCACCATGCCACACAAGAAGGATAACCCATTGTTGGATATCAGACAATTTCTTTGACCACATCACCCCCTTACATCTGGCCCCTTACTCCCCAAACTGCAACTCTCTTGATTATTATATGTGGGACGTAGTTTAGAGATAGACCAACAAAACTACTTATAAAACCAAAGATGAAATGAAGGCAAGGATTATGTCTGAAGACCGTCCAGAAGCGTTGTTGGAAGTCGTCAGGAAGTCGTGGATGAAGACAATGTGGATATTATTGGATAAATATACACTTTAGTATTTCAAGATATTTTTGTGTAATTTTGGTAAATATATCTGAGATGTCAGTGTTATTTTCATTTTCGCGTAATTTGAACAGCAATTTATCCATCGCACCCTGTATATGTGCGAGTGTGTTCAAAATGTAATATGTTTACAGAGGAAGAGTGCTCACTATCGCAGATAAGCTCAATATCATTTACAGACACAATGTGGCCATCGGTATTAATATTGCATAGTGGTTGTCTACTTCATGTTTAATGCAATGTTTATGCAATTCTTGTCCTGATATCACAGGGAAACTGATAGAGACTATACACCGTTGATGCCTTTATCCGAATTTTTCTCTCTCTCTCTCTTCTCTCTCTCTCACTCTACACACACACACATTATATATATATATATATATATATATATATATATATATATATATATATATATATATATATATATATATATATATATATATATGTAAGCAAATGTGTGGATGTATGATGAAAATGTGGAAAAGACAAAACTAAAAATTATGTCTGGAGACCGTCCAGAAGTGTTGTTGGATATTCCGAAGTCGTCAGGAAGTCGGGGATGAAGACAATGTGGATATTATTGAATAAATATATAAGCATTTATATATATATATATATATATATATATATATATATATGTGTGTGTGTGTGTGTGTGTGTGTGTGTGTGTGTGTGTGTTTAGGCAGCAATCCTTCTTTGATGCACATTTCATTAAAAACGACTGACAAGGTGCTTTTATGTAGTTTTTTATATAATTTCTCGTGCGATCTAATAAAGTTTTTCTTTTCAGGGGATAAATTATATAAAAACTGTGCGAATGTTCTTTTTATCCGAGCGCTTTCGGCTATACATTTAGCCATTTTCAAGGATTATATTTCAACTGTTAGAATTAGAAATAATTTGTTATATGTATGTTTTATAATGTGACTCATTTTTTGTTTCAAAACACGGTCAAGATATTATGTCCATGTTCAAAGTTAATATTATTAAGTGTTGGATTGTTCGTTTTTATTAATAAGGCTTCCATTATTTTTAGCCTTTTTTGCATGTGGATGATGCTATTATATTAGTGTTGTCGACAAGTATGTTCCGAATAGTGTCCGGTAGGTCTCCATGAATATTTAAATGAGATTTAATTGAGATACCATTGAGCAGAAGATCGTTAAGTTCAATGAGACTAAGAAATGTAGTCCTTCTAAATGTCCTGTATATGTAAGACTCTAGTGGATTGGTCCCGGGAGTCAAGCATACGTCTACAAAACTTCCAATTCTATTAAACAATGTTTCAATGCCGTTATGGTCCGGAGTATTTTTACAAATAAAAGGGATTCCTCCCCGTTTCCGTAAGGATGCCTTGCCTGCCAATCAACAAAGTTTAGTAATATATAAATATAAATGTCGATGTGAGATCGACTATGTGGGCAAGACCATCCAGTGGTTGGAGGTTAGGTTCGCCCAGTATATCCCAAGACCGGTGCGGAGACACGAGCTTGTGACATTCAGGTGTTCGCCGACTCCTGACTCTGAGATCGGTGAGTACCTTTTAAATTCTGTTGTGGCAACAAATATACATACATATATATATATATATATATATATATATATATATATATATATATATATATATATATATAGATATAGATAGATAGATAGATAGATAGATAAAGAACGGGAACAAATACATGCCTTTCTGGTTTACAGTTAAATATTAAGTCATTCTGAATGGATCTCAATTCTAATTTCAGCGATCCGAAAAACGCTAGGATGTACTCAACAAAATCTTGTCTAGCATACTGACAACACCCAGTTCTTGATAATGACACCCAGAGACATTATAAATTGATAATTTATAATTCAAACTGGACACTCGATGAACTTTTATAAATTTGTTCAAAAGTTTTTTCTTTTTTGTTCAATGTGGCCTCATTTATCGTCCACGTCGTGTCCACCATATATATTTTATTAAGTATATATATATATATATATATATATATATATATATATATATATATATATATATATATATATATATACACTATGAAATGCATTAAGTCCGACAATTATTTAATATATTTTCTGTCTATACATTATTTCTATCAGATACAATTTATTTAAGTAAATGCACTGTTTTTTAACAGTATTATTTACGTTTACCGGCCTAAATTTTCAAGAAATTTCGTGAACAGAAATCAATCAAGAAACATTTTGAAGATTGCGTGTTTATAATCAGTAATTCGAAGTATGCTAACCAGACGCTTCTCTGTAGCTGAATGGTACAGCAGGTCAGGCCAAAAGAAGTTTTCTACATAGGAATACAGGTTTGATTATTTTAATGTTTAGATTTACCTTACTTTTTTTCGCATTTTTTAAAACATTTTTTAGCTTTTTTTTAATATAAAAAAGCTAAAACTTATAGCAATCATAGCATCATCTGCAACATTTGTCAACAAGATAAATTTGCTTTAATAACATTTCCAGACCCCCCCAAAAAATATTAAACTAGAGATCGGAAATTATGTCCCGTTGTATTCATATTAAAATGTTCCTTTTGGGTTGATTTGAAGTGGGATAAAAAGAACGTATGGATATTTCATTTAATCCCCCACCGATATATTTCCAATTCACTTGATTTTCCCCTCCAAATACCCCCCGCCAAACTTCTACCACACTTCACGTCGTATGCTTATACATTTATTTATTTAGATATAGCGTTGACCGAAATCGCCTGAAGATAGCGAAAGGTTGAAACCAAGGTAGCGGAATTGGCTGACTTCCTAACTGTCTCTACTTATATATATATATATATGAGGAAGGTGTGATTGCTTGAATTATATTTGGTAATTTCCAACAACATAATAAATGGAAGATAAGTGAATTAGAGTCCTTTCCTTTTATTGGAAAACTTGGCATAGCAGGAGTTCCGTCGCGAGGTAATTCATGATTACATAAAGAAATTTCATTTGGCATCGAACCTTTAAAGTTCAACACCGAATTCAAGCCACGTTAGCGGTGTGCCCATGACAAAAGCCAAGTACATAGTAGAAACGAGGAAGCGTTCAAGATTGGAAAGAAAAGGAAAAGACGCTGTCAAATATGAAACGATGGATAAAATCCGCGAAAGTTTTTTTTTTTTTTTTTCATATTTAATAAAGTCGAAGCTTAATCTGCTTTTTATTATTCATGTGGCATGTCAGCTGGGAAACGGCTTTGTGACAGCCGCTTAGAATCTATGCACCCCGCACCTCCAGAAGAAATCGACCAACAAAAACGAAATACAGCTCTACCTATGCGCTATAATATAAAAAGGATATTTTCATTTTTTCGGAAACTATCAAAACTGACCTTTCAGCTCAGTAAAGCTATAACACTGGATACCTATGTGCTTCCCCTGTAATCTAATCTGTCTAGCACTATGCTTAAAAGTATTTACAGGGTGAACATGTCAAATGTTGATTTAAAGAAGGGAATTTGACCTGAAATAAGTTCCGCATGTTT
This sequence comes from Acanthosepion esculentum, assembly GCA_964036315.1. Taxonomy (NCBI): domain Eukaryota; kingdom Metazoa; phylum Mollusca; class Cephalopoda; order Sepiida; family Sepiidae; genus Acanthosepion; species Acanthosepion esculentum. The sequence goes on along the minus strand of OZ038508.1, from coordinate 41,666,187 downwards.
AGATTACGGCTTTATTGATTTATATGCATTTCTTGACGTTTTTATATTATTGAACTTTTACTCCATTCGTCTGTGGTCACTTTTAATGGAGTCAGAAGACAGTAAGTCTTCGCAGTTTTTTTTATAGGTTTTCCACAATTTTCGTTACTTCTGTACTTGAGCGTTTTTAGTTTGTTTTTTTTTTTCTGCGTAGGTCTATTCGGAATATTACCAATACGTTCAACAAGTACAACAGTAGAGTTATTACCGTCATACTCCAGCACGGGCGCGACGTGGCGTAATGGTTAGACAGCTTGTCTTGCTAGATCAATTACGACTGACTAGTGAGTTTGATCCTCTCTAGGCGCCCCCCCCCCTACATTCGGCGTTGTGCCACATCTAATCCCGGGCTTAGAAAATCACTACTCGAGCAAGGGCACACACACACACACAAAAACTCATATATATATATATATATAAAATATATATGTATATGTGTGTGTGTGTGTGTGTGTGTGTGTGTGTGTGTGTGTGTGTGTGTGTGTGCGTGTATTTATATATAGGGCAAATGGAACCATGCCTGATTATGTAGTTCTTCGTAGCCGAGTGGTCAAATCACGTAGTATCAAACAACGTTTTTTCATGCAATCACTCTCTCTCTCTCTCTCTCTCTCTCTATATATATATATATATATATATATATATATATATATATATATAGGGTTAGCAAAATGAAATAACTAGATATTAACAACCGTATAAGGACGTGCTGGCGTGCATACGTTGGTAAGCAAATAAATAATTACCAAATTTAGCAAAGTGGTGTAGATATAATAGTGCTCAATAGGATTAGACAGAGCTAAGAAATTTATATTAATAATTATACATATACCTACGTTTAGTGTGCGACTTAAGTTTCGTTGGTTACGCAACTCGTCGGTCACAAGATATTGTTATATCTTGTACGCGAACGTAGGTATATGTGTATTTATTAATATATATATATATATATATATATCTATATATATATATATATATATATATATATATATATATATATATATATTGGTCAATACTAAACAGTCATAGTCTGTTTCATTTTCGAACGCAATGTCCCCTTTCATATTTTTATTTACATATGCTTTTTCTCTGATATTGAGCACTTTTATTCCTAAATCTAGCACACCTAATACTTTATAGTCATTCATTATATATTTATATATATAATTTGCGTTGTATCGAAATGGCCCGTGTTCGATTCTCGGTCGTGGATGTGCACTGCTGATGAGTCCCATATATATATATATATATATATATATATATATATATATATTGCATATTCATACATACATACATACATACATATATATATATATATATATATATATATATATATATATATATATATATATATATATATTCAATATATATATATGTATATATATATATATATTCAATATATATATATGTATATATATATATTTATATATATATATATATTCAATATATATATATTCAATATATATGTTTATATATATATATTCAATGTATATATATATATGTATATATATATGTATATATATATATGTATATATATATACATGTATATATATATATATATATATATATATGTATATAATTATTTATTTAAATATTATAACATAAATATGTTATAAAATCACTACAAAAGTAGCCATTTTGTTTCAACACTTCTGGTGTCTTATCAAGTAATGTTGTTGAATGTAGAATAAATGGCTTTAAAAGTTTCAAATTAATTAACGATCCTTCGCTAGGGGTAAACGCTGTTACATAAGCTAGAATGACCAATCAAAATACAAGTACATGAGAATTCAAAAAATTTGACAACGAAGCAAGGTTATCAGAGATATTAAGAGATTTGTAAAATTTGAAATTAAAATTAAAAGTCAAAATTACCTATTTAGAAATCTAAATCTAATCTCTATTAAGTTTAAAATTATAGAATTAATGAGGAGAAAATAAAAAATACATATGTTAATTAATTTATTTTTTTCATTGCAATTACGTTAAAAAGGATGTTGATAGCTCCAGACAAAAATGTATACATTTTACAGGTTACTTAAACTGGGATGACCACCTCTCACGTAAAACAATCCAAACACACTCAGGCTATAATACATAACCGCCCAGACATATTTAGATATATATACACACAAAAAACGGTGACGAGACACGGCCCTTGATAAAAAAACGAACACACACAAACACACACGCACAACCAAACGTGCATGCACTTTCCTTACACATAGACATTGATAAACTCATGCACATACATTCACATGCACATTGACCTAGACAATCAGACGCAATAACCAAAACATATTCGGGGCTTAATATGTTATTAAACGAATTCTAACTACTTATTGAAATATAACTAATCTGGGCAAATATATATGGATAAAATTAGTAAAAAAAATTTTGAACAAATAAATATATATATATATTTTAACCATATAGTTTTCCACGCACTACATGAAAAAATAAATAACTACCTCCATATATAATCGTACATTCACACATATATACATGCAGACCTACACACACTCACATATATATATACATATATATATATATATATATATATACAAGACTACTCGTACCTACATATACATACATACGCATACAGATACGCATATACACACATGCGCACATACACATACATATAAGCACGTATAAATATATCGACCCATACAGCAACGTAAAAAGTAAATAAAGCAAGTAAAAATATATATACAAAAAGATGCACATATATACAAATTCATACATACATACACATACACATACATATTTACATATACATACATACGCACGTATATATATATGTATATAAACTAAACACATAAACAGACATTTACAAATAAACGCATATACATGAAAAATCAAATAAACGTAAATTAAAACTATATAAACATATATATGTATATACACACCCACGTATACATATATACACACATACATACGCACATACATATACATATATATATATATATATATATATACACACATATATATATATATATATATATATATATATATATATATATATATATATATATATAACATATCGACACACACACAAAAAAAGAAAGGAATATGTATACAGAGACCTACATATATTCTAACAATATTAACTGATTGATGAAAAAATACATTATTTAGTTTATAATAATGTTTTAAAAGTAACAACAGACAGTCTATAAGCAATTAAAAACTCCTTATCAACCAAAAGTAGATTTTAGTTAGTATCAATGATACACTCAAAGACAGTAAGGTATACATACAAATACATATACTACGACATACGAACATACATCCATATATACATAAATATATAATCATATATAAATACCCATATCAACACATCCAGATATACATATATATATATATATATATATATAAGTACACCCACATCCGAGCGCATACATATAAATACCCACACACATATATATACATATATACAAACACATATACATTCATATATACATATTTAAACGAATACATTTACACATACATACATATACACACACATATACATACATATAGATATACACATACACATATACACACATACATACACTCACATATACATATATATATACATATATATATATATACATTTACACACACACAATTACACAAACATATCCATATACACATACATATACTTACACACGTAGTAGTAGACATCTACCAAAGTTTACATCCCTACTCATACACATAAACAGGTTAACATATGATAGGTTTCAATATACACACATATGTACCCTCATATAAAAAAAACAAAAAAACTACTAACATATATATATACCCCTATATACACACATACACATCCAAGAG
>OZ038508.1:41609832-41659832 GCA_964036315.1 Acanthosepion esculentum | reverse complement strand
GGTGTCCTCAGCATCCTTCTGTAGAATCATATTTCTGTTGCCTCAAGTCTCGTCATCTGTGAGGAAATTGCCCAGTAATATAGGAAATTCGCAGTAATATAATAGAACCGATATTACATAAAAAGTACAGAACTCTTTTCTTTGTTTCTAAAGAAATTTTCCTGTTTCTTAATACTTTTCTTAACTTTTGGAAAGCATCTTTCATTAATCTGATAGATCTTTGGATTTTGGTGATAGAATTTCAGTCCTCTGTTAAAATACTTCTTAGAAATATTATTAAATTGGACCCATTAATTGATCTGATGTGTTGATTCTGCCACTGGGAAACTGGCACTGGGAAACGTCTGCTTAGCAAAGTCCAAATTACTGTTTATGAACATAGACCTTTGACAATTTTTCTCGATCAATCATATCTGCTCACGAAACATATCTTAACGTAAACAATACCATATTATGAAATAGATTCAGTCGGACAATTATTTTAGCAGCGGATATGTTCGTTCAAGAAAAATCGTCCAAGGTGTATGCTTATAAACAGAAATTCAGATTTTGCTAACCAGACGCTTTTTTTGTGACTGAATGGTTAACAGTACGTCAGATCAAATAACGGTTCCCATTCAAGGTTACAGGTTCGATTCCTGTCGGAGAAGCACATATTTTCAGCGTAATTCCCCGAACATGCATTAGTTAAAAACCAGTTCGTTTACTTAAATTATATGTATGAAAATAACCTATAAACGGAAAACTTTTTAGATATGTAAATTTTGTACTTGATTTTGGTATCACCAATTCTTAGTAAGCATATTCGAATTTGTACTGACAACAATGCATTTATTCTTCTTACAATTGATAGTCCTTTCTATTCGCGCGTCCTGGGTAAGACGATAAACTACGTCCAACAGCAAGGCCTCTGATCAGGAGGTTTTCTTAATTGCTAGTGTTCGCATGTCCACCCTGACTTAATTGCTAGTGTTCGCATGTCCACCCTGACTTTGTAATAAAAAATTAATACCAGTAATTATTTTTGAAGGAAAAATTATCAGCACTACTTTAAAAAAAATACCAGCAATACAAACAGTTATACATTCTTTGAAAAAAATATGACCAGCTATAGATTTCTTCAAGGAGGAATATTCCCAGAAATAGTTTTGAAGAAAAACATATTACCAGCAATAAAAATTTTGTCGGCATTAAATAACCCATTGAGGTTGATATGCCGTAAAATAAACCAAACCAAACCTTTCTACTTGCTTTTTTTAAATAATTTTTTTAGGGGATCCTGCTTTTTTTATTTTTATTTTTATTTTTGTCTTCTGTTGACACTGTGCCATCTGTATATCTTATGTTGTTAAGATTATGGTTGCCAATAATGTATCCGGGTCAGTCAATCAGTTATGTGCCATATGTGATACACGCTTAAGTGATCATGTAACTTTCGATACATCACTGACTAGGTAGATTTCTTCCCGCAGTAGGTTGCCATTTCTTTCTGTGGTAGACAAGTTGTCATCCAAGGCTGTAGAACTCGGTCTGTCCTCCTATTTATTTATAGGTGGGGGGAGGATAAGAAGAGGATTCGTACCTTTCTGAAGGGTATTAGCACGTAAGTGAATATAATGGATTCGACTGGAATTTGAACTCGGCTCTCCGATTCCTCGATCCATTACTCCACCAAATAGGACTTACACTTTTCTCATTATCAATTCACTGTAACGGTTGAATAAGTTCAGTGAGAAGAGACAGCCTTGTCTTACGACCCTTTCCAACTTTGGAATTCTTTATTTCCATTAATATCTATGATAGATATTAGATTTTAGGCTGCTTCTTCGAAGATTTGCTGACAGCGAAATGGACATAGCAGAACCGATAACAGACATTAAAAAATATTTGCATAATTAATAGTGTAACATTTAACACACTTTCACAAAAGTTTATAGTGACTAACATGATTATCTCTGTTATGCGAAATTCGAGACAAATTTGATTTCTGTTAATCGGATTTTGCCTTTCTGTTTAGCTCAAGATTGTTCAGAAATATACGTTCTTTACATTGTTCGGACTGTTGTCCTCATCTTTATTGTCAAATTCACGGCGTTTCGGCTTTCATCGGGTGATTGGAATTTCGAACTGAACCCTTTATTTCGTCCACAGGGGTAGAGTGCTCTAGTTCCACGTGCCATGCCTCTTCCGGATGTCTCCCTTTAATTCAGCTCTCAACGTGTTTGTTCACCACTGTAGTAGCCAGGTATTAAACTAACTATACTATGGGTCAAGTCTATGAAATCCGACCAACACTTTTATATACTGGGCGATGTGTCCTTTAGGATATCAGCGTACGAATCTTTGGGACTTCAGTAAAAGAAAGAAAGAAAGAAAGAAAAGAGTGGTCAACTTCACCTGCTACTGCCTCATAAATAATGGACCATTTTGATCATATGGAAAAACAAAAGACATATCATAGACGCTACTTGGTTTCACTGAAAAAAAGTAAAGAAAGAAAGAAGTGGTCAACTTCACCTGCCAGTGCCTCATAAATAATGGACCATTTTGATCGTCTGGAAAAGACAAAAGACATATCAGTGTTACTATTTGGTTTCAGTGTGAAAAAGAAAGTTGAAAGGATTTTTTAATATCTCCTGAAAATAATTCATAAATAATGGACTATTCCATTTTGATCGCGTGGAAAGACAAAAGACATATCATAGACGCTACTTGGTTTCAGTGCAAAAAGTAAAGAAAGAAAGAAAGAAAGAAAGAAAGAAAGAAAAAGAGAGAGAGAGAAAATGAAAGAAAGTTGGAAATATAGTAGTGTTTAACGGCTGTTTCAGTGAGATGGAAAAAAGTTGAGAGTTTCATATCTTTTCCATTTGTATCCCATTATTCTTCAAATAATGACCAGCAGTCAAATGTGTGAGTCTTATCGCAATATTTTGTTAAAGTTGTTAAGTTCAAATATTTAGCGATGCGATAGGGGGAATTTCTACCGAAATTTTACTGTCGCATGAGTTTTTCAATCAATGACTTATGAATTAATATTCGTCACATAATTTAAATAGGAAAACCGTGAAACATGAATATTTCTATTAAATATAACAGATGAAAATATTGTTGGAAACAAATTCGAGTGCTGAACTGTTATGTAATATCTAATGTCATACATGGCAACTGTATTTCATATTTAACGTGGAACTTAGTTTTTATCATTTCACTCGAAGTAAGGCAATAAAGCCACTTAGATGCAAGGGTTTACTGAGTGTGAGAGAACACGAGAAAAATAACACTTTAAAGGATACAGGACAATAGAAGAACTTGAATTAATATGACAGAATATAACGTTTGAAACTGCATTTAAATTTTTGAAGATCAACGTTGACTGGGGACCAAGAAGCCGCAACTTATTTCCACAAGCGAGAAGTGCGATAGAAGTAACTATTAGCAAGGGATTTATAGTTACATCTAGCCATTTTACCTGTAATATTATGAGACCTAGCCGTCAATCTAGTTAAGAGCTTAAATTCATAAAGTCTACATACTATAGAGAAAATTTCATCAGAAAGTAGTTGCAGAAAAGGCACAAGGAAGCTACATTACTGCTGTGGGAACGTGACTGACGATGAGATGTCAGAGCAGAACCAGTAACATTGTTGATTCTTCTTTGGATTTAATCAAGAATCTCTAAATATATAGCAGGAGCAACAGAGCAGATGTTGCAGAAATATTCAACGCAAGGATGAATAGTAGACGTATAAATATGTCAGATAGATTCTTCTTTGGATTTAATCAAGAATCTCTAAATATATAGCAGGAGCAACAGAGCAGATGTTGCAGAAATATTCAACGCAAGGTAGAATGGTAGACTTATAAATATGTCAGATAGATTCTTTCCTAGCAGCAGGTCTAACAATTGATTCAATATAATCTTTCCACTTGCCATCATTGGAAAACGTTAGTCCGAGAAGATGCAAAGAGTCGCTCACCTGGAGGTTAGCATGCTAATGGAAGACAAGAACGATTAAAACGGAGCAGTTTCGTTTTAGGGAATGTAAAAACATATAAAGTGTCCATTGCTAAAAATGCTGAAGAAAAGTATGTTCATTCTATTGCCTGAACAGATCGGACAGCAATGTTCAATGGATGGATGAATGGTAGATTTATATGTTTAAGGTGGATTTTAAAAGTTACTAGAATTATGTGGTAACAGCGAGTAACTATCTTAACAAATTGTTTAATCGACTGCAGAACACATAAAAAAACGGATGGTAAACGATCATAAATGACTTAGAGCGAAAGATCATGCATTTATAAAAGAGCTATGATTTCTCACATCGTAAAGAACAAGACACATTAAATGAGATTCTCTCACCTTTCTAGCTAATACAGAGATTATGATAGAAGTAATTACGGATATCATGGACCGAGCTTGTGAGCAACGATATGGTCTTAGATAGGTTACAAACAAGGGGAAGGCTTATACTTAACATCAGAAAGAGGCAGATGAATTTTCTGGAACATATAAAGAGGAATGAAGGCCTGGAGAATAGGGTCAAATAGAGGGAAAGAGAGACAAGGCAAAGCAGTGAGTGACATACCTGACGAGCTTGAGCAAGTGGATGATAGAACATGGTCTGGGAGACAAAGCACAGGGAAGGAGCTTGCTGAGAGCTGCAAGGGATAGAGGGAGGTGGAGAGCCATGATCGCCTACGTCCTGAAAGGACATGGCACATAAGAAGAAGGAATTAACAATGGAAATAAAAAAAATAGTTATACTTATCACCAGGACGAGACCGTTGAAATTATTGGGGCACAAAATGAGGAAAGAGGGTATGTAAAATTTGATACTCACAAGACAGATTAAAGAGGGAGGGGAAAGCAAGCTTGGACGAATGGATGGCGAGCTTGGACGAATGTATGGCGGAGCACGGTTTGGGGAAGATAGCAAAAAGACAAATGTTAATGAGCTACAAAGGACAGGAAATTGTGGAAAGTCATCATCAGTTCCCAATTAGGCATTTATGCCGATGGCATAACTATTTACTACGTTCTTAGCAAATCTGACAAAGTAAACCTGGCAGCTGCTCTTGAAAAGAACGTCCAATCAGTGGTTAACTGGTGCAAGAAATGGATTATAAATTTCAACGCCGCCAAAACAAAACTGCTTTCATTTAATCACAACAGAGAATATTTTTCTGTTTGCCGTAAGCACGCCTGATGCTAAAGTCTAGAACAGCACCCTATGACATCTTGGCCTCATGTTTTTCCCTGACATGAAGTGAAGTGACTATATCGAATCAACTGCTTCATTTACCGAAAGGAAAGTTTCTAGACTGTGTCGCGCCGGACATTTTATTTCACCAGAATCCATCTTATAAATATATCAATCTCTCATTCGCCCGTGTATTGAATACTGTTGACTTCTTGTTTAGTGCTAATGGTGTACATTTTGAATTCTTGACAATATTCAAAGAAGATCTATAATGTAATCGATCCTCATCAGGCACCACGACTTCAGTCACTTTCTCAAAGACGTGAGGCCCTCTCTTTTCTACAAATATTTTCATGGCAGCTACTTTGATGCACTTGCTTCCCTGGTGCCCCAAGTACATGAATTTCTTTTTCTTATATTTTTCACACTAACTAATCCCCTGCGTCTTAGTGGATTTGTTGGCTTGCTTGGGTGAAACGATAACAAAAACTATTGCTAATTCGCTTAAAACCTGACAAGCCAAGAACTCATTTGAATGATGTTTAAAATGGTAAGTTAAAAAAAATCCTAGTTACTACACTTTTTTTCTTACCTCAAATTAATAAAAAAAATATTCATTTTCGTCTAAAATGATAACAGCATTATTTATTTACTTCAATATATTTTTCAGGATACATTACATTTGCACACACACACACACACGCACACACACACACACATATACATATATATATATATATATATATATATATATATATATATATATATATATATATAAAAGTGGACATGGAAGTCAGCACTTAGAGGCGACAGTCTGTTTCATGCTAGTGCAATCGTCAGGCAACTTGCACTAGCATGAAACAGACTGTCGCCTCTAAGTGCTGACTTCCATGTCCACTTTTATATTTACACACGATCTATCTCTGATATTGAGCACTTTATCCCATAAATATAGCACACTTTAAGACTATATTTCTTCATATATATATATATATATATATATATATATATATATATATATATATATAATATCGATACTGTAAATAGATTATGCTTGTCGTCGGAAGTTCTTGTCGGAAATACCGAATCCTCCTTAAAACTTCACTTCCTGTTGGTTCATTTTTTTTTTCATTTTCCTGTACAATAAGTTTGTCTCTTTCTTAGGTATTTCTTCAACCAGGAATATTATACATTTTCTTATACCATTAATAATCGCTCTCGTTTGGGGGGGGGTGTATATTTCTTTTTCCCTTGAGTTCGAAGTTTATTCCTTGTTTATTTTTTTTTATTTTCTGATGTTCACTCCTTTCGTTTTTCTCTTGACTTCTTTTCATTTTCCTCATTTGACCTTTCACATTTCACCCCCATTTCTTCTTTTCCCCTTAGAACCGGTTCCTCTTCTTTCTGGAAATCTTTCTGTCAATTGCCTGTTTACTTCCTTTCTTAAATTCAATCTGCGTTTACTTCTTTAACACTTCGTTTTTTTATTTTATTTTTTCCTGGTATTTCTTTATTATTTCAGCCATTATTTTCTACCATTTTTTCCTGTATTATTGTCTTTCTTTGGTCCATTCTTTTTTCCTTCTTATCGTTCTTTGTTTTTCCGCATTTGTCTTTTTTTCTTCTATCATTCTCTTTTTTGATTTTGATTTCTTCTGACGTTTATTTTTTTTATTTGTTCGTTATTTACTTCAGATTCTCTTTGGTTGCTATTCTTCTGATTGTTTTATAAATCCAAGCAATCATCTGCAATGTAATCGTCCCTGAGATGGTATCTCGACGTCAATCACTTTCTCAGAGACCTGATGCGTCTTCCCTCTATCTTTTCTACAAATATTTCCATGGCAATTGCTCTGACGCTCTTTTTACCCCTGGTGCCCCGATTACATGAATTTAAGCCTGCTAGTAGATTGGCATCTAGGTCCCACCATTTTACTGTCGAAATCATTAAATGTAACTGCCACTTCTACTCCAACAGTTTCTTTTCTCGCACTTTTTGCCTGTGAAAGTCCCTTCCAGTTATTTGCTTCCCGGAAAGCTACAATCTTCAAAATTTTAAATGCAACGTCAATTGCCATCTTCTATTTTCTTGAATCCCGTTCATCATTTATCCTTTCCTCACTCCACCAATCTTTCATTTTATGTGCCATGTCTTTTCAGGACGTAGGCGATCATGGCTCTCCTCCCCCTCTATTCCTTGCAGCTCTCAACAAATTCGTTCCCTCTGCTTCCTCTCCCAGGCCACTTTTCGTCATCCACTTGCAGTACGCCAGGTAGGTCACGCGTTGTTTTCCCTTGTCTTTCTTTCCCTCTATTCAACCCGTGAGCATCAGATTCTCCAGGCCCTCCTTCCTCATTATGTGTCGCAGGACCTTCAGCTGCCTCTTCCTGATATTAAATATAAGCCCCCTCTCGGACCATGATATCCTTAGCATCCTTCTGTAGAACCACATCTCTGTCGCCTCGAGTCTCTTCTTTATCTTTGAGGAAATCGTCTAACATTCACTGCCGTAAAGAAGGACAGATGTCTCGTAACAATTCAGTATTCTTTTCTTTGTTACCAAAGATATCCTCCTGTCTCGCAGTACTCTGTCCAGCTTTTGGAATGTGTCCTTGGCCATCCCAATACGCCTACGGATCTCAGTGTCGCACTTACCGTCCTCTGTCAAGACGCTTCCCAGGCATTTAAACATCCGCGTCTGCTTGATTCTAGTGTTCCCGACCTTGACAGAGACTAAGCCCAAACTACAAGAAGATGGAGTGCATGGTCATCAGTAAGAGGATCAACCCGAAATGCGATCTGAACGACGAGAACTCCACCAATATCCAGTCTTATCTCTCATTTTCACTCTCTGTAATACACTACATTCTAGTGGCATTCCCTCCTTGCTTGGGATGAAATGATTTTTTTTAAATTTTTTTCACGTCTTTTTACTTTTCTACACTTACTGCTTACCTTCATTCTCGTCAATGTTCTTCGTGTATGTGTACTAATACGTTTATAAGTATATATGAGATATTTATATATATTTCTGTGTTTAGGAGTTTTCTTTTTTATATATTAGATAGTGTTATTTTTATGCGTATATATTTATTTTTCTATTCATTTCTATATATTTTAGAATATATATATTCTTTAAAAATCAGGAGATGAGTTGAATCCGCTAGCTTGGTTTCAACCTTACGGTATCCTCAGGCGATTTTTATCAAATGATCTCATAAAGCTTTTTTAAATATACTAAATGCTATATTATTATTTTTTTAAATAAATAATTAAACTCACAATGATGTTGGGTGTAATAGAAAGCGGAGTGTAGGAGGAGGAGGATACAAAGAAGAAGAAGAAGAAGAAGAAGAAGAAGAAGAAGAAGAAGAAGAAGAAGAAGAAGAAGAAGAAGAAGAAGAAGAAGAAGAAGAAGAAGAAGAAGAAGAAGAAGAAGAAGAAGAAGAAGAAGAAGAAGAAGAAGAAGAAGAAGAAGAAGAAGAAGAAGAAGAAGAAGAAGAAGAAGAAGAAGAAGAAGAAGAAGAAGAAGAAGAAGAAGAAGAAGAAGAAGAAGAAGAAGAAGAAGAAGAAGAAGAAGAAGAAGAAGAAGAAGAAGAAGAAGAAGAAGAAGAAGAAGAAGAAGAAGAAGAAGAAGAAGAAGAAGAAGAAGAAGAAGAAGAAGAAGAAGAAGAAGAAGAAGAAGAAGAAGAAGAAGAAGAAGAAGAAGAAGAAGAAGAAGAAGAAGAAGAAGAAGAAGAAGAAGAAGAAGAAGAAGAAGAAGAAGAAGAAGAAGAAGAAGAAGAAGAAGAAGAAGAAGAAGAAGAAGAAGAAGAAGAAGAAGAAGAAGAAGAAGAAGAAGAAGAAGAAGAAGAAGAAGAAGAAGAAGAAGAAGAAGAAGAAGAAGAAGAAGAAGAAGAAGAAGAAGAAGAAGAAGAAGAAGAAGAAGAAGAAGAAGAAGAAGAAGAAGAAGAAGAAGAAGAAGAAGAAGAAGAAGAAGAAGAAGAAGAAGAAGAAGAAGAAGAAGAAGAAGAAGAAGAAGAAGAAGAAGAAGAAGAAGAAGAAGAAGAAGAAGAAGAAGAAGAAGAAGAAGAAGAAGAAGAAGAAGAAGAAGAAGAAGAAGAAGAAGAAGAAGAAGAAGAAGAAGAAGAAGAAGAAGAAGAAGAAGAAGAAGAAGAAGAAGAAGAAGAAGAAGAAGAAGAAGAAGAAGAAGAAGAAGAAGAAGAAGAAGAAGAAGAAGAAGAAGAAGAAGAAGAAGAAGAAGAAGAAGAAGAAGAAGAAGAAGAAGAAGAAGAAGAAGAAGAAGAAGAAGAAGAAGAAGAAGAAGAAGAAGAAGAAGAAGAAGAAGAAGAAGAAGAAGAAGAAGCTTTTCTTATTCCTTTGTTTTATTCTACATTCATTTCTTCTTGCTGTCTTTTCTATTTTCTTTCTATATGTTTGTTCTTCCCCTCTTTATTGCTTCTATCTTTCCTTCCTTTTTTCCTGGTTCCAATTCATTCTTTCATTGCTCTGTCTTTTTTCGTCTTCCTCTCATTTCTTTATCACTTCATTCATTATACTTTTTTCTTCTTTCATTTCTTCCTTCCTTCTTTTAGTTATGTGTTTTTCATTCTTCATCCCTTTTTGGTCACGTTATATTTGGTCTCTTCATTCTTTTTCCTTGCCACCTTTTATTTCTTTTTTCATTCTTTTCGTTTAGTCGTTGTTTCGCTACTTTCTCCATACTTATTATTGTTATAGACTTTTCATATTTTCCTCCATTTTTTCCTTCTTTTTTGTACCATTTTTGCTCCTGATTTTTTTTTACTTTCGTATTTTTTCCTTCAATATTTATTTCTTTTTTAATACTTTATTTTATACATTTTATTTTTATTTTTTTTTGTTCTTGAATCTTTTCCTAATTTACTTTCAATCATTTCTTACGAGAAATTCGGTTTCAAAACATTCAAATAACGTCTTACCCATTAGTTATTCCTTCTTTCATTGCCTCATTTTTTTCATTCCATTCTTTGCATCAATTACGCTCACCATTTTTCCCTCAACATTATTTGCCTTTTTCCAAGTATTTCTTTAATATTTATTTTTCTTTTGAATACTTTTTTTGTTTTTTTCGTTTATTCTTTTGCCATTTAGAATCTTTATGGAATTTTCTGTCGATATTTTTCTTATGACCAATTTTGTTTCTAACAATTAAAAACATACAAATCATGGCCCTTCCTCTTTAGTCAATCTTTCTTTCATTTTTTTTTTTACATTTTTTCTTTAAATCAATCATTCTTTCCATTTTTTTACCTTCTAGTTTATTATTATTTTTCTTTCAAATTTTTCCTCAATTATACGTTTTTTAATACTTTTTTTTTAATTCTTTCTTTCCTTTATTATTTCTCTTTGAATTTTTTTTTTCCAAATTTTCTTTCAAACTTTTGCCTACGACCAATTTTGGTCTTAACAATTCAAAACAGACAACAAAAAACCCTATCCATTAGTCATCATGTCTTTCTTCCCGCCAATCCCAAATCCGTTTTCATTCAACTTTTTCTTAATGCCGCATCCTTTCACTAAAAATACGAGATTCTTCAAATCTCAAAACCCAATCTCTTGCCGAGGACTTGTCTGATACTGGCCCACTAAAAAAATATTCCTCATACAATCCGTTCCAACAACCTGAGATCTCCCACTCATTCAATCGAATCGGAGTCTCTATCGAATCATAAACCAATTACTAATTGAACTGACAAGAATGTTTACTTTTTCTTGGATGCGACGACGTGCGAGTCCATTCTATGGGTCTTTTGCTCGTGTTTTGGAAGAGGCAAAGGAAAAAGATGCCGACTAAACATTCTCCTAAAAAACATTATTCACTACATACCTATTTCCGAAAAGGAAAAGAGATGGCGGGACATATCTCGGTTTCTTGGAATAGAACTATTCAACACGGATCAATTTTCAATATAAAAAACATAAAAATATTAATCACTCGATCAAGAAATGAACAAAAATGGAGGAAGAATCTTTTTAAATTAAGGCTGATCGTCAGCACTTGACAAAATCAATAGGGGCGCATCTGATTCGTTCGGAGAGGGAGATGGAAATAAAATGCGAGGCCCAAAAGATTCACACATAAAAAACGCTTTTTTTTTCTATATTTTTTTGCTGTGGAAATGGCTGTCAGCTGCGTCGACAAATAAGCAAATCCGAATTCCTCGAAGTGTCCCCTTCAACACCCGGCAGAAAAAAAAATGAAAAGGCAGAAAGCATAGAACTAAATAAACATGGCTCCACATTCCAGTTGGTAGAACAGCGTTTAATGATGATATATATATATAAATATATATATATATATATATATATATATATATATATATATATACATATATATATATATATATATATATATATATATATATATATATATATATAACACGGAAAGAGAGGAATGGATGAGCTATTTATAAAGACACAATTTATATTGATAAATACATATATATATATATATATATATATATATATATATATATATATATAATTACAAAACAAATACACATGCATGCATGTCTTTTTCTTCTCTCTCTCTCACTCTTTCTCTCTCTCCGTATATATATATGCATATATATACATATATATGTATATATATATATATATATATATATATATATATATATATATATATATATGTGTGTAAAATTCCATATATCTGTATATATATGTATATTTATATATGTATATATATGTATATTTAAGTCTGTATATATGTGTATATGTATATATATGTATATATGTATGTATATATGTGCATGCATATATGTACATATATATATGTATATATGCATATATATATATTTTTTTTATACATATATATATATAAATTATATATATATAGTGGAGAAATTTATATATATATATATATTTTTTATACATATATATATATATATAAATAAAATATATATAAATTATATATATATAGTGGAGAAATTTACATATATGTGTGCTGGAAATTGCTGGAAATTGTATAGATAGATAGATAGATAGATAGATAGATAGATAGATAGATAGATAGATAGATAGATAGATAGATAGATGTGTGTGTATGCTCCTGGATAGTAGTCTCTGGTTTACTATTCGGCTGTTGAACATCTCGCCACCAAGATAAATCTATTCACATTATGTCTTCAATCAAATATTCTACTCAATGCTTTTTTACTTCTTATTTCCTTGGCGGTCTTTTCTTCTAGTATTTATTTTGGCTGATAAAATATTGAAAATTTGTTTAATTGTTTCTCCAAGTGAGAATAAACAAATCAATGCAAAAGATTATCTATCTATCTATCTATCTCAAAATACAGTGTCTGTCAATCTAATTCAGGTCATATCTATGCCATATAAATGTCCCCTAAGCTAAATTATTTCACTTGGCTTCCCATTATTATTTGATGTGCTATAGATATTAAAATCGTTACACTGATCTTCTGTCATGGGTCTTACGTGGTACACAACGTCTTTTTCCAAGAGACTGATACGAGAAATACAGTTTTCAGTGTAAAAATGGTTGTCAGATGTATCAAACGAAATAAAGACATAAGCCTATATTTCATATCTTACACAGATTCATTAGTTAAAATATAGAAAAAATTTTACTTTCGTGAAAGCTTGATCTACACGGTAAGAAGATCCGTATATTTCGCTATATGTCCTGGGCGCGAATAAGCAACGAATAAACTAAGTACAACAAAATCGAAAGTGTTGTGCAACAAAGATGTATTTTTCCAGTAAAATTCAAATCGTACTATAGGACTATTCGAAAGACTGTCGGTGTATCTTGTTTTATTATTAGCTGGCGTAACCATAACAATGAAAAATTTTCATAAAATGCATAAGGAATGATAATAATGAATGATAAGAGAAACAATGAAATGTGTGCTCGACGATTGTGTAATATCTGTCGTCGTATATGGCAAATAATGATGAATATAACTGAGGCGGCCGCTGTATGGTTCAACAATGATTGTTGAGAATACCATAGATAAAACATGTGCAAAATGAGGAAGTCTTCAAAAGAAAAAGAGCTGCAATCAAAATGTTCCCATGAAATAACAATTAGAAATATATAATGGAGAAGGAAAGCAGAGAAAAGCAACGTGCATACTACTAGAACGATTTATCAAACTGATGATCTTTCAACAGTGAGTAGTGATAAGAGGGACAAAATGGGTAATTGTTGAGAACCATGAACACCTACACCTTTAAGAAAAACATTGCATAGAGAAATACAGAGAGAAGTATTAGTATGAACAAGTGTAGATAGATAGATAGAATAACCTGAAGAAGCGATATCGGTATAAATACGCGAAAATAGGTAGATGCATATATATATATATATATATATATATATAATGTTTGTGTGTACATATATATATATATATATATATAATGTTTGTGTGTACATATATATATATATATATATATATATATATATATAAGTTAACATTTAAGTCAACACTTAGAGGCGACAGTCTGTTTCATGCTAGACGCAATCGTCAGGCCACGATTGCGTCTAGCATGAAACAGACTTCAATGTTCACTTTTATATTTACACACGCTCTATCTCTGATATTGAGTACTTTAGCCCATAAATATAGCAAACCTTAAGACTATATTTCTTTATATATATATATATATATATATATATATATATATATATATATATATATATATATATATATAGTTATAGTTTACGAAAAACTAGGTAATCCGTATGGGTAGACCCAAGGAGGATAAAATCCAGAAAGCTCAATGTAATTCAGAGCTAATAATTTAAATAAAAATAAAAACAGACCCCTTTAAGATTCCATGTAATAAATTATAATTTATTACATGGAGCCTAAAACTGGTGTGTTTTTATTTTTATTTATATATATATATATATACATATATATATATATATATATATATATATATATATATATATATATATATGGCCACTCGTATTCGAGGATACCCGTCTACTAGAGCGGCTAGCCAATCCCTATTATAGGCGCTTGCTCATGCGCATTTGTGCTTATTCAACACCTAGCAGACGACTTTCTGGGAAAGAGCTTGTTATCTAGTGTGGTCAGCAATTTGAACAAAGCACTGCTATCGACGGTTCTCAAGGGTTCACTCACAAGGCTTGGGGTCAACCCGTGGTTTGGTTTTCGGGCACTTTCCATAGGTGCCGCATGCTGGGATCGACCTCTCCAGTCGATAAAATCAGGAAGTCTCCTTCCTGACAAATCGACCATTGTGAAATTCGAATCCGTGTCTCATGGTCAGAATACGAACGTTCTAATCACTCATGCCCATGTACATACATACATCTGAAGAAGAAATATATGTATGAACAAGCATAGATAGATAGAAAAATCTGAAAAAGAGACATAGACATGAACAAGCGAAGATAGATATATACATACATATAGAGAAATACCCGAAGACGTGACATAAATATAAACAAAATCGATATATAGAGAAAACAACAAAAAAGACATAGATAGGAACAAGACTAGATAGATATATACATACATACATATAGAGAAATACCTGAAGAATGACATAGATATGAACAAACGTAGATGGATACATAAGGAAGTTTCTGATTAGCAGTTTGGTGGAAGGGAAACATGATATTCTTACATACGTTTCTCTCATTGATTGGTCGGAAGCGAAATTCGCCGCAGCCTCTGGCCAATAGGATGAAGAATTTGGACTGATAAACGAAAGAATAGAAAATAATCCTGTCATTCGAGCAGACAGCTCAAAGTAGGTGAAGAAGAGTCTTAGTTAATTGGTCGACCAGTGGCCAAGTCGCTGGCTCAGCTCCGAAATCAGTACGAACTGGCGAAATTTATCATAAGTTGTTGATTTTATGGAGTCTACTGCTTTCCATTCACGGGGTTTGTAATAGTTTTTTCATGTAGCATGTTATATTCCGAGACACTGTTTTTATTTCTATATTTACGCATGCACACGACAGAGGGGTGCTGGGGATTAATTTTTTTTTTTTTTTTAGCTAGCCGAATTAATTTGTAGTATTTTCTTATTCTTTCCATCACTTTTGTAAAATACGTATTCTATACTGTATATTAGAAGGTCTGAGCCAGGAATGATAACAGTTTGGACGTAAATTTACTGTAGATGAGCTTGCGGGTAAAAGCACTCTCTAAATATATACGTCGTAGTGAATTATTTTCTTTGATCGGAGTAGCATTTTTTATGTGATGTTATATATATATATATATATATATATATATATATATATATATATATACATAAGACAAATACTATTAAAAACAACAGATATTTTGTGTTGATTCATTTTCATGATCGACTTTTCCAGGCAAGGAAGAAATTAAGTCAGAAATTGACAGAAGTTCATTTTGGCAGAAAACTACTCGTCACACGTCACAACACTGCTTGTTTACATCACAAATCTAATTCTTTCTACGACTTTATATCCCAAAATGCGCTCCACATACTTTCATCATATACGCCTAACAAAGAGATAGCATTGTTACAGCAATACAAAATTTTACTAAACTCACCAGTTGTCTCTACCTAGCCTGGTGATGATTTAGGATAGTCGATAGATTTGATTATATTTTCTGTAATTTTCTTCCGACATCAACTCCGGACAATTTCTGACAGAATTTCCTCCTTGTCTGGTAAGGGTTATTCGTAACTTGAAAAAGTCGATTATTAAAATTAATCGACATAAAATGACTACCAGTTTTAATAGTGTGTGACTTTTGATTGTGTGACGCTTTTTATTGACATCCGAGTATTTTGATTAGACATTTCTTTTAATTTTACAAGTTCACTTTCGAAAGCAACTATGAACACAACAGTCAGGCTCGATTCGGTGCCTGGTTACAAAGATATGAATAAACGGTTGCATTGTTAAAAATGAGTATATAAATGTATAACTCCAGAACGATTTAAACATTTAAACCGCCAGGGTTTGTGATTCCTTGCACTTTTTCGAATTGACGTTTTCTGCTGACATGCAACGGAAAAATCATATTGAATCAATTGCTAGGTGTGCAGATAGGAAAGTTGGTTGATTGTGTCGTGCTAGACAATTTTTCTCACCAGAATCGATCTTACATATTTACAATTTATCAATGCATTGAATATTGCTGCCCCATATGACTAGTGCTCCTGCTATATATTTAGATATATAAATAAATTCCAAAATAGAATCTGCAATGTTATTGGCCCTGACCTGGAATCTCGGCTTTCAATCACATCCCACCGTCGTAACGTAGTATCATACATGAAGAAAATGAGTAACTACCGACACAGAGGTTCGAGTGTGACACTCTGGACTTATGAATATACGTTTTCAGCCAGGTGTATAAACAGCAGTGTGAGGCTACTGACTGCAGTGATTATTGAGTGACTACAGAGTGGAACTATCCAGTCGAATTCGTGTGAATTATAGTGCGTAGATAATTAGGGTTTTGACTTAGAATTTACCGGAAGTTAATCCGAGACGCTCTACTAACAAGGTATTCAGTGAAATGGTTAATTATCTTTGGTTGACTTTTACTTGTTTGTTCTTAAGTATTTATTTCCGGTTCTAATTAAATAGTTTTATTTTAACATTGAAGTCTTGAATTATACTTAATTATTAACGGCCACCATATGTCACAGAACGTAGCTCCCCTGTTTATTTTCTATAAATTCTTTAATGGTAATTATTCAGATGAGCTTTCCTCTATGGTATCTAGACTTTATTAAATTAAGCACAGGACTATGTCGGTGGTATTGTCCCATCATTTTACAGTTGAAATGGATAGATATAATAGTAAATTCTACGCTAAAAGTTTCTTCCCTGGCACTTTTCGCTAGTGGACCTCTCTTTGCGTTCATTGCTTTCCAGTCAACGTTAAGCTACAAAAATATAAATGCAATGACAATTGTTATTTTCTGTTGCCTTAATTCTTGTTCTTTAACACTCCGTAACGCATTGCATCTTAATGGCTTCATTGCCTCACTCGGGGAGGAATAATAAAATATAAATATATAACTCCAGAACGATTTTATCGACAAACAAACATATGCAGATGTAATTAAGGACAAAGAAGAATAAATCGTCCGGTTCACACTCCTCCCCAATCTTTTGAAGAAGAATAGAGGTTTATCCCTTTTTTGTTCAGAATTGGGTTTCCGGTTCATTCTAAAGTTTTTTTTCATTCTCTTTCACTTCCAGTAGCTTCTTGCGTCTTAGTGGTTTTATTGCCTTGCTTGGAAAGAATTGATTAAAAAATGCTTTTAGCTATCTTTTCACCCAAGCAAGACGAGAATGCCATTAGTACGCGCAGGGTCATACAGGTGAAAGTGAAGACAGAGAATAGGGAGGAAAAGCCAAAAAGACTTGAGAAAAGGACAAGCCTGAAAGGGATTCAGGTAGACCGAAGATAGCGATTGACATTGCATTTAAATTTTTGAAGATTGCGGTTATTAGTAAGCAACGGTAGAGCGCTTCACATGTGAGAAGTTCGAGAAAAAGTAACTGCTGGAATAGAAGTAGCAGTTTTTTTTTTGCTTTTTCAACAGTAAAAGGGTGAGACCTAGATGCCAATCTATTTGTACGCTTAAATTCATGTACTCGGGGCATAAAGGGAAAAAAACTCGTCACAGCAGTTTCCATGAAAATATTTTTAGAAAAGACAGAGGGAAGCCATGTTAGGTCGATGAGAATGTGACTGAAGTCGAGATGATAGATCAGGATCGATTACATTACAGATCCTCCTTTGGATTATGTCATCTCAAGCAACACTGCAAGGAGTCAATCGCCAAGGGCCAAATCACGTTGAAAATACAGGTTCTCGGTCGATTACCGAAGTTGAGCAAGGTTGAGCCTGATCATTACTTAGTTGGGTGAACGCTTGGGAACACCTGGTAACTCGCTACAATCCGAAATACGCTTCAGATGTAAATGATCCACAAACGATTGATAAGCCATTTAAAAACAAATCAATCATTGTTTTACTCATTTCACCACAAGCAAGGCGATAATGCCACTAAGACGCTTGGGGGTGATTGCAATCGAAAGAAAATGGGATGCCTTTTGGGCAGGGAAAGGACAATAAAAAAAAACAGAGAGGAAGAAAGAAAATAGTGATTGGTGTTGCATTTAGAGTTTTGAGGATTGAAGGTGTCAGTGAAGCAAGAAACCGGAAAAGAGTTCCACAGGTGAGAAGTATAAGAACAAAACATATTTAAAATAAATATTGAACCATCTCGATCAATTGATAGATGAATTTCCCTGATCGTGTAGCGGCGAAACCGTTGTTGATATATATATATAAATATATATATATATATATATATATATATATATATATATATATATATATATATATATATATAAAATCAACAACGGTTATATATATATATATATATATATATATATATATATATATATATATATATATATATATATATATATATATATCCAGTGATATATGTACGTGAGAGTGGTAGTGTACTGACATAATAGTGGTTATACGAGATGATTTCTTGAACAGGACATAGCAGTGAAATGACAATATTTTATAGTCAACAATAACATTTTGTTGCCATGGCAATCTAAACAGAAAGAATATAAAATGAGTTGAAATAAAGGTATCTATATAAAGAGTGTCTTATTCGGAAGTGCGTCGCTTATAAAGATTAATTGAAGATGTCGAATGATTGATATTTGAACAAGATTTCCTTGTTGTTTTGGCAGAGTTACCAATGTATACTATTTGTATGCTGTGTTGTGTTGTATACAACATGTGTTTCGCTGATAATTAAGAAGTCGCCGAGAGGGAAAAGTAACACGTCTTTTCTCTACATCATCCAGCAAGTAAAGAAAAACAGATGTTCCAAATGGGGTAATCCCACAGTAGTATAGAGTTTTTTTATATTAAAGTTCACCCAGTAGTAGTTCAAAACCCACTTAATCTAGCTCATTACTGTTAAAATAGCCATGATGAACGAGGTGCGATATCATTGTCAAAGTTAAAATTATGAGAATAAATGACTGATTTGATTTTACGGCTTGCCAATTCTTTGCAGGTTATTTAAAGCCAGAAAATACTTTTGATTGTGAGAATAGTTTTAAAAGTAATAATTTTTTAGTGATACAAGTCCTACTCATCAACACACAGCTTGGGGAGAAAAGGTGGATTCATACCTTTTCCAAAGGTATTTGTGCGTAACTGAATATGCGAACCTAATTGAACTGGAACTCAGCGCTCCGATGAACAATTCCGGGTCATTATTCATTGCACCACCCACACATGCAAGCTTAAAGTACCTGGTATTCCACAGCGTTCACTCATCAAGGTACTGACCTGCTCGACGTTTTTTTAGATTCGTTGATCGTACGGGAACCGTTATTATTATGAGAATAAGGAAGATGGATAACGATTGACACTTAACTTGAAGATGTTATAGTATTCAGGGAAACAACTACAAAAAGTAGCAGCTCTTGGGGGAAACCTGTCTGAAGGGGACTTTATCTCTACATTTGGAAGCAGGCAAAAAACAACAAAACTTGAAGAAATTGGATTAAATCATGAATCAAAAAGAAAAAAGCAATTGTATTAACGTTAATTAAATTCAAAGTTTTCGGAAAGTGTTCTTTATCAATAAAGCGAAAAGAAATATCGAATGTAAGGCGTAAAACTAGTTGCCGATCAAAATGGCGTTATTTTTATTTCCGATCTGGCCATATTGAAGGAATTCTGTTTTGTTTTACTCTGCTTTTTTTTTTGTCTTTTTCTTAATAAATCGATTCTTCAATTAATTTCTTTCACGTTGCAAAAGCGTGTCATTCTTGTCTGATAGGCGTATATTAAATTCCAGTATTTGCCGAAAGGTAATTAATATTTTCAGCATAATTGTGTTGTAGCATTGAATTTAAAAATTATATTTAAAAATATTTTTGACATGTTTTTAGTTTCACTCACTTTTATGACATTTCAACTGAGTTCTTATTAGAAAAAAAATAACTACTTAAAAATTAAAAATATCCAAATATTTTTTTAAATATCTGCTATAAAAATAATTTTTTCTTTAAATTCTATTCGAATTCTAGTTGGGAAATTCTGACATAGCTCAGGAATTTATTGGCATCTAGTAACATATATATAGTCATCCACAGACAGACTTATCAGTGTGGCTAGACATCCGATTTCCGCAAGCCAGGATAGAAACCCGATTAATTTGGTATCAGTCGGAGAATCTACCCCCCTAAGCTATTGGTCCATGGAAGTTATGGACGTGAATTTAGACGTATTTATTTTTATTACTTAGTGACTCGGAGAATTCTTGCTAACAGTGTTCCGGCTGGACTTGCCTATATATATATATATATATACACAGTGTAACCCGGATATAAGAGAGTTATCGGGACCGGAGAAAAAGTATCTTATATCCGGGTTTCTCTTATATCCGGGTTTGGTCTATTATATACATTAACACAGGCTCTAATTTGGGACCAGAGAAAATCGCTCTTATATCCGGGTTTATCTTATATCCGGGTCTCTTATATCCGGGTTACACTGTATATATAATTCTAACAATCAAAATGAATTCTTTATATATAACGCAGATAATGTAACATACTTTAAACAGAGACAATACTTTGAACTAAAAACGTAAGGAACATATCTAAATAAATAACATAAAGAAATTAAGTAGTAATAAATAAATTAAAAAGCTATGACTGTACACTCTCTCTCTCTCTCTCTCTCTGTTCCTTTTTTTTTTCGAGACGATTTTCTTTGTTCTGGCATTGCTTGCGGTCTTTTTATATCAAACGTATCGAAAATCGTGTCCATTACCGCTTCTTGGGGTGGACCGTTAGCGTCATGTAACAGTCTTTTCCTTATTTGGTTTACGTGTCTTCTGTGTGAGAATTTTTGTCCCTGAGTGTATCAACGAATCTCTCCGACTGCCCATTTGATCTTGGGTGATAAGGCGGGGATTTTATGTTTTACTTGATAAATTTCGCAAAACTCTTGGAAGTCTGCTGACCTGAATTACGTTCCATTATCTGTGACTAGGCAATCCACTACACCAAACCGTGCGAATAGCTCGTGGAGGCAATTCATGGTCGTTTCTGAAGTAAAATTTTTGTAACGAAACACCTCCGGCC
Organism: Acanthosepion esculentum; assembly: GCA_964036315.1. Taxonomy (NCBI): domain Eukaryota; kingdom Metazoa; phylum Mollusca; class Cephalopoda; order Sepiida; family Sepiidae; genus Acanthosepion; species Acanthosepion esculentum. The sequence continues at coordinate 41,638,459 of OZ038508.1, read as the reverse complement.
ATTTACTATAGCTATCCATAATGATTAAATAGTAAAAGCCGTCAATCCTTTAAGATCATCTTTTGTAATGTTTTGGGAATTACAGCACTTTCGTTGTAAAGTAACACATTGTCGCATAGAGGAAAGCTGTTTGAAATTTGCTCATTTTTTTCTGCTATTTTTTCTTTTGTTTCATTAATAAATTCGTCGTTTTTGGCTTCATTTTTATGTCTTGTCAAAATGTGACTGGGAGGTTTCTAACTGTATAACATAGTACTGTCCTGATATCTTCTTCGTTTCTTAGGGATGCGATTACCGTATCTTCCAATGGCTCTGTCTTTGTTGGTATAAGTCTCGACAGACCATCCGCATGCCCGATCTTTTTCGTTGGTAAATATTCCAATCTGAAATTATAGTTCAGAAGAATCGTTCCCCGTCTAAGTAACCTATTTGCAGTGTAAACCAGTAGACCTTTTTTGAACCAAAAATTGTCTGAAGAATAAAATGTCTACCATAGTTGTACCTATGAAACCTCGTGACTGCGAAGATAATTCCTAGTGCTTCTTTCTCTATTTGTGAATTTTTTTCTCCGCTGGTAGCAGGGTTCGAGAAGCATGTGCGATGGGTTTTATTGTCCCATCTGGCATTTTATGTAATTATCACGAGCCGACTCCGTAGGCGCTACCGTTACTTGCTACAATAATTTCTAGTTTAGGATCGTAGTGTGCCATAAATAAATCTGAAGTTAATATTTTGATTATTTCGTCAAATGCTTTTTGGTATTGATCTGTCCACTGCCAAACTTTTTCTTTCTTTAGCAGCTCGTTCAGTGGTGCGCGAAGTTTATGCATTTGAGATATGAATTCCTGGTAGTAACTTACTAATCCTAGAAAACTTTGTAGTTCTGTTATGTTTTTAGGAACAGCCATTTTTTTATTGCTGTAGACCTTTCAGGATCTGGTCGTCTATCTTCTTGATCTATTATATGGCCAAGGTATTTGATTTCCTTCATGAAAAAATCGCACTTATTTTCTTTTACTTTGAATCCATAGCTTTGTATTCTTTTAAATACTTCCTGTACATGTTCTCTGTGTTGTTCAACGCTTTCGCTATTAAAACCATACGTCATCCAGGTATGCAATTGTGTACTCTAGTCCGGCAAGCATCGTATTCATTGTCTGTTGGAATATAGCCGGCGCGACCTTAATTCCAAAAGGTAATCTTTGGTATCTGTACAGTCCTTTGTGTGTGTTTATGCATAGTAGTTTTGAACTTTCTTCATCGACTTAAATCAATTTTTGAAAAATATTTTCCGCCATTTAATTTAGTGAATACTTATTCTGGACTGGGTAGAAGATAGTGATAGTCCTTTATTTCTGCGTTCAAACCTGTAGAAAAATCAGCACAAACTCGAATTTCGCCTGATTTCTTTTTGACGTAGACCGTCGGTGCGGCCCATTTACTGTATTCTACTTTCGTCAATATGCCAGTGTTTTCGAGTCTGTTTAATTCTTGATTAATTTTTTCAATTGATGCAAACGGTACGCTTCTTTTTTTCTTGAAAATAGGCTGAAAGTTTTCCTTAATTTCGATATTAACTGCCATTTTCTTACATCTTCCTAGGCCTGCTGAAAATACTTCGGGGAAACTCCTTTTTAATTTCTCTTTTAATTTGTCTACCTCGGTTGGTAAGCTTTTTATATTTTGGCAGTACGTACTTATAGGTAGATCCCAGAGTTCGAATTTTTACACCAAGTCCGTTCCGAATAGATTTTCGGTATTTCTTAAGACGTACATTTTTAGTTTTTTCGTCATTCCATTAAATGTTACGTTTGTAATTACTTCACCTTCGAATTATATCATTCTCCCCGTAACTGATCTAGCAATTTTATCCGATTTTAACATGACAGGTTTGTTCAGTTTTCTCCATGTTTGTAGGTTTATAATAGTTAGGTTTGAGCCAGAATCCAGCTTCAGCTTAACTTTTCTGTTTTGCATTTCAACTTGTACGTATTTTCTTATGTTAGTCTCATCTGCTTGGTCAGTCCTCGTGATTCTTATTCTGCTTTTATTTTCTCTTCTATTCCAACAGTGAGAACTTTTGTAGCCTATCTTTTTACATGATAGACAAGCTTTAAAAAGCTAAGTACAGTTTTAAACCAATGCCAAGTCCCACAGCGATAGCATGGACTGTGTGGTAATTTTTTTTATATTGATTTTTAGAGTTAGAAAATTTTGTTTTACCTGTTCTTGAGGGGGGGAAAATCGGTTTGGTTTGTTTGTGAGGAGGGTAAGTTGGTTTGTCTTCGTACTTTATGTATGTGTGCTATGCCAGCTTCTTCTATGTCTTTTGAGTCTTTCTTCACACTGATGCATCTCAGGCAGTCTTCGACTAGCTTTTGAAGTGTCAAATCAGTTTCACTCTCCAATTTAGTAAGGATTCTGCGTCTCATTTCCGCGTCTTTAGTTGAAACCAGACCTTGAACGTAAATTAAGCATTTGAAATTGGTCGCGCTGAAGTCGTCACAATATTTATTAATAATAGACGCGAAAGTTATGTAATCTTCGTTGTCCTTTTTTGTAAGGTTCATGCATTTCCATCTCTTGTGGAATAGTGAAGTATTATGGCTGAAAAGTTCCGTTAGCAGTTTAATGTCTTCTTTGAACGTTAACTCACTTGTTTTTCTGGGAAGGATATAATCTACGAATTTGGTATATTCGCATGTGCCTAATTTGCTTAGTAATAGACGTACTTTACGTGCGTCTGACCAATCTTTGCAGTCAATTTCATATAGATCTTTGTACCCTCGGAACTAATTTGCAAAAGTTTTATCTTCGTCGGGTGCGTGCTTGAAATCTTCGATAGTACTCCAAATAGCGTCTTGTGAGAGAACTGTTTCATTCTCGAATTTTTACTCTCTATTTGACATTACATGTAGCAATAATTCTTGTAATTCCAAATATTTCTGTTCGTTTATTTGCTGCTGTTGAATTTGGTTTTTGATAAGTTCCACAATGGTTGACTTGAAATCTTGCATGTTGACATAATTTTGTATAACCTGATATTCTGTAACCTGTGTCCGCAAAAAAAAATTTCCTTTGTTGCCAGTGAAATTTGATATCCAAAAAGAAAATTCTTTTCTTTTTTTTTATGTGTTCGCGCAGAACTAGTTTTTTTTTTTAGAATGTCGCGTAGAATTTTTTTTTTTTTAGAGTTTTTTTTTTTTTAGAGTTTACTCGTCCACTATTTTTTGTTGCTATTTTTTTACAAACTAAATAAACGGTAAAATCCTTTTAAATTCAAAAGACGCGATGATGTTATCACGTGCAGGGCGAAGATTTTTATCATGTGTCTTGTGTAGTGAAAAATAGCAACATGATTACGCTACAAGATAATTGGCAAATGTTTGTTTAAAAAAAAATTTGACTAAAAATATTGACCCTGAAGATGAACAATGATGTTCGAAAGCGCTAGGTCATCGTATGGACAATACATATTTCGAAATCATTTTCAAATAAAAAGTCTCATTAGAGAATATAAGAAAATTCAAAAGAAAATATTCAAGACTATGTTGTCTTTAACATTCAATACTACATGTTTAAAATATATATATATATATATATATATATATATATATATATATATATATATATATATATATATATATATCACTGTGAGTACTGGTGGTAATAATACAGTGTTGGGTGTATAATATCAGAGATAAAACTTATACGATTAATAAGAAATATACAGTTTGTTACTCACCGACAGTACAACTCCGAGTTTCATGCACACTGATGTTTGTATGCATATGTTTGTGTATATTGTGTGTTTTTATGTGTATTTGTGTGCATATATATGTGTGTGTGTGTGTATGTGTGTGTGTGCGCGTGCATGGTGTGCATACAACTAAAACAACATCAATGCCTTCGGTACTGCATATCAAACTAATAAATGTTATACTAAAGTATTTTTAATTTGTTTATTCTCATCTCTATTACTTATGGAGGTTTTTCTTCCTACTATTATTATTTGTACACCTACTATAGAAGAAAAATAGAAACTATGTCCTTTTTGCACCTACATTCATTTTCATTTTTGACTCCGATAATTCACGTCACTTTGAGATAGACGACATACCCGGTGTTCAGGCTGGCTTGCCAAATGCTAGAGTTTAATTAACATCGTTCTAGCCATTTCCTTTCGTTTTACATGCTATCTTCCTATGACTTTTGGTGTCAGTGTACATCTATATCAAGGGCTGAATAGCCATTATTGGTTATACGTTTTCGTGGCAAATATGAGTTAATTCTACCAAATATATTGTTGTCTCTTATGCTATGTAGGCCCGAAGTGTTTTGGCTACATCCTACTCGAATTAGCTGTTTATCAATATGAATTGTGTGTGTCCATTAAGCAAATGAGAGCATCCAACTAGAACTGACTATGTCCTATATAACAGTTCTTTAATAATTTTGGACAGAACCATATGTGGTTACTAGCTCTCACATGTAAACAAACTAATAGAAAGTCTATACTTGAACAGTATAGCCTTTCTAAACTAACTTCATACCTTGTGTTTCCCTTGGGCACTCTCACTACGACAGTGACGTTACCTCCTACCACGCGTATTTATCAGCATCGTTCTGGGGATGACGTTGTAAACTAATAGTAAAGACACAAGACGTTTGTTTGCGACACATCATATACTGGAGTAACAATTAAAATAAACAGAATTTCTTCACTACTTCGAGAGAACAATACACAGCTAGACTGTAAATATGACAATAACCGTCTAGCCAGGATGACGCTGACGTCATACAGGCGACAAGAAAATACCCGATTCAATACAACCTGGTGTGTATCTATTTGCTTTGTAATAAACGCATTTTTTTTTCGAAATTTCAAATAAGCAATTTTATATTAGATTCAAAGTAAAAATTAATATAGGCTGCTGTCGCACTGCTCCTCAGGCAGAAAACGAAAAAAAAGAAAATGACATAACAAGAAATAAATGAAAACTATAAAAAAAATATATGGAAATTGTGGTATACTGAAATACAAACCAACTTTTCTTTCATTCACTTTAATTTCCTCTTTCTGTGGCTTTATTCAATTCTAAAAATAGGTCTTAATAAAATAAATTCGTCTAACCTCCAATACTTGATGATGTTAAAGAGGCTTCACAAGAACTTCATAATCTAAGCAGCGATACCGAGTAACCTTGCTAGCCTGAAAAAAAAAATATCGTAGTATCATAAAAAATTGATTAAATTTTCAGACATACGAAAGTGAGTTAATGAACCTTGAAATGCGAACAAAAGTGTCCGAAGGAGAAATAGGCTAAAATAGAAATTGAAATGGCAAATTTGGATGAATTTATAAGAGGATGTTTTAATCGATATCTTTATATCTTAGACTCAACATCAGAGAAACGGAAGGAAGCAAATAAATAAATAAATCCATAAGGAATTCAATATCGATATCGAAAGATATACAGTGACAGGGGGGAGAAGGAGGGAAATAGCTCCTTGCCTCTTGCCGATTCAAACGAGATTACTAAAATCGAATAGGAACAGAAATAAATTACGACTAATGAATGCGCATTCAACAGATCTTTCAAGCAAAATTACTCGTCAATAGAACAAAGAAAATTCACTCTGAAAATGCGTGTCCAAAAGTAATACCAGAATATATACAGCTGAGGTTAGCCCGGAGCCAGCTCTCGTGTGTGAAATGCCGGCGAGACTCGAACTCGGTACTTTTGCAATAAACGACAAGGAGAATTTGGTAACCACTACTCCAAGCGCCTAATTATTATATATTCAGTCAAAATTGGCAGCAATACATCCATGGGAGCGTTATGAACTTTTAATCTGGAAATGTTTTTGAGGGTGTTAATCGGACGCTAAAATCTTAACATGGCAAAAAAAAAAGAATTAAATCCATTGAACATGACTGGTATATTTTATTTATACATTCGTTTGTCTATGTTTTTGTTCATATATTTACGGTTTTACACGTATTTTATATATTCAGCTGCGATTACAATAAAATAATTTTCTAAGAGTAGCTTAGACGTGGAACAAGCTTGAAAGTATGGGACACCCAGTGAAGATCGAACTTGCTATTCAGTCGTAACTGATCTAGAGAGACATGCTTGCTAACCATGATACGATGTCGAAGTACCCACAGCAATTTAATGGAACAGGAGCGAAGGCATAGCTGCAATTACAATATGTGATATGCAGTAAAAATCTACAAGCGGAAATCCGCTAGCATCTCTGACTTGAAACGGTGACCACCGCTTGTAAGTTCCCGCCACGACTTACTTCCTGTGAATGACGTTGCTATTATGCCAGAAAGCGTAAACAGATGACATTAACTGTGATGCATCATTAACTTTTCTATATTCTACGAGTGAAATTTTAATGTCGGGGGCGCTAAATTGAACAGATATTTGTAAAGGGGTGCTGGGAAAAAAAAAGGTTAGAAACCACTGGTTTACGAAATGTGGCTCTTTATGGAGTTCGAAATCAATAAAATAAAACTTTTCTAAGGTCCTACCCGATGGTGAGATGCCAATGATCATTATTCATATCCGTATTTGTAGGATAAAGGTTTTTTTTTCTTCACTGAAACACACTTTTCACAGCATATCCCTAAGTTGAGAAACAGGATAAATCTGTGATACTAAAGCTTTGTCAAGATTAAATAGACATCTTCATAAAGAACAGGGAGTGTTTTTTTTTCGTTTTTTTAATCATTTTTGTAGATTAGAATTCTTGTGATTTTCTTTGTCAAAACTGAAAATACTGATTTGTTATCGTTTGGGAAGAGTGTACTCATTATGATATCGATAATGTGTCAAATCGATCCCTTAGCTGCAGTTACTTGCTGTTATTTAAAAATGTTAAGTTTGAAAACGTCCTAACATCATTGATATCTGCATATTTCATTTTAATCTTCTAACTTATTAACTTTTAATTTTTTCTAGGGATGTTTCAGAAACATATACAAAATAATTTGAAGTCTATAATTATTTATCTAAATTGAAGAATATATGAATACCTAATCTATTAATTCGTATGAATTTTTCTTTACTTAAAAACGTATGTATCCGTTTGTTCGTTATTTCATATGCAACTGTTTGTAATATCATCTCAAAAAGTATGTTTTTGTAGGCAAAACAACTAAAGTTAAGAACTGAAAACTCAGGGATCGAACTTGACATCATGAGCAAGATAGCTTAACGGTCTCGAAACATCTCCGGGCTGGTTTGAATTCATAGTTTTCGTTCTCCAAAACTGATTACAAAACCAAACCCTAGGGTCCTATCTGTCCTGCAATTTACCGATAGCTAGGAGGAGAAGAGACGCATTTATACCTTTCCCAATGGGTATTTGTGCGTAAGAGAATGTAACAAACTCGACTGGAATTCAAACTCAGTCAAACCCCATTACACCACCGTGCATCTACCATACAGCTAAGAAAGTATTTCGATTCTTAATTCTTTTTAATACTAAAATGACAAAACTCAAGTTTCGCTCAGATAGAAAGCTGCAGACGGAAATAGCAATGCTGAATGAGGTGCGTGACATGGATTGGAGAGAGCAAGGTAAGAAATGAATATGACGCGGATAAAGAGTATGGTTGACATGTAGTAAAATCTGTCCACGACCCGAACTACCATCAACAATTGATGAAGCTGTGTAATGATATGTAAGTGTATAATCATCCGCTCTTTAAGCATCCGAATTCAGTAACACATAAATCAGGTCCAGTAAGGCAGGATGATGCACAGACTTCTTTGGGATTCGGTCGAAATAACACAAATTAAATGAGTTTGTCAAAACTAAATGTGTTACTTCCGAGCTCGTGAATGACTGCTAAACACTCACCTTCCTCAAATTTATAATCAGTTTCTGGTGATGAATGCTGGGGTTTCATCTTAATAAATATGGACTATTCTTGCCCTTAACGATACATTATTTCTTTCTTGCCTTGATGTCAGAAGGTTATAACTATTTGACTCTACCTCGTTTGCATATAAACAGTTTCTATTTTACTATCTTATAAAGGCCTTACTTTGCTGTTGTCTTATAATTGCCTTACTTTGCTGTTGTCTTATAATTACCTTACTTTGCTGTTTTCTTACTTTGCTATTGTCTCATAACTGCCTTACTTTGCTATTGTCTCATAACTGCCTTACTTTGCTATTGTTTTATGATTGCTTTGCTTTCTTATTGCATTATAGTTGCATTACTTTGCTATTGTCTCAGAGTTGCCTGTCTTTTTATTGTATTACATTGTTCACTTCTTGTATTATTTAAATCAGTTCTTTTTTATTATTGTTTTTATTGAAATTTGTCCATTCCTTTTAAAAATGACAGCTTATTCGGCAAAATGAGCGCGTAAATAAAGCAAGTGCTGAGTTTAACACGTCATGCAATTCAAAACACAAAAACTAATTATTACAATTAAAGCCATTCAGACGAAGAGCTAAATCAAGATTATTTAAAGATCATCAGTTTATTTATTGTATTTTAACTTATCTGCTTTCAACAATTAATTCTGTTGCAGAATTGTTAATAATCTTTAGCGATGTCCAGTTATGCAATTTATAAACGTACTACTTAAAATGTAGCGATGTAAAATTTAGTTGCAATATCATTAATTGTTGAACAGATATACTTTCTTGTGTTGTGGTTTGCTGGGAAACTGGGAAGTCCCGCGTACGGGAAACGAGACACGTCTTGTCCCTACGGCATCCGGTCGTTAAAGAGATAGAAGAGTTAATCAGCATTGCCCATGCTTCGTTTGTTTTACGCATACGCATCTGGCCAAACAGGAAGTTCAGCGACTGCTTACACTTCATCTATCTATCTATCTATCTATCTTCCACACCCTCACAAAAAAAACAAGCAAACAAAAGCATACACACGCACACACGCTTTCACTCGCAGCAACCTAATCCTTCTCTTGAAAATTTAAAGTGCCAGTAAGAGGCCATTAATCACAAAATTCTAATAACGGAGAAGAATCGGGGGTAAACTAGTTCCTGTCTGCATCTATTTGTCTTAGTTTGACTGATTAAATCCTGGACTGCCCTCGGCTATGCTTGCCTTGACTGAAGAGTTTCTTCTCTACCTTTATCTTTCAAACAATTTATCTGTCCGCATTACACTACGTTATGCATTTTTTTCGGACAGTGGCTTTTGTTCCATATGATTCTATTTATTTAATATAATTGATTCTACTTCGCCCACACGATTCTATAGTTTCCATATTCGAAGCAATTCTCCTTCTTTCTTGTGACATTTTCCCCGCAGTTTTAATTTTGATTCTGTTTGTTCTAATTGATATTATTTCTTCAAAATCATTCTATCTGTTCCATTATAATAGATTGTGTCTCTTTCATTTAATTCTAGATATTTTCCTTTGTTGTAGCCCTCCCTTTTCTTTCTATACTAAAACAAAGAAGGGCATATCACTCTGAAGACGATGACAATAAACAATGATATTTTAACAAGATATAGCCATATATATATATATATATATATATATATATGACTGGCTATATCTTGTTAAAATATCATTGTTTATTGTCATCGTCTTCAGAGTGATATGCCCTTCTTTGCTTCGAATATTATAGAATTTAATTAAATAAATAGAAACAGAAGGAAAGGAAAAATGTGTTAGAACAATCAGGTTCAAATGGAAACTATAGAATCGTGTGGGCGAAGTAGAATCAATTATATTAAATAAATAGAATCATATGGAACAAAAGCCACTGTCCGAAAAAAATGCATAACGTAGTGTAATGCGGACAGATAAATTGTTTGAAAGATAAAGGTAGAGAAGAAACTCTTCAGTCAAGGCAAGCATAGCCAAGGGCAGTCCAGGATTTAATCAGTCGAGGCTCCCCAACCGACTCTCGCAGCTAGTATTTATGAGAGGAAGAAGAGATCATTCTAATGCAGTAGGGTTTACTATAACCTAATGACAGACAGATTGCAATATGAGCACTGGTTAAAAATTAATGCTGAGACATTAGATTTATAAGTCCCAGAAATTCATACACAGATGTTCTGAAGAACAGATTGCCCAGTGAATAAAGACGTTGGTTATTTCACTACCAGGCTACAGCAGTGGTGAACCGAAAAATGGAGAATGAATTAAAGGGAATTAACTGAGACATCCGGGAGAGGCAAGGCACGTGGAACTTAAACAATCTGCCCCAGTGTTCGATTCGAAATTCCAATCAGCTGAAGAAAACCGGAGCGTAAACGGCCGAAACGTCAATACGGCAATGAAGATGAGGATAACAAATCAAATAATGTAAATAATGTAAGTAATAGTAAGACTTGTATCAGAAAATTATTATTATCTTAAAAAACATTCTTGTAATCCAAAAATATGTTTCAGCTTTAAATAATATTAAAAGGATAGATAAGCCTTAAAAAAGCAAATCAATCAATAAAAAATATATTCCGTTTTTTCCCCACATATAATACCATTTTTTTCTAAAAAAAATAGGCTGCAAAATCAGAGGTGCGTATCATGCACAGCTACAAAAAAGGCTTTAAAAATTGCCGTAAAATAAAATAAGAATTATCATAAAACTATATTAGAATATCATTCTATGTTTAAAACCATTTTTTAAAAATAAGAGTAGGAAACGTTGGCCGTAATGAAATTTGAGAGGTACAATTTATAGGGTTTGATAATCAAATAGGGGGTGCGTATTATGTATGAGTAGAAACATTTTCCCACACTTTCAGCATAATTTTAGGTTTGCGTATTATGCCTGAAAGCGTATTATAGATAGGGAATTACAGTATTCTGGAATTAACTTGATTGTTTATGCAATTAGTAGAAATAATATACAACTTTAGCGAGTGAAGTCACTTTTCTTTGTTCCGTTGCTTTCCAAGGTCTTGAGAGAAATGCGTATGTTGTAATTTGGTATTAGCAAAACGGTTGTAACTAAACTATCTATATTTCTGAAATGAGGTGTTATAATTCTTTACACTATTTACATTTTTCGGACTGTTGTTCTTATCTTTATTGTCATATTCACGACCATTCGGCATTCTTCAGGTGATATACGTTGGTATTTCGAACCAAAACCCACGGGGGTACATTGTTGTAGTTCCAAGTGCAATGCCTCTTCTGAATACCTCAGTTTCCGTTAATTCATTTTAGTTACTCACAGTTACTAAAGGGAATTACTTGAGTTACTAAAGGGAATTAATCCTCGGCTAAAAAGGAAACTGAGGACAATTATGCAGAATCCAAAGCGATAGATGACAATCATCGCTATATTAATTTTTTTTTTTAGATTGTTGGTGACAGAAAATGAAAGGGAAGGAGGAGAGTTTCACATATGGGAATTGCGATAGAATAATCAATTAGAATATAAGTTATGGTTACATTTAACAATTTCAACAATAAAATCATGAGACCTAGCTGCCACTCTAGTATTACGCTTGAAGTCCGGGAAACAACTATTAAATTATAAGAGCTATCAGTCAAAACAACTACAAGATATTAATTAGATGTTTTGTAAAGATGAATTCACTAAGTAGTTATTTACATTGATCAAGAACTGTTAAATTGGACAAGGTATAAGACACGAAGATGCAGATTGCTGTAGAGTTATTTCCTCAGTGAAAACTGTATTTGGACTAAATTCGGTCCTAAATAGGTTCAATGTACAAATCGTTAGGAACTTGTTATAATAAGTACTACGCAGAGTAATCTAGTTGTGGTGGCTGATTACTTTTCGTATTCGACTCCCACTGACTCCTAGTTATATTAGATGGGGGAGTCTATTATTTATAGACTAGGTGTGTTTCACCATAACACAGATACAGATAATAACAAGTATTTATATAAATTTGGTTGTTTTTCTTTTTGTTTAGCAGCATATCAACCAATGGGTTATTTAATTTTGTACGCAAGTTTATTTTATTTTTGGAGATAATAATGGTTTATTAATACAAGTCTTAATAATTAACGCATGACTGGTGGGAAAAGAAGAGAATCCATCCTCTTCCCAAGGGTATTTGCGCGTAAATGAATATAACGAACCCAAGTGGAATTCGAAGTCGGCTTTCCGATTCAAAACTCCGAGTCATTATCCATTACACCACCCGCAAAGGCAGGCTTACAACACCTGGTATTCCCAAGTGGTTAACTATCGATGCACTGACAAGGCTCGAAGTTGCTTCACTTCGGTTATTGTACGTGAACGGGATGTTGGCATAAGCTGCATTTATATAAGGTCTGCTTTTAACACATTTTCACATAGCAACACACGCATACACAGGAAAATAATTAATTATATATATATATATATATATATATATATATATATATATACAAACATAATTAATTTCATATATATATATATATATATTTAAATATATTTTTGAAGGTACAAAATTTTATCACAGCAATAAACGTATGAAGCTTGATATTACTAGACATATTAAAAACGGGCGAACCGGTTTCGCTCCCGCTCATCAGGCTTTCAACGGGAGATTTAATTTAAATTAAAAACACAGAAAATGTACAATAAAAGGAAATGTGGAGGGGGATAAAAAAAAATGAGCAAAAGGAGCTAGAGGTAAATGACAGCGAGCCCCAACAAACACTCACGTTGTTTACACAAGGAAGGCTTGCGGGACCCGATGTAAAGTGCCTCCAGCACCTTAAGGTGAAATAACGAGTGTGACCGGGACAACACGGTGAACCGGTCAACACTAAAATTAGCTGCACACGATCTAGTCTTTAATAAGTGCTCACATATGGCATTATATATATATATATATATATATATATATATATATATATATATATATATATGTGTGTGTGTAAGTGAATATAGAAGTCAACATTTAGAGGCGACAGTCTGTTTCATTCTAGATGCAACTGCATCTAGCGTGAAACAAACTGTCGCCTCTAAGTGTTGACACACGCTCTATCTCTGAACTTGAGCACTTTATCCCATAAATATAGCACACTTTAAGACTATATTTCTTCATATATATATATATATATATATATATATATATATATATATATATATATATATATATATATGAGTGTGTGTTTGTGTATGTGTGTGTATGCATGTATATTTAGGAAAATTAATGAAAATTAATAATAAAGTCTAAAAAGTATCGCGGGTCACGTTTTGTACAATGAATTCTTAAAGAACGAAATGTGTAACACGAACATTTGACACTTTTAGGCTCTACCTTTTTTTAAAAGCACTGTTTTTTTAAAATAAAAACAAAAATACTAAAGAACTTCGGATTTTTTACCTAACGAGTTCTTTCCTATTTTTCTATATATTTGCATATATATATATATGGATAACGGCTTGGATTGAGGAATCGGAGAGCCGAGTTCGAATTCCAGTCAAATCCATTACATTCACTTACGTGCTAACACCCTTGGGAAAGGTGTGAATCCTCTACTTCTCCCTCCAACTATGGGTAAATAGCAGGACAGACTGGGTTCTATAGCCTTGGATGGCAACTGTTCTAGGAGAAGGACAACTCTGAATTCAAAACCTGCGGAGGGACGTTTGGGGACCTTGTGGCATTCGTTGCACCAGGTCCCTGTATTTGTCCCTCCAAAAAGTATGGATGGCCCTGCACAAAGCCTTCACCACTATAATCAAATCCTGTGTGGGTGTCCGGCTTTCAGTTTCTGGGAACTGATCTGTCTGGTCCTCATACGTCGAGTTCGACGGGAGAGTCCATCATATATATATATATATATATATATATATATATATATATATATATATATATATATATACAGATACCTGTGTAACAGCGAAATTGTCCAAATCGTGTAACAGCATAATTGTCCAGCATACAAAATGTTTAATATAAAAAAAAAATAAAGTACTAAACTAATTGCTTTTCTTTTTTCCCAGAATTTCAGATAAACCGTTTCTCCATTTTGACACAATTTGTCGTAAGAATCACTGAAAAACATTTTGAATTATTCAGCTAGTAAGAGAATAGGTTAAAATCATTTTCTTTCGGCACCCCTATGTCTTCCAAACTGTGCAATGGTGAGACGAAAAAGATCATTCATCACTTCAGTAATGGTACCAACGTTCATACTCTGGCTTCCATCTTCAAAGTCCATTCAAAAGCCATGAAGAACACGGCGAATAAGTTAAAAAGAAAGGAACAATAGAGAGGTCAACTGGATCAGAATGTCAAAAGAAGAAGAGGGATCATCATTTCAACTTAAAGCTAATTATATTCACAAAAGAGTCCAGTAAGATTATAAAAACCTAGGTGACTTCCAGTAAGATATCTTTTATCATTTTTAAAATACAACGGTAAAAATGTTGCTGTTACATGTTTAGTCAATTTTGCTTCAACACACGATATATATATATATATATATATATATATATATATATATATATATATATATATATATATATGCGTGTGTGTGTGTGCGAAATGTTTAGAAAATGATTTAATCGCTAGTTCGTCAACATTATTTTTGCGATATGTATTCTTGGCATGATTATATGAATAAAACACTTTTTTTTCTAAATTTAAAATTCTTAGCGTCTCTCGTTCGTGTACATGGGTGGTCGCATCTACGTAAAAAAAAGCCAAGCCTGATGAAGCCCTAAGGGACGAAAGATGTCACATGAAAACCCTTTTTCACTTTGTCATACATCATTTCTCCCAAACTGTTCTTGATATATAAAAATTTATATATCGTTATCCCATATATATATATATATATATATATATATATATATATATATATTTCAAGAAGGAAAAACTTAACACGATATCGAAGAATTCGGTAATAAATTTATTTCGACAGATAAATTTTAATATGTGCATCACCAGACCGAAATTAAAATAAAATTTATCCACACAAAATATTAAAAATTATATTAAAGTCCTTGAACTCTCTTCATGGATCTATCTTTTTTAATATTTTATATTAAAAAGGCCTACTTGGATTATTCTTACCACTTACGTATTACACAGATATATATATATATATATATATATATATATATATATATATATATATATATATATATATATATATATATATATATATATATATTAATTAATGTTAGCAATGAGTTAACTCATACATACAAACACTGAGATTTATATATAAGGTGTATACATATGTAAGAGAAAATGTATCCCGACTGAAGGAAGAAAGCAACAAAATTTTATTCTGATCAATCAAATATTTTGTTTATTTTTGTTTCCATCTTTTGTTTTTGTCCTTTTTAATATCTGACAAAGAAAACACTGTTATAAAATATAATCGAAGACTCATTCACCGTAACTAAAAAGATCTGAAAACCATCGTTTATAAATACTCTTTCTTTTTTCTGTTTTTATTATATAGATTACTACATCATTTTTCACTTCATTCATTTCTCTTTCTTTTTTTCCGATTCTTTGTATTTTATTTTTGTTTTTTATTAATATATTTTATCGCCTCTTCTTCTGAGGCCCATCAAGAATTCTTCGACAAAAACACACGCATTAAATGTAACACACTTCTATATTTGTAGATGGTTCTTGCAATGTGACGCAGTAGCCAAGTAAGACGAGCGATCACGACAATATATAACGCATAAATTAAGCAGACACTAAAATAATTTAAATACAAATTTGAATTTTTTAAAAATCAATAATTTATGCTTTTGTATATAAAACATGTTGCAAGATAAAATGCTTCCATTTGCCTTAATAAATTCACAGAAAGGACAAAATTCGTTGGCTAAGATAAGTTTTCTGTTTTGCCATTTTTTTGTATATATATATATATATATATATATATATATTTGTCATCCACAGATAGACTGTTTCGCTGTTTCACAGCTCATCAGTGTGGCTAGACGTCCAGTTGCCTCTAGCTAGGATCGAAACCCGACTGAATTGGCGTCAAAAGGCTTATGTAAATTGTTCCAGATGAGCATAACCAGAAAATCTTTAGTAACATGCTTCCTAAAGACAGAATGAGAGCGAACAAAATGCTCTTTCATATATATATATATATATATATATATATATATATATATATATATATATATATATATATATATATATATATATATATATATATATATATATATATGCTCTTTCATATATATATATATATATATATATATATATATATATATATATGAAATAGCATTTTGTTCGCTCTCATTCTGTCTTTAGGAAGCATGTTACCTAACTTTTCGTATCTTCACATTTTTTTCTTGTCGTTTTTATTAATAAATTTGTGTTTCATTCTTGGTTCTTTTTCAACATCTCAGATTATTTCGCTCAACGTTTAAAAACTTATTCTTCTTCTGATCATTTGGTCGAAAGGGATAAAGAAAGAACCCCTTCTTACATTTTTACATTTGTAAATGTATGTCTATAGATAGATAGATTTATATATGTTTGTCCGTGCTTGTAAGTACATTTCCTACAGTTATATGTAGATGTGTGGATATACATAGATGTATAGGAATTTCTGTGGAATTTCCTTTGATTAAGCGTATAGGGTAAAAGTAAACTTCAACATTTATCTGATAGGAAGAATAGCGAATAACAGTTTTTAGAAACGCTACTATAAGTGCTAAGTTAGACTAATTTTGCGAAGCATAAGTGCTAGTACGGGATAGATTTGGGTTGGATAGGCGTGTAGATTTAGTTAAAGGGTTAGTGATGTTATGGGATTAGTATTTAAAACGTATGAAACCTTTGAATCAAACTATGTGTTACGAACCCTCATCTAAATTTATTATTAGAGCTATATCTATGCTTATATCTTAGAAGCACTCTAAATAAAAAGTCAGTTCTCTCAGATAGCGTAAAAATAGAAAAGCAAAGAGATGAGTTAGAATTGAATGTTGACAGATATTAACCAGACTTTACCTTTTCTTCCTCTTTTAAGCACCTGTTGACAACATGATTTAGCCGGATGGATCCCTGATGAGGAAACCACGTTAAACTCTCTGTGAAGATGCAGATGAGAGAAAAGAACAGTGCCCCCATTTTGCTCACAAAGGAAAAAGGTTCATATGAAGATAAGGACCACGTAATGAGAAAAATTAAATTAAATTAAAACGAAGAGCAAAAGGCAGTCCCTGACCAAACCTTCCGACAAGTCCGCTATATAGATGCGATGGTCCTGTGATGGTTATGTGAAAAAAGTCGCTGTCCAAGCCTTCGAGCTGGAAGAACGAATCTGATATTGATTGCGATAGCCAGCTATTGATTTGGGTTTGCGAAAGTAGTATTTGAGCATGCGAAAGTTATTTCACCTTCGATCTTCGAATGGAACGGACAGACGGTTATGAAGGTGATAATCAGTTATAAAATTGGTCATGCGAAAAATCCCCTCTTCGACCTGAACAGGTGCGATAATAATTTGGATACGCAAAAGAAGTGTTTGGATTCAAGGAAACAAGAAGT
The DNA here is from genome assembly GCA_964036315.1 of Acanthosepion esculentum. Classification (NCBI taxonomy): domain Eukaryota; kingdom Metazoa; phylum Mollusca; class Cephalopoda; order Sepiida; family Sepiidae; genus Acanthosepion; species Acanthosepion esculentum. Next base: position 41,620,984 of record OZ038508.1, on the reverse strand, counting down.
TCTGCTATATCAAGACGAAAGAAAGACATGTATTTTCGTGAAAGCTAAGAGAAAGAAGACAGCTTCAATTTATTCGTCACACAAGCCTCTAGACCAGACGAAAAGAATAAGTAAGTGAGAAAAGTTCTCAAAGAGTGACACTTATATGAAAAGGAAAAGAGTGGAAAGACCTTAATGGAAATTTAATACCAGACGAAAGGGAAAAGATTGAGAGAAAGACTCCAAAAAAGGAGACGCTTATATGAAAAGAAAGAAAGAGAGAAAAAACCTAAAAAAGCAACATTTATACGAAAAGAACGAAAAAGAGAAAAGACCTCAAAAAGAGATGCTTATTCGAAAAGAAAAAGAAAGAGGGAAAATAAATCTAAAAATTGAAAGGAAAAGAAGAAATATACATATAAGAAACTTTAAAGAAAAAGAAAAACTTTTATTACGACCAGATAAGTTCATTGTTTCTCTTATATGTTTTCATTTTGTTTAATGTATTTTTTATGTTTGTACAGGGTGACCCAAACAAACTGGAATTTTTGAAGTGCGTATTGCCAGACATGAGCAAGTGGCAACACTGCGAGACAGTGACCTTGAGCAAGTAAACATTTCGCCATTTTAGTAACGAGAATGAAATTCACAGTATCCCAGCTGAGATGTTGCAGCAGTCAATGAGGAATCTCAACAGCAGATTTCAAAAATGCATTCGTACAGGAGGACGCTATCTACAGGACGTAATTTTTAAAAAATGAAAATTCTATCATTGTTTCTTAAATGGCATGTTTTAAGGTTTCAATTACTATGAATTAAATATTTTTCTTACATCACTCTTGGTTTTATTGGATTGTTAAAAAGTTCCCGTTTTTTGGGGTCACCCTGTACTTTCATGCAAGCTTGGCATGAGATCTTTTGTATTCCACGTTTCTCTCTGTTGGTTTTACCTTTTCATGTTTTGCAAATTCGTGCAAGCGTGGCACAAGATCATGTGTTGACTTGTAGTTTCCCTTTCTGAGTATATAGTTTCCCCCTCCAACTATTTTGTCTACAGTGACTATTTTTGACATTTTTTTTGTTTTTCCCGTCTTCCATTTTCTTTCCATTTGTATGTTTTGATAATAAATTTATTACTTGTCTCTATATCTGGCTTACCGTTGTTTGTCGCCTATCGCGTTTGTTCCTTAATCGTTCTCGCTCGGCCGTGTCTGATCAATCTGGAAGGAAATTTGTTATAAGAATTGTATACATGTTAAAAATAATAATACAGGTTGCGATCCTCCTCTATATTCACGATCGATCCGGTTAGAGGAAGGGAAGTGTCGTAACATATGCAAGAAAAGAGATCAACTTAGCGAGTTAAGATTCCAGAGGAAGTAACTCGAATCGAAACCGGATGAAGTAAAAAGACACCAATAGGAGAATGTATAAAGCGTTTTTTCATTGGCTGATGTTGACGTATTTCAATAAGAACGATAATACACCTAGCTAGGTTTTTTTCCTAATGTCGATGTGCGTAGCACGACGCTTTCAAGGAGGTGGCCTGAATCGCTATTTGAGCCGATAATATGATGCAAAACCCGAAATTGTCGATGAGAACAGTGCATCACTGAAGACCACCGTTGATGTATTTAAAATGTAATATGCAAGTTATATTTCAACAGCATGATTTCGGACGAAGTATTTTTATTATTAAATTCAAGATCTTGTATTTTCTACTTTTCGAATACGGTATTGTATATTGCTAACAAAATTGTGAATAAACTGTTCACATTTCATGTTGTGTTATATTTATACTTAAACAGTTTCAACAGTGTTGCAAGTATGGTGGACAAAATTTAGTCAGGTACATGTCAGTATTGGATATGTTAATCAATGTAATTTGGTTGTTTGTAATTTGTTGATAAACTATGTGCACTAATTACATTAAGTTTCGCTAAGTAACATGTCAACCTACTAGAATGTATGCCCTATGTGTTTCCAATATATGAACTTAGATTTGTTTACTACAAGTTCTTTAAAATGACTGAAGAGGTCGACAATATTTGAAAAAAAATTGCACAATTATATACCGATGTACATCTTATTCTAAAATTATTAAAAATAAAATAAAAATGTAATCAGTCATTTTCGGTTGAATTTAACAAAACTGGATTTGATACGCATATATAAATGGTGTTTCATAAAGACAGATTATATATAAAGGTGTTTCATTAAGACGGATCAAAGTCAACAGTAAATAAATCAGTGTTATTCGTGAAAATTTATTTCTCGATTGGATCATCTTATTTAAGTCATGGCAATTATGTGTGAAAAATATTGCCCAGGTGTCCGCCAAATCTGAAAGAAAAAGAAAAAAAATATTAGACGCTTAAACTTAATTCACATTTAAAATCGGTCCAAGTTATTGGAACAGATTAAGTGACTATAGCTGTTATTCTAACTAATTTTGAGTATATTAGCAATGAAACAGAGAAAAAATACAATATCTACGGAATTAATAATTCTCGACTTTGGAAAAATAATTAATGATTCCAATAATGAACAAATATTATTTGTCGTTACGACACAAATAAGTGTTTGAACTGACAGATAAACTTTATTTATTTGGAAAATATATAAGAAAACTCCAGAAGTTATAGTGGAAGCACACCGCCTGCAGAGGGACTGAAAATGAATTCATGAAGTATAAAAGATAGAAATTGGAGTAAGAAAAGAATGTATCCTCGCGCCGGAATTATTCAACATTTACAGGGAAGCAATGCTGGGAAATATAGAAGTGCAACAAAGACTTATTATTAGCAAACGCAATCTTGAAAATATATGACACACTGTTTACAGACGCCACAGAAATTAAGTAAATAACTAAATGTTTTCATTGTCAATCCGTTCTGAAAACAATTATTTTTCTAATATATATATATATATATATATATATATATATATATATATATGAAGAAAGATAGTCTTAAAGTGTGCTATATTTATGGGATAAAGTGCTCAATATCAGAGATAGAGCGTGTGTAAATATAAAACATTTTGCTTGTTATTATTTATTTTTATTTTTATTTTTTATCTCATATATTTTTTTATTTTGATCGGTGTTTTTATGAACGTAGTAAAAATTTGTTTATATAGCTTATTGTGGGTTGTATATTTTGGCGGTTATTTTACCGGAAGTCGTTTATTTGTTTATTTATTTGTGTCAAATTATTTTGCTTGTTTTTATTTATTTTTATTTTTATCTCATATATTTATTTATTTTTTATTTTTATCTTGATCGGTGTTTTTATTAACGTAATAAAAATTTGTTTATAGAGCTTATTTAATAGTTTTGTTTTTGTTTGGGAAGATAATTAAAGCTATTTGTCCAATTTTGGGGTTGATTGTCGTGGTTTGTTCTGACTATTATTTTGGCGGGAACAGTTAAAAATATATAAAATCAAGCAAAATAATTTGACACTTCCGGTAAAATAACCGACAAAATAGACTACTCACAATGCACCAGTGACCCGTATATATAAATACCCGAGAAAAATAACAGCACTCGTGGCATGACGATTGCATCTAACATGATACAGACTGTCGCCTCTAAGTGTTGACTTCTATGTTCATATTATATAAATATATATATATATATATATATATATATATATATATATATATATATATAATATGATGAAGTTAATTGGTAATCCGTATGGATAATTCTAGGGAGGATATAAATCCCGAGAGCTCAATGTAATAAACAAAGCAAGTAATAAATTAACAAATCGGAGACTTCAGTAAGCCATGGTGATATTTTATTTCGCGAGACGAATAAAATTCGATTTCGCTTCGTCAAACCTGGCGGTTTCAAAAGAATGAATAGATTCAAATACCTCCAGGAATCAACCGAAAAACGAACCGAAAAACAAGATTAACTGAAGTTGTGTTTTAAGATAGTTCCACATAGTAGGAAGGGAAGGAAGGAGGTATATGTCTTTTGGAGGTGCGCTAGTTGTAGTGTTGGTTGCTCTTAAATCGAATACGATCATTATTCCTGATTTTATATGTTGGTTATGCTGAAAACAGAAATTTATAAGATCATTTGCATTAGTTGCTTTCCGATGGACGCTTAGCTTTAGACCATTGTTATTCATATATACCACAGAACAAAGTCAATGTACGATAGAATTCACTTACAAAGCAGAAACAATATTTTACTTTTCGTATATATATACATCATAACGACACTGTCCTAAAGCAGAGCGTCCAAATCAAGTAAAATAATAAAAATGAGCAAACAATTTTCTATTCTGCACACACACACACACACATATATATATATATATATATATATATATATATATATATATATATATATATATATATATATATATATATATATAAGCGGGGAGATAATTTTATTTGGGATGTATGTTGAATGTATGTGTCTTTCTTTTCATTATGGTCCCCAGTTGCTAATGCTCAGGCATATTTCGTAAAACAAATTTAAGAATCTTTTAATAATTTCTTGTTTGTTGTCTTTTGCATCCCTTTTTTTCTTTTTTTGCCTTTTCATATTTTAGAATTTATAATCTTATTTTTCCTCAGTAATCTAGATCATGTTTTCTGGAAATATCAAAAATTATTATTCTGATTATACCGTATAATTGACAAAACATATTTCTGCAAAAGAAACGGATTTTTTTTCTTATATATAACGACGATTGCGTCAAGCATGAAACAGCCTGTCGCCACTGAGTGTTGATTCAATGTTCACATTAATATTTATATTTACATACGCTCTACCTCTGATATTGAGCACTTTATCCCATAAATATAGCACACTTTAAAACTATATTTCTGCATATGTATATGTGTGTGTGCGTATATATATATATATATATATATATATATATATATATATATATATATATACATATATATATATATGTATATATATATATATATATATATATATATATATATATATATATAGTGAGAGAGGGATATTCTGGTCAGAGGCTAGTAGACAGGAGCGAAGCAAGTTACAAGAGCAGGGGGTCGAAAGCTCGAAGAGGAGAGACGGTTAGTGCGGACTGTCCAGCAGGCTCAGCAGGGTCGATGGCTGAACTGGGAGGGTATTGAGGGTGGTCAGATCAATTGGTTTGATTGGTGGCGTCTAGGCGCAGGACATTTGGAGTTCCTCATACAGGCGGCATATGACGTGGAAGCATCACCGGCAAATTTGAAGAGATGGTGAGTGCAGGATTCACCCTCCTGCCGGCTGTCTGGTGCTTATGGAAACCTGCGCCACATGCTGTCAGCCTGTCCGAGGGCGCTTCAGGATGGCTGGTAAACCTTCAGACATTACTTGGTGATGGAGGTCATGTCAGCGGCTGTAAGATGTGCTAGCATACCCTCGTTGGACGTGCGAAGGGTAACCTTCCTGAAGCAAGGTGCGACTGTCACAAGGCAGAAGACCAGGTCGGAAAACTCAAGGAAGTGGAGAGTGCTGGTGGATGCTACACTGCCAGTGGACATCGTTGTGTCTGGTCTGAGACCAGATCTGGTCTTAATTAATTTCGAGAAGCAACATCTGTTGCTTGGCGAACTGACAGTAGCATGGGAAGAAGGGATTGAGGAGGCGCATGAAAGAAAGTTGCTTCGTTTATAGGAACTGGAGACTGAAGTCCGTGAGAGAGGATATAGCTGCACACTGGTGTCATTTGAGGTTGGCTGTAGAGGATTTCCTGCTGTCACTTTAAAGAGATTCCTCAAGTATGCTGGAATCCCAAAGCCGGAGAAGGTGATAAAGACTTGTATTGAAAAAGCGGTGGAAGGAAGTGTATGTATTACCAAAAAATTATTATCGAGTCGCACGTAATTAACATAGACCGGTTGCAACGTAACATCATCCAGCTGTTGCCGGCCCACCGTGTTGAAAGGTACTGAGCTTAATAGGCCGAAACATTGCTGAAGCACGGCGCTCAGCTGAAGATTGCACCTGGTCTGGAGCACTTAATGTGTATTTGTGTTCTATATATATATATATATATATATATGTGTGTGTGTGTGTGTGTATGTGTGTGTGTGTGTGTGTGTGTGTGTGTGTGAACATTGCTGTCAACATTCAAGACTGTTTCATGCTAAATGTAATCATCTGGCTGTTTTTTTCTCGACTATTCATAAATACGAGTCAGTGGTGCATTGTGGACACTGTTCTAACAGTTATTTTGGCGGGTTTGATTTGTTCATTTGTTTATTATTTATTTAGTTAGTTATTTGGATTAATTTATATTACTTGTTTTTTTTTTTCATATTTATTTTTATTTTATATATTTTTACTTATCCTTTTTGGTTTTCGATTTTTAAGTAACGTAGAAAAAATTTTCAGATGAGATCTGACGGTTTATTTAGTAGATTGTTTTGGTTTGGGGAGTTAATTATAGCAATTTTTTCATCCAATCAGAGTTTGCAGCTCTTGATTGATTGTTGTGGTCTATTCCTTTTTTCTATTTTGGCTGAAGTAGTTTGTTAATTTGTTTATTATTTACTTTATTTATTTATATATTTTTATTAATTGATTTTACTTGTTTTGTTTATTTTTTTTATTTTTTATGTATTCTTTTCAGTTTTCGATTTTTTAGTAACGGAGTAAAAATTTGTTTTTGTGTCTGCATTTTGAGGCCTAATCGATAATTTAGTAGTTTGTTTTGATCTGGGAATGTAATTATAGCTATTTTTTGTCCAATCCGAGATTGCAGTTTTTGGAATGATTGCTGTGATCTATTCTAACGGTTATTTTGGCGGTTGTAGTTTGTTAATTTTTTTAATATTTAATTTATTTATTTGGAATAATTTATTTTACTTATTTCTTCTAATTTATTTTTATTTTATTTATTCTTTTAAGTTTTCCATTTTTAAGTAATGTAATAAAAATTTGTTTTCGTGTCTGAATTTTGAGATTTCGGATCGTTTATTTAGTAGTTTGTTTTAGTCTGAGAAGGTAATTATAACTATTTTTCCTCCAAGCAGAATTTGGATAATATTTTTTGTGTGATTTTTGTTTTTAATTTTCCAGATATATTCGGAAAGCATTGTGCAGTTCGCGTATTTACAATTTGTGAAAGATGTTTTGCGTACATAGTTTATTTGTTTCCAGTGTCCTTCAGTAACTCCTATGTATATGTTTCTTCGTTATCTGATGATTTTACCGTGGCTTGGTATATTACATTGTTTTTGTAAGCAAAAACCGTTTAAGGGACTTAAATATATATATAAATTCATTAAAAACGACTGAAAAGGTACTGCAGCTATATTTTTTATTTAATTTACTCTTTGTTCTTATAATTTTCTTTTATGTATATAAATTATGTAGAAATTGTCCTGATGTTCTGCATATCTAAGCGCTTTCGGCTATACTTTCTAGTCATTATCAAGGATGATTTTATTTTTACTTTCAACTGAATGAATGGATTGTTTTATGTATGTATCTAGAGTTATAGGAAGTTATTTTTTATTAATAATCCTTTAATGTTTAAAACATGTAAAACGGGAACCACTGGATTAATAATATATTTTATTGGGTTGGGTGCTTTTTATAAGGTAAAGATCTTCCAATCTTATATAAGTGTTTTTTGTTTTACAGTTTTTGTAGTTCCACTGATAGATAACTTGCGAATATTTTACCAAAATCTGCCGGAAACTAACATGTACATTGTAGATTTGTCATGTCTATGCGTTGAAGTTTCCTCAAGTTGATGAGACTTAAACATGGCATGAAAAATGCTACTCCGTTCAAAGGAGAAAATAATTCACTACGACGTAAATGTCTAGAGAGTGCCTTAATCGCAAGGAAATTTACAGTAAATTTGCGCTCAGGCTCTTACAAAATTTCACCATACCTAGCAGATCCTCTAATATCACAGTTTGGAATACGTACTTACAAAAGTGATGGAAAGAAAAAAATAAATAAAAGATTTTAAATGAATTCGGTTAGCTAAATAAAAGAATTTTAAATATCTCTGCCGTGTGCATGTGTAAATACAGAAGAAAAAACGGTGTCTAAGAAGATAACAGGCAACACAAGAGAAATGTTGAAAGCCACGTGAATGAAAAATACCAGGTACCAGAAAATAACCAATTCTGATAGACTGCGTCTGACATTTTGCGAGTTCGTGTCTGTTTGTTTCTTTAAAGGCATATCGCATCCTTATGGGTCATTTAATGCTGAAATTTAATTTTCCTGGGAACTTTCTTTTTTTTCTTTTTACTGAAACCTGTTGCCACTAATTTATTTTTTTAAATCAATACTTTGATTTTTCAACCCCAGTTTGCGGATTCACTATTTGGCCAGTGCTCGGACCATAACAGGTGCTACAACCCCGGTTGACTTCTAGTGTGTTGACTTCTAGTGTTGACTTCTATGTTCACTTTTATATTTACACACGCTCTATCTCTGATATTGAGCACTTTATCCCATAAATATAGCACACTTTAAGACTATATTTCTTCATATATATATATATATATATATATATATATATATATATATATATATATATATATATATATATATACAAGTATAGGACTGGTATATACGGAATAAATTCCAATAACCAACAATTATTATTATAACATATTTATGTCATAATATTTAAATAAATAATTATATATATATATATATATATATATATATATATATATATATATATATATATATATATATATATATTGATGCATGTTTCATTAAATAATATAGACAAGTTTTGTCTATTTATTTCAAGTAAATTTCTTTCATATTGTCTTGGTAAGCTTAATAACATTATCATTGAGAGATGAGAGAAAAACACCATATTGATACATGTTTTTTAATCCTATCTAAGCTTTCGGCTTACATAAGCCATTATCAAAGATGACAATTACATTTCAATATATTAAACAATACACGGACAAAACAATAATGATAGTCTCTTTTGCATGATGGATCTCCAAGCAACGACAAACTGGTGTATACGAGACGCAGAAGCGAAAATCGCACCGCAGCTCGTGACGTCACACATGACAACGCGAGAGAGAAAACGAGAAGTATTAAGTACGGGAAGCTGTTGGTATAAACCAATGGCTTCTTTTATTAAATATAGGCATTTAAGAATATTTGTGGAGATTTCATAATTTATTTTGTTCAGGTTAGGTTTCAACTGTTTTATGTATATAGCTTCAAGAAAAATGTAAGGTAAATGAAGAATAAAAAAAACTATCTATGTATAAAACAGAGACACAGATTCCTAAAAAAGAAAAAAAATTAACAACAGTGGCCGTCTGCAATGTATTTTGGAAGAAGCGTTATTGGTGACAACAAGGTTGATGGTTTCGTTTTGTTTGTGGTTTTTTGTTGGGGGGGGGGTCTATGTTATAAATCCTCTTCGCTTGTTAGTAACTGCATGAGTTAAATATATGGATTATTCTTTCTTATTCTCTATATTGCTTTTTCATCATTTGCTAAGGCTAGGCAGGCTATTTCTAGATTCCATTTCTCTTTTCTTTCAAAACGACTAACAATGGTCGAAAGTACTTAGATCACAAGATGTAACTTCAACAATTTTCTCTCTGTCCTGTTTTAGAGAATATACACTCACTCACACACACACACACATACATACATACATATATATATATATATATATATATATATATATATATATATATATAACAGTTATTACACAGAGTCGAATTAGACCAGGAAACAGTGGAATAATGTGTTCAATATACGTATAAATAGAATAAAAATTTTACATAGACAGCTATTAAATTTAAAAAATTAGGAGATCATCCGATCACGCTACTTTGGTTTCAACCTTTCGCTTTCTTCAGGCCAGATGGTTTCGAAATTCTTTATTCTTATTTTTATTTTTATAAAGTGATTGGCAGATCCCCTAATTTGTTATACTATATATATATATATATATATATATATATATATATATATATATATATATATATATATATATATTATAAAGAGGTAATCATACAAAGAATTAATCAATAAAGTTAATAAAATTAATGGCGAAATCTCTTCGCTAACAAATTTAATAAAGCATTAAACTACTAACTATTCGTTGAATGACGCAATCCTAATGTTCAAAATTTTAATATGGATTTCATTTTCCGGTGCTACTAGTACTTTCGAAAATTATCAGATTTTCATCAACAGGCTTTAAATAAATTTATTGCAGGCCGAAAGCTATTTTTTAAGAATGTGTTATTTATTAACGGTTACATAATTTTTGAACGTGCAGTGTCGCATCGCCAGAGTTGAATTTTAAATATTTCAAGTAAGAAGATTTTTTTTTATATAGTAATGAGGTAAATCTACGAATTTTTTTGTTGTAAGTGTTTTTCAGTTTCCGTGATATGGACAAAATGGCCCAAATATTAGAGTAATGTACTGCGGATTAGTTTTTCATACATATATTAAATGGTGCAGTATATATGATATAAATTCCTGTATTCTTATCATTTGCAATGTGTGCAGTATCTGTCGCCCTCTGATTAACCACCATGGAAGAACTTTTGCCGATTGTTTATTGCACAAACTATCAACCCGTTGCTTATCTCTTCAGTCTTGTTTATGGATGAGGCAATATTTGGAAGAGATAGAATAACAAATTTGCACAACCAACTTTTGTGGGTGGATCGGAAACCCCACGGTTCAATCCAAGCTCGAAACCAGCATCAGTTTACGATTAATATGTGAACTGGATTTGTGCGTGACTGCTAGGTCTATATCTTCACCAGCACGTCTTACAGGAGCTCTCTACAGGGACTTTATTTCAAACACACTTTCAAACCAGCTAAAGGATGTACACTGCTAATACGAAGACGCGTGTGGTCCATGCATGATCGGTCTAGCTGCGCATTTTAATCACATTGTTTGCTGAAATCTACCATGAAAGATGTATAGGTACTGGAACAGTGGTTCCATGGCCTGCACGTTCCTCCGAACTAAATCCTTTAGATTTGTATCTGTGAGGCCATCTCAAACAATTGGTTTATGCAGTATTCATTAATAATGCAGAGACGCTTCATCATGTCATGGGGGCCTGCAAAACCGATCGACACTGTATGGGAGTATTTCAAATGGCCCACTAGTCAGTTTTCCAACGGGTGCATGTGAATGTAG
>OZ038508.1:41477332-41599832 GCA_964036315.1 Acanthosepion esculentum | reverse complement strand
AGGCAACCGGACGTCTAGCCACAATGATGAGCTGTGATACAGCGAAACAGTCTGTCTGTGGATGACAATATATATATATATATATATATATATATATATATATATATATATATATATATGCTATTAAAGATTGATATATATATATCATTATAGTTTTCACACACACACACTTCGATCTGGAAACGCAATCAGTTCTCAGTTACCTTACTACTATACATGTTATACATTGAAGTCAGACTATCCACAGATATGCACGAATAACAAATATAACCTTCTCTTCATAGCAACACCACGCCATCTACAGTAAACCTTTGAAACTTAATAACTCAAAAACGAAGAATTTTGCGAAAATATGTATATATGGAATTTTTATTGAGAACAAAATGCCAAGGACTTGGGGGCAGAAAAGCATTGAATGTTTTGTGGGACACCAAGAAGCTTTTCTCGCTGCTGTCAAAAGGAGAAAAATGAGGTGATTTTGACACATTACAATCATGACAGCTGTGTAACACCATCATACAAGGTACCGTTGAATGTGGACATAGGAGAGGACGCCAACGCAAAAACTGGTTGGACATTGTCAATCAATTCTCTGTCAGAATTGCTGATGGCTGCCGTTGATAGACCGTTCTTGAAAAGAGTTAGTGTGGCTTCTGCATTCGGATCTGTCCTACGATTACAAAAGTCAAGAGGATGATGATGATGATAATGATGATATTTTTCGAGGATATTTTCAAGCTTTGTTTGAAACTTATTTGATATGCAATTTGTAAGAAGTAGCCGAGAAAAGTTTGTTTAGTATTCCAAGAAAAAAAATTAAAAAATACATTTTTATTTTCGAAAATAACATTATTGAACTATTTATTTATTTATACATTTATTTTTTTTTTGTTCCACGATATTCTGCCAACTTTGAGATAAATTCATTATTCAGTCCTCCCAAGACATTGTTTTTTTTTCTTCCTCAGCAAAAAGCTGCTCGCGGTATCTTTTGCAGTCTTCCAGGAAATTAAATTTCTTTCATTAACAAAGTTCTGTAAAGACCGAAGTAAATAATTGTTATGAAGTGGCTGTATGGAAAATTTCCAGTCAATGTGCAATGATTTCTGTGAGATCATCAAAGACGTATGCGATCGAGGAATATTCTGATTACATTATCTTAATTAATTCCGAATAGACGTTTGTTGGTCAATTAACACCTTTATTTAGTCTAACTTGGCGCAATACATGTTTAGACCAATCATATTGTTCAACATAAATAACTGACTTTGCTAAAATTCTTTCCAATCCCATCATATGAGGAGCATGTTCGACTCACCTACTTACACAGAACTGTTACGTTGCGAACCATTACATTCTAATATTCTTCAAATCCATCTTCAGCCAATATTTATCCTACATATCCTCATAATATGCATTTCTTCCCATCTCCTCCTTCCTCACAACAATCTCATTAAGTAACCCTGTACATTGAGAAGGAATTCGGCCTTAAGTTATACAGCGAAACTGTACTGCCTGCGAATGACATAATTTAGCCCTTGAAAATATATTTTCAATTGAGCACTTTTGAATGAGAAGCTAATTCTAAAAACAACCATCACCTGCGTAAATGTGAAGCTCTTTAGTAAAATGAATGAAGCACTATGGCTGCTTGGTGTTTGTTTACGTTTGTAAAAACAATATGCTAGATTTGGCTGACTCGTTCTGTCTAGTGAAGATGGGTCAGTGGTAGAAGCTCTGACTGAAATCGATTGGGTTACGATCCGGGCTTGAGGCATTCGGTTGTCTAGTCGCACCGAGGAACTGTGATATAGCGAAACAGTACTGTCTACGAATGACACACACACACACACACACACACATATATATATATATATATATATATATATGGTATAATAAAACAGACGAGGATACTACGAGAACAATGCACGATATAAAATATATATATACAGCGACAATACACAGATAGTATTGCCTTTACGCGACTTAAGTTTCATGTGAATAGTTATGCAACTTTTTATTCTAATAAATGTATATATATATATATATATATATATATATATATATATATATATATGAAATACGTGTATTTCGGCTGTATGTTTTCATTCAGACAGGATTCGTTAAATAATTTAGACACGTTGTCTACTTATTTTCTATAAGATCCTTTCATATTCGCGAATAACATTTTTGTGAGGTAGTTAAAAGACGAGAGGAAAACACCGTGTTGGCTCATATTGTAATTTATTTCGAATACTTTCGACATGTCATCATCTGGGTATTTTTAAATATAAAGTAGATTACCATTTTTATATGTGGAATCACGAACGCTGTGTCATTTCTGGTTAGCAGACACCGATTAAGGGGAAGTAACTAGGTATGCTGTAGAAACGTTCCAGGCTTGAGTAGTTGCTAGATAAATGAAAATTATTACTGACAAGCGTTAACACTTAAAAACTATGTCTTGTACACATTTTGAAATGTTTGTGGAATATTTGTTTAGGTTTAGTTTCAGTTTTTCTGATAAAAATAGTTTCGAGAATTTTTTGTTTCTCTTTATTCTTTTCGTGGAAAAGTATGGAGGTATTTACAACGAGGATTTTTCTGAATTGCGAGTGTGAACATGTATGTTATTGTAAGTGTGTAGAAATATTGGAAGTATTATTCCACTGAAGACTTAGCCTGCGTGAAAGCGTTGTTGTCGTGTGTCTAACATAGATATTATTAGCAACGGGGCGGAGTGCCATCTATTTAGCCGGGCCTATAGTCGCTGACGATTTTTGGGAGTTTTAAACTGTGCAATTCAGCAATGTTAGCGGTGAGTTTTTTCATTTTTAATTTTAGTTGGTTGATTGGATTTTTGTGGATATTTTTTTACTTTTGTTTGGTCGTTGAGTTTTTGTTCAATGTTTTAGTCGTATTTGTTTAAGACAACGAAGATGTTGGTCTTGTCTGCTTTTTTTATTCTTATGTCAGGGTGATTACGTCGTTCCTTTTCGACAATTTGTAATTGTTTAGTGAAGATTTTTTAGAAGTTTTTACCTCTACCTCTATCGTGTCTATCCTTAACCGCCTTCGCGAATATGAAAGGATCTTATAGAAAATAAGTAGACAGGACGTGTCTAAATTATTTAACGAAACCTGTCTGAATATATATATATATATATATTATTTATTCGAAAATTATAACATAAATGATATAAAATCACTACAAAAATAGCCATTTTGTTTCAACGCTTCTGGTGTCATATCAAATGTTATAATTTTCGAATAAATAATTATATTTGCTCTACTCTGTATTGAGTACTCTTTTAAGAATAGTATTTGTTGGGTATTGTAATTTATTCCGTATACACCAAACCTATATATATATATATATATATATATATATATATATATATATATATATATATATATATATATATATATATATCGAGTTCACTTCATACAATGCAGTAAAGCCACTATTACACAAGGGGTTCTCTGGTGCGGAAGAATTATAAACAGAAACATTACCAATGAGCGCGAACAAAAAGAGTAATCAGGAGGCCAGTAGATAAAGATTGACATTACATTTGAATTTTTGAAGATTGAAGTAAGCTGGAAAGCAGGGAGCCAGATGTGGGTCTCTCAGGCGACAAGCACGAGAAAACAAACTGTTAGCATAAAAATTTATGGTTACATCCAGCCAACTCAACTGCAAATTGATATTATCTCGACGTCATTCTAGTCCTGCGCATAAATGTATAAAGTCGACGTACAATAGCGAATAGCTCATTCGAACAATTACGATGAAAGTATTCATAGAAAAAAACATACGGAGGCAACTGTACGGTGGCGAGATAGTGACTGAAGCTGATAGGCCAGATCAGAACCGACAATATTGCTGAGTCTTCATTGGATTTTAGAGTTCTAGATAAATAGCAGGAGCATCGGCCCATATGTGGCAGCAGTATTCTCACCATGGTCGAATGGTATACTTATAGATATGTAGGATATATTGTGGAGAGAGAACTTCTCTCAAACAATACTGCGCACCAACTATCTTAGCACCTGACCTAGCAATGATTTCAATATTGCCTTTCCACTTTATGTCAACTGGGCACGTTAGCCCGAAAAAGCGCAACGAGTAACTTTACTGGAGGTTAGCTTAAGCCATGCTAATGGAAGACAGAGCGAGGTCTATCAGGTGATTAATGTACAATCGAGTATCACATCGCTTGAATATAAAATCGAGTCTCTCGTCCCTTGTATTGCCTGAACATTGTGAGACAATTGCATAACTATCTAGGTAATCACGTGAAACTTTAATTCGCTGAAAGACAGCAATATCTGAGTAATATATATATATATATATATATATATATATATTAAACAGCACCTATAACAATTAAATAATTAGTAAATATAATTTTTTTTTAATTATACTTTTAATAAATTATCCCTATCGTGCGCGACATATATGTAAACAAATAATACTATCATCAATTTTTTGTTCGTGTATTGCATAAATATATTGTGTAATTGTCATCTTTGATAATGGCTTATGTAAGCCGAAAGCTCAGATTGGATTAAAAAAAAAGTATGTATCAATATTGTGATTTTCTTTCATTATTTAATGATAATGTTATTAAGATTATCAGACTATATGAAAAAAACTTACATAAAATATATAGACAACACTTATCTATATTATTTAATGAAACATGTATTAATATATATATATATATATATGTGTGTGTGTGTGTGTGTGTGTGTGTGTGTGTGTGTGTGTGTGTGACATCAACATTTTAAAATGAAAACAAAAATTGGGTTTGTTTAGAGCTTAATGGGATACTAATGTGACGTCACATCTGGTAAGTCACCAGATAATGGGTGATCCATGGAAGAAAGTAATCGTCTTACCGTTTGCATTTTATGGGTATTATTATTATATATTGATATAATAAAAAAAACTTATATCACGGACAACGGTAATAGCTGAAAGAAAAGGATTGGCAAACATTCTTTTTTCCCAAAGATAGTTTTATACAAAATTATATACAAACCATTATACTTATCCCACACAGAGAAACTATAACTCATGTACACCACAACAAGAAGTGTGAAAATATCTAAGAGAAATAGGAACTTAATTGTCACAATTCCAAACAAGAATTTGAGCTTCAGGAGGATTAATCTGTGTTTCTGAAGAAGGCATATTTATATTACCCTAACGTGGATTAGAACGGGCTGGTTTTATCTTCTGTACCACCAGCGAGGACATATCTCTCGAGAAAACAGTGAATCATGGGTATTCCCGAATATGAGGACTGCTAGCTGAAGATATTTTCTCTATCTGGTGAAGATATATTCCCAAAGAAAAACGGCTTGTAAGCTGACCCTTTGGCAGTTCGCCAGAGGCGAGACAGATTTAGCCTCGATCCGTTCTTAAAAAATAGCAAACGTTCGATTTGACTACTGCAAGCTATCTAACGGAATAGCCACATAGGTCTCCCTATGAAATGACGTCACTAAGAAGACTTCATCTAAAACAAAGGGAGATAATCGCCTTTTCTATCCGTAAAAAGCTGATTCATTTACTTCATTTTCACATTTTCTTTGCATCGCTCATTACAGCCTGTTGTAAATATAGTATGTTACCGATTCGTTTTGTTTGTTACTAACAAAATACATGTCCGAGGTTTTGTGTTACATTGCATATCCCTTAAGGACACAGACGATAATGGCTCTAGACAGGATATTTTTTTAATAATTTGTGAATATATTCAAGGGGAAAACGAGGAGTGGTTTCCTGTTACCCTCTCCACTGTCTGGAATTCAATGTTTTCCCCCATTTAGACTGGTTGCCTTCCAAAGTTATAGAGCTCAGGTCTACCCCGCTATTTCATTCCTTGCTGGAGGCAAGCGAGATGGATTTATTCTACAAGTATGCAGTCACATGATATAGACAATTCTAATGTTACACCATCTATCGTGAAATCACAAAGCAATGCAGTTAGCATAACCAACTTGCCCCAATTGATATTTACTGCCTTATTTGAAGGTTTGAATATTTTTGGTCATCTTCTGTTTAACATAAATTTGATTAGTCTAAAAAATTGTCTTCATTTGATCGGTATCAGTTTCATCTGGGTGACATGTCCATGGAGCAGCTACGAGCGAGAAAAACTTTGCAAACCTCTTTTGACACGGTCGGTTATTTACCGTACGGCCTTTTATTATTTGCATTTGAAGCAATTTTTTACCTTTCTTAAAATGAAACAGCATAATATAAATAGTATTTATTTCCTTCCAGGCTTACGACCATATCACATTGAAACACCGTTAAGCACCGTCAAGTCTGGCCAGTACCTAAATCAGTGACCGCTTGGGAATACCAGTCTCTGTAAACTCAGATGTGAGGGTGGTGTAATGGATAATAGCTTAGTATTGTTAATGGGAGGACCGAATTCCAAATTCCCGTTGGGTTCTTTATATTCACTTACGTGCAAATGCCGTTGTGAAAGGCATGAATCCAGTTCTTCTCCTCTCCAGCTATGGGTTAATCAGTTGGGCTTGTATTACTTAATTATTATTATCTGCAAAAAACGATAATTCAATCAATCATATTGCCATTTATCTTCGATGCTGGCATCAATAAAAGTATACATTCATTTTAATCTTAAATACCGTCTATAATATCTATCTATATCTATCTATGATATCTAACTATGATATATAACTATGATATATATCTATGATAGATATCTCTGTACAATAAAACGAACTTAATGGAAAACTAAATGAAAACAAAAATCAAAAATAATAATTCGCGCTACACAACATATAATTGTGCACAAAACCATATATATATTATATAAAATTATTTAACAATAATGATTGTTTAGGAAAGGAATGTTATGGCTTGCAGCAGTAAAATTTCTTTATATTACCCTCATCTCTCACAAATCAAACAGAAAATTCTTTCCAATTGGAACTTTTTCAAATCGATAATATATCTGAAAATGTTTATTGCTTGCATCTAAACTGAAGTGCGAATCACGTTAGAGATTTTTATTCAGTTATAAGCTTAAAATCAATTTGCAGTTTGGCTTTATTCGATAATGAAATCTTTCAGACAACCATATGAATTTCTTTATTGATAATTTGATTTTCTAACTGAAGCTGTATTTATTCTCCTTCAATTACGAGTGAATCCGAACATTCATTAAAAAAGTTATTTCATTCTTTTCTGTTTCTCATGATCTTCAGTAGTTATTCATCCTTCAAACCAGTATTGTTTCTTAGCTGATCCAAATATGCTTTAGTTAGTCTCACTTCTTTTTAGATTTCTGTGGTTAGTTTCCAACAGGAGTACTAAACTGTTCTCTCCTACTTCAAATGTGCCCAATAAATCGCATTCAGATAATCTATTGTTTTTTGTTTTTTTTTTTGCTTTTTTTGTTTTTTGTCACACTTTACAGTTTTCTGTAGCGTTCCCATTTTGTTTTGTTTCCACGATACATCAATTATAGCCCTGGCCATCCTTACGCATGTTCTGTCAAACCTACTTTTCTTTGTTAAAATCCAGCTTTCCGCAGCTTAGAGCAACACGATGTCCATTGTACCTTGAATGGAACTTATTTTCGGATTTGATTTCCATGCTCTTTCCCTATTTACACCATTTGTCCTCATCTTTATTGCCATAGTCACGAAGTTTCGGCCGTTGTATGCTCCAGTTTTCTTCAGGTGAAATACGTTGGAATTTGGAATCGAACTGTTTCTTTATTCGGAGGTACACTGTTCTAATTCCACGCACCATGCTTTTTTCTGGATATCTCAATTTAAGTTAATTCCCTTTAGTAACTCAGCTATCCAAATTTTTTCCCTCGCCTGTAGTCAGGTATTGAACTCACAACTCTTTGGTTTAAGTCCCTTTTGAGATTACTTCAACCAAAGCTTTTATCCACTGGGCTATGTATCCTTGTTGAATAAATAAAGGTATCTGTTCGAAATACCAACGGATATCACGTGAAGGCTGGAGCGTACAGCGGCGGCAACTTCGTAAATATGGCAATAAAGATGAGGACAACAGTCCGAACGATGTAAATAGTGTAAACAGTTACGTCACGTTAGAAATATAGACAGACCGTTCCCATTTCTTATTGTGCTGCAGAATTTCACAGTTCTCACACCGTGTCCCTTTTTCACTTGACTGAATTCAAGCCCCAGTGATATTACAATTATAATCCAACATATTATTTCGTTAGTTAATGTGTAAGTTTGTTAACACTTACGTAGAGTCTCGACAACACTTTATAAATAATAGATTATTACTTTTTGAACACGACAAAAAATCATCCCAGCATGCATTTTTAAAATATTTCTGTTAAGGTTGTATCAAAATTGCCCAATCAATCTGAGGGAAAACTTAGATTCGATTAGGTTTCACCGTTAAAATTTCAATTAAGTTCAATAAATTTAAATTTAAATTCCAGGTTGCTTATATATATATATATATATATATATATATATATATATATATATATATATATATATATATATATATATATATATATATATATATATATATATATATACACACTATACTTGAAACGTTATAATCCAATCTCCGAATTAGCCTGGGGCGAATTTGGCATAAGAGTAAAAAGAAATTAAATAGAGTTCTTAGAGTCATTGAAAAAAACTTATACTTTGAGAAACTTTCTCAACAAATTCCAAACATCTGTACTGCAGTAATCAAGGACAAAGGAGGATATTTTGATGAGAGCAAAATTTAATCATAAACTGCTTGTTTTGATTTGTCACAATAGAATTTCTAATAAAAATTCATATCTCTCTTTTGTTTAAACTATGTATAATAATTTTGTCTTAAAGTACAAAACAACTACTTTTTACGCAAATTTCAAAGATTACCAGTGGAAACCTAATAGTGTTGAAATGTAGAATATATATATATATATATATATATATATATATATATATATATATATATATATATATGTATATATATATCCTCATCTTTGTTGCCATATTCACGACGTTTCGGCCGTTGTACGCTCCGGCCTTCTTCAGTTTTAATTCCAAACTGATCCCTATATTAAATAATCACAATACTCCACCTCAGAAATATATATATAAAAATATATTCACCAAAGAAATATATATATATATATATATACATATATTGTTGTTAAAGACAATAGGCTTTTTGTGCTAACATATATATTGTTATCAAAGACAACATACTTTTTGTTTCGATTAATTTTATTGATCGTCTTATCAATATTTCGGATCATCCTTCTCAGGTAAGTCGGAAATTCCGTCAAAAATTGCCCAAATTTCATTTTGTAAGAAGTATGATCCGGACTTATGATTCTAGAAGCAATATACATACAACAAAAAACACCTATAAATAAAAACAATTATAATTTAAGATCCCGCATCCTCAGATGTATATAAAATAAATAAACATATAAAATAAGAACATATACCCGCAAACTCACACACACATACACATACACACACATACACACACACACACACAACCGCGTGCGCCACGCCTCACCTAACTTACAACATTCTTTGTCCACGTTTCTACACTCACCTTTTGTCTCTACCTACCCTGATGATGACATGAGAAAGCCGAAAAGATTGGACCATATTTCTTCCAAAATGATCTCTGGATAATTTCTGATGGAATTTCCTCCTTATCTGAGAAGTATTATTCGTAATTTGGAGAAGTCGATTATGTCCCACTTCTTCTCTCCCAGCAGGTGAAGACGAGGCTCTTGAGTATTTATTACTTGATCAACTTAATATATCGATGCGCTTGTGCGAAATATCCTTTCTGTTAATATGTCATGAGGTCTAGGAGAACAAAAAAATAATTTATTCAATATTTATTTTATAAATACTTAGATATACGGCATTACGTTTGTCGGTATCTTCAAGTGCTTACTTCGATTCGTTTTCCAACTGTCTCCTACATTCACAGCAACCCACCTTCCGCTATCTTTCCGCGGCTCGGCCGCATTATTTCTTTACACACATTATACCAGTCCTACAAGTTTTCTACAGGTTGAATGCACATGACTCTGCTGCAACAGTAAGAATATTGTCTCGAGAACATTTCCCATTTGCATGTGGCTATTTTGGAACTCGTTAAAATGAAACGAAATTGCTGTATATATCGGACAGATGACACCTTGCTGTATGTTCGTTTCGTGTGCATATAATGCGCAACTCCATGCTTCCTCAATAATATCTATTCTGGGGTTATAGAAATTTGTAGGTCTCTATGATACCAGAATTTGTCTCCCATGTGTTTGTCGACTAGTAGTCTGGCATAGCTTCCGCATGATTGCAAAAATTGTATCAATATTTGTGCCTATACATATGAGATCCTTTTATTCATTCCTATGTAGGAATTCTGACCAATGAGGATTTTTAATCATTGGTGTTTAGTATATATAAGTAACAAAATCTTTTGTGACTTACAAGCTTTTCTATCGAAGGAAATGTTATTTTAAGCCATATTTTAAATACTTCCGTATGTCATACCATTCCTGAAAAAGGCGAAATTGCAGAAAAATGTCTGCACATTTGGAATCGTATAGTAACAGCACATGTTTTTTAAATCACAATTCAACACAGTCAACTTAGAAATGTAAAACATACACAAGAGAAAAATGTCTAAAACTACGTATACAGTATCACATGTTTTTGCGTCAGAGAGTACCAATGCTTTGATGAAAACCAGTAGTCTTCGATCATTAGAAATTTAGAACTGATGTATTGCAGCTATCCATTTTTTATCAAACAAGTATTTCTTATCTTCTGGAAGAGATATTTTTTTATAAAATCCAATAGAATTTTTGTCCCTTTGCATAAACATTTATGCTCATCAGTCTTTCTATACATTTCTAGAACACATACCTTCACATTATCTATCCCATTCCTTCCCAAACGTCTCCTTCTCAATGTGTTTTTATTTATTTATCTATCTATCTGTTGATCGATCTATCTAGCTATCTATCTCACCATGCCTATCAAGCTAAATTAGTTTATTCCTCTCTGTCGATATATCTAATTATGTTTATTTATCTAAGGCTGTATATCTCTCCCTGAATATTAGTCTGTTCACACCTATTTATCTATCTTAGTCTGTTAATATATATATATATATATATATATATATATATATATATATATATATATATACAGTTGCGGCTAAAATGTTCAGAACGGCATTGTTTTCGTCAGAAAAGTAGGTATAAGTTTTATTAAAGTTGTTTTATATTCTAGAATTTTCACAGACAATAAATACGATATTATTTGTTAGTGCTTGAGATTTTGGTGTAATTTGAGAGGATAATACAAACATTATGGATAATTTAGTGATTTACTGCAAAAAAATTGATTAAAACCCTGCTAACATGGAAGTACCCAAGAATCATTTGAGGCACATCAAGCTTTATGAGTTCAAGAAAGGAAACTCAGCAGCCGAAGCGGCTAGAAACATTCACTCAGTTTATGGAGAGGAATGTGTGAATGAAAGAACTTGCAGAAGGTAGAGATTTCACCCTTGAAGATGAAGATCGAACCGGACGTCCAGTTGAGCTTGATGAAAAGCTTCTTGAAGCAGCCCTTGAAGAAAATCCTGCTTTATTAGTTGAGGAATTGGCTGTGGTTCTCAGTTCAAACCATACAGCTGGTCATCGTCATCTTCAACAACTTGGACATTTCCTAAACTTGGAAAATGGGTGCCTCAGACAATTCATGAATTGTCTAAAAACAACCTCAAATCCCGAGTTGACATCTGCTCTTCTCTCCATTCTCGCCAAATTGTTTCACTTTTTTGGATAGACTTGTGACTGGCGATGAAAAATGGATCTTTTATCGAAATGTTAAGCGTCGTAGACAGTGGCTTAGTAAAGGGAAGGGACCCCAGCCACAGCCGAGAAGGGAACTTCATGGGCAAAAGTTTCTTCTTTCAATCTGGTGGGATTGCCAAGGAATAATCAACTTTGAATTCTTACCACCTAATGCAACAATTAATGCTCAAATATACTGTCAGCAATTAGAGCGTTTGAACCAAGCTTTGAGGAAAAAAGACCTGCTCCAGTGAATCGAAAACGGGTGATGTTTCATCAGGACTATGCGCGGCCACACACAGCAAGAATTACGTCACAAAAGATCGAAGAACTTGGTTGGGAGAAAATTCCTCATCCACGATATTCTCCCGACCTTGCTCCTTCAGACTACGATTTGTTTCGTAGCTTACAGAATCATTTGGAAGAAACAGCTTTTGTAACACAGGAAGAGGTTAAAACTGACATTTGTGAGTTCTTCGAATCAAAGCCAAAAGAATTTTACAATAATGGAATTAGTAAGCTTGTTAATCGATGGAAGGAATTCATAGATAATCAGGGAAAATACATTGTTGATTGAATCTGTAATTAAATGTTGCATTTGGTCACTTGTTTTCTTTATTCAAAATTTGGACAGAACTTATGGGGTGACCTGATATATATATATATATATATATATATATATATATAATGAATATACATATCCCACACCGTTTCTACCACACGGATTTTCATGGAAAACGCAATCTTTACATACAGGGCGTCCCAAAATAATGTATACACTCTTTAAATATTAATGGTTAATAATACATTACCGTGATGTGAGAATTTATATGCATGGAAATATGCAAAACAGATGGATTGGAAGAAGAGGGACTGTTGAATACCCACCTAGATCACCAGATTTGACACCCTTGGATTTCTTTTGGTGGGGGTTTCTAAAAGACAAAGTTTACAGCAGGAAACCTAAAACAATTGCTGAAATGAGAGTAGCAACTGAAGAATAATGTGCCCAAATAGCAAAGGAAATCATACTGGACGTTTGTAGGTCTATTTCTACAAGATATGAAAATTGCATTGAACAGAACGGCAACCATTTTGAACACTTGATGTGAACTCATCATTATCTGAATATTCTGCCATTGCCCCAAATAGCTTTTATCTTATTAAAGTTAATTTTCTATGTTTTTATATATATTTTACTCTCAGATTCTTTAAATTTGTATCCATTCTCTTGTATTAATCTTATTTACAAGTTAAAATACATAAATTGAATGAGTTATAACAATTCAAAGGGTGTATACATTATTTTGGGACACCTTATATTTACATTTACATTTTTACATTTACATACATACATACATACATACATATAAAGATATTTGAACTACTATCTATACTACACCTTGCGTGTGCATGTGACTGTCTGCATGTGTATATATATATATATATATATATGTGCGTATGTACATTTATGTGTGCGCGCGCGCGTGTGTGTGTGTGTGTGTAAACCAGTTCGAATATACTTGAGCAGGCGTCTGCAACAGATATTAGCCAGCAACTCTAGCAGACGGGCATTCACGGAAAAGAGAAGGAGTCCACTTACATTTACTTCGTATTCACACACACACACACACACACACACACATATATATATATATATATATATATATATATATATATATATATATATATATATATATATATATATATATATTAGAGAGATAGACAGAGCGTGTTTTTTTTAAGTCTTTTCATTTATGAGTTTCGGTCTAAGGATTGATTTATCTTCATCTTTTTCTATTATTTCGTATTTTCAGTTCATTGATTGGCCAAAGGAGCGCGCGAACTTTGGTTACTTTTATCTGTCTGTTTCGGTTCGCCTTTTCATTCTGTTCGTATCACCCTATTGGCCAATCGATCGATCGATATGTCTTGATCTCTTTGTTTTATCTGTCTTTTATAGCTTTTTCATAAAAATCATGCTATCAATCTATCACAATTGTTAACCACCTCAATTATATATATATATATATATCTATATATATATATATATATATATATATATATATATATATATGTGTGTGTGTGTGTGTGTGTGTGTACGTATATATGTATATATTCTTTTACTTCTCTCATTCTGTTCATATCTTTCAACCAACTTCTATCAAAATTATTTGTTGTATTATATATCTGTATATCTATCTATTTATATGACTGCCAAGGCATGTTCTTTACGTTTATTCAGGAAAAGTATTTAGAGATGTTTAAGAAAATTATATTCCTACTAATGTTACTAACTCACGGCTTGTGATGAATATATTATATTCTATATTCATCGACAAATATAACAGGAAGTATTGATCAGAATTTTTGGACCATTTCCGGAAATATAATGAAACAGGCAATCTGCAATTGTCTTCTATTCAAATTATTAATTTGCGTATGTCCTCAGGCCAATTAAAGAGCACCAGTCTCAGAGACTGACAACTTTCGACATATCCATGTATTTACTTTGAATGAATATATGTGTAAGGATTTAAACAATGGCAGAGACAAAGGAACTCTCTTGTGGAATGGAATAGCGAAAGCTCTCCAACGGCTCAAGGCCCACATTAATATGATTAGAGTTACTATTCAAAAGCAGAAGGAACGTGACCTTACTAAGAATCTGTCTTGAAAATGGAATCCCTTGTAAAATAAGTGAACGATCAGCTTGGTCCAGTTTTTAGAACATAATGCACAGGCTACTCATTACTCGAGAACTTCAAAAGGAAATGCTGCAGTTGTGAGAATAGTAAGGATTCAATAAGTTAGATATCCCAACAGATAGGACTGGAATTCTTGAATAACAAGAAAAAAAACAGGTAAATGAATAGTTAGCCACACTCCGGTAACTATTTAATAGCTGTCGGTTTCATCTATAGCATGACGTACAAGTAATCCATAATAATATTTAACATTTTGAAATAATATTTATTTTCGCATGTGAATTTTTTAAAACTGTTTCTAAATATTTGATTAATATTCAATCATTCCGCCTCACCTGCTATCCTCTTTCGCCGCACCTATGAGATACGCTGCACTTTTTGAGAACCACTTCACTGTGGTGACTCAAAATGCCAAACAATATTTGGTATCTCTTAAGATGAACCTTATCGTACATGCTGGACTCGTCACAGATCCACTCCACTTAGAATAATGGTTCCTTAATGACATTAAATTTAAGTCAGACTTCTGGTATTTCCTGGTTGGAATCATATACTCAAGTGTACACCTTGCTCATCCATCTTTTTTCTGGGTGTTGTTTACTCAAATATTTGTCGCAATAAACAAATTTAAGAAAAAATCGTTCCATAGCTTGAACTAGTTTCGCACGTAACCAAATCGACGAAAAATGTTGTAGCTTGTGTTATATTAGTCATAGAAGTTAGGTAGATCCAAACACCGTTTGTGCCCTAACTGTACACTGCAAACCTTGTTGGGCCATCCATTTACAGAATCTCCGTAGGTAGGTTACTCGATATTACTCTATGTATTCTTTGCCTTCAGTAATCCGAGAGGCTCAAATTTTCAAGCCCCCTTTTCCTCATAATGTGTCCCACAATATTTTATGAGAATTCCTCTTTACACGACTTTGAATGTTACATTATTTGTTCATCAGGAGACATATGAAAGATATTCATGAATGAAATACTGTGTAAATCGGATATAAGAGAGTTGCCGGGACCGGATAAGAAGGCTCTTATATCCGGGTTTCTCTTATATCCAGGTTTGGTCTATTTTATATACATTAACACAGGCTCTAATTTGGGACCAGAGATAATCGCTCTTATATCCGGGTTTCTCTTATATACGGGTTTCTTTTATCCGGGTTACACTGTATATAGGAATGAAAAAGACATGCTTAATGAGTGTCTTAAACATTTCAATTACCTTTAGATCTTTGTAACTTCCGTCCATATTTTTTTCGCATCCTTCTGTAGAACCACATGTCAAGTCTTCTATTCATCTGTGAGGTAATGAGGTAATCTTTCAGCATTCACTGACATATTGGGTGAATGATATTACTTAGCAGTTCATTTATCCTGTTTTATAATACTTTGTGTAGATCTTGGAAGGCATTCTTTGTTATTCCAATATACCTTCGGTTGGCGGTATCACATCATCTGCTACAAGATAGTTAAAAAAAAATTTGGTGGGGTGGGCTATTCGCATCTCGGGATGTTCCTCTTGCTAATGATTCTAAATTCCGTCTTTTTACAATCGTTGGCAAATCCATTCTATTTCAAATGACCCACTTTATTTTGAAGGTTACATGATTTGTTCACCAGAAGACATATCAAAGATATTCATTAGCAATGGTGTCACTTCTACCTCAAGCATTTTTAAAACATTTAATCCTAGTACATATCTAGCTTTTTTCTTTTTCTTTTTTTTTTATCATTTCACCCGAAGCAATGTAACTAAGACTGCATATCTCTGGAAGCAAATTTCTTAAAAATCGTAAGGAATGAAAGAATTATAATTTTCATGAACGATTATCAATGTTTGCAGTGAGAACAAATGATTATCTTTTCTCGATTCCTTTACATTTCAGCATTTAATATCATAAATTATGAAAAGCCGTACGAATCCACCGTGATAATCAAATGTCAAAACTATCTCACACTGAATATAAAAGGCTCCAAACATCCACCACTCATTTCCTTCGCCATGTGTTACTGTCATCTTGGGGTCGTGAGTTCAATCCCCCAATGGACTGGATATAGTTAGTGAAAGACTTGTTCAGCAGTAGGCCAAGCGTAGTATCTCTTAATATGAGGGCCGTAGATGTTAAGCTCAACTTCTCTTTGGGCAAAGGATCCATAATGGCGTTAAATTTGAGTCAAAGCTCTGGGATTATCTGGCGGAAATCACATACTAAAGGTGTGCATCTGACACTCTGTCATTTGTTTACTATCTCTAACCTTTCTGTCACTTGTTTACTATCTCTAACCTTTCTGGGACTTTCTCACGTATAAAAAATATTCGCTGAATAAAGTAAGTTCAAGAAAAATCAATTTTCGTAGAAGCTGGTGCAACCTACGGTCGTTTAACTCATTAATTTACACGATTCGTTTCGCACATAACCAAATCGACGAGGAAGTGCGTAGTTATGTAAACCTTAGAAGTAAGGCGAGGATTTCTTTCGACGTCTAAGCAGTGATTGCCCCCTAACTATCCTGCCAAAACATTGTTGTGCCATCCATTTACACAGGCTCATTGGGTAGCTAATTCGATCTTTCCCTGCCATCTTCACCGTTTACGTCTCGTGAGGATCAAAATCTCCAAGCTTTCATTTTAACTGACTTTTTGTGATCCTGAGCACGAGTGATATTTTAATTCCCATTTTCCTATACAGTTGCTACCGTCATCTTGTGGTCGTTGTAATAACGTTAGGTTATTTTTTGTTTTTATTTAATCAATTCAGACAATAACAAAATAAAATAAAAGGTTATCCCATATCTTGATGATTGTCAGAGGGTGCTTAACCGGACTGAATTGATTAAATAAAAGCAAAAAATAACCTAACGTTTTCAGAAAGTACTCTCTCGACAAATACGATAATAATAAGAACATATTATAAAGTATGGAAATTACTTATCTCAGAAAAGGAACACTAAATTATTATATACCTTGCAATTTAATAAAAAATAGCTCAAAATGTGTGTGTATACATGCGGTTGAAAACACGAGTTTAATTAAATATGCAACATTCTTTATCTCTGTGACAGTGTTGATAGCAGACACAGAAAACAAAAACAAAAAAATTCCTCCAGAAGGTAATGAAGGAAAGCGAGAAGAGAGGTTTAAACGCCAACTGCAAGAAAAGAGGAGGGATGTTTATTAGCAAAAGAATGGGCCCAAAGTTCGAATTGCAAATCGGAGATACCAAAATCAAACATGTGTGGAAATGTAAATATCCGGAAAATATTTAACAGAGGACAGAAAGAGACACTGAAGGCGTATTGGGATAGCTAATGAAACATTCCAAAAGCTAAGCAGAGTACAGAAAAATAGGAAAAAAATGACAATTTGGAATTAAAGCATTTTTTATATATCTTATTTAAAGAAACTCGCATCAAAAAACCTATAGTGGCAGCAAATCGCCTGCATTCGGATAGAAGATGAGTTAAGAAGATATACAAAAATAAGAAACGGATGTTTCTTCTCATCGGACTTACTCAATTCATATAGCCAGACGAACTAGAAGTCCTACCATCATAGGCGCCAACATTCTTAACAACATAAGGCAGGTAGACTATACACTGTTGATAGCAGACACAGAATGAAAGCTACAAAAACTTCTACAGAAGGTAGTGAAGGAAAGCAAAACATCAACTGCAAGAAGACGGAATGCATGGTTGTTACTAAAAGGATGAGCCCAGAGTGCGAATTGCAAATCGGAGATAACAGAATGAAACGAGTGCGGGAATATCTGAGAAGTTTTTTTAACAGAGGATGGAAAATGTTATACTGAAATCCGAAGCCATATTGGGATAGCCTTCCAAAAGATAAGTAGATAATAAGAAATAGAAAAACTTCAATAGAAACAAGGAAAAAGTACTAAACTGTTGCGTGACATCTGTCTTCGTCTATGGCAGTGAATACTGAACAATCTCTTCAAAGATGAAGAAGAGACGTGAAGTAACAGAAATGTGGCTCTACAGAAAGATTTTGAGGATACTATGGACCGAACATGTGAGCAACAACGAAGTTTTAGAGAAAAAGGAAAGAATAAGGAAATTTATAGTTAGCACCAGGAAAAGACAGATGAGGTTTCTGGATCACATAATGAGGAAAGAGGGCTTGGAAAATCTGATACTCACGGGACAGATAGAGGGCCAGACGGAGAGAGGAAAACAACACATAACGTGCTTAGCTTGACTAATTGGATGGCGGAACAGGGCTTATAAGAAATAACAGAGAGACAAAGTTTTCAAGAGTTACAAGGAACAGGAAGTTATGGATCGCAAACGTCGTGAGGGAACACGGTGCATAAAGAAGAAATCAGCGAAATGAAAAGTATATAAAGATAAGAGTTGGATATTCCTGGGATGCATTGAACAATATGAAAACTGCATGAAATTTGAATCCCCAAATCTGAAAATAAGGTTCTTTCGTGGCACGTTCGTAATTCACGTGGTGAAACCTGGGCTTTAATAAAAAAAAAATATGAGTTCAGTGATACGCATGACAACGTATATGTGTGTGAGTGTGGCTATATTTATTTGTTTTTTATGGAAAGAACGCAAAACAAACAAGAGGCTATTCGGGAAATTGTAAATGTGTTTCTAGCGAAGGATACTAAAAATACCGTGGACTGAACATGTAATTTATGGAGACAATGGCAACAAAAATGATACATCAGGAAGAAACAGTTGGAATTTATGTGGCACATACTGGAGAAAGAGGAAAAATTGATTCCCACAGGACAGATTGAAAAAGCTAAGAGAGGCACAAGAAATAAACGCGCGGCCTACCTGGCGAGCTTGAGTGAATAGACTGCAGAGCAGATTTTAGGAGTGATGGCAAAAAGATAAATGTTATTAAGATCTACAAAGGACAGGAAATTGTGGAGAGCCATCATAGCTAACATTTACAACCTCGTTCAATAGCTCTCGCTTATGGTATCTGGCATACTTATGTAAGATTAGTCAGTACATTTGTATCTTTGTTGTTTATATTATGTAAACTTGGACTATTTTCCTCATCTTTGTCGTGATAACAACAAGATGAGGAAAATAGTCTGAGTGTAAATGTAACAATTATAAATTCTCATCACAGAAATTCTGACAGAAATATAAGTTTCTTTTATTTAAAATTAGACAAAAATGTAATTTTTTTGCTATTATTCATCCAATACAACGGTCAAGAGCCACTCAAACTAGTTTTACGTTCATGGAGGGACAGACCAAAAGGAAATCTGAAGGCACATTGGGATAGCCGAAGATGCCTTCCCGAACTGAGCAAAGTATTAAGAAACAGAAAAATGTCTAATATATTTGTTAGAAAGAAAGAAAAGATTACTGAACTGTTACGTATCATCCGTCCTTCTATATGGCTGTGGATACTAGACAATCTTCTCACAGATGAAGAAAAGACTTGAAGCAACAAAAATGTGGTTCTACAGAAAGATGCTGAGAATATCATGGACAGAACATGTGAACAACAACGACGTTCTAGAAATAATAGAAACAAAATGAACACTTTCATCAGGAAGAGACAGTTGAAGTATCTAGGCTAAATAATGAGGAAAGGCGGCTTGGAAAATTTTATACTTACAGGAATGAGTGAATGTAAGAAAGCCAGAAAAAAACAATGTATAACCTACCTGGCGAGCTTGAATGAATGGATGGCGGATCAGGGTTTCAGGGGGAAGGCAAAAAGACAAAAATTATTAAGTTCTACAAAGGACTGGAAATTGTGGAAAACCATGATGTGAGGAATGGAAAAGTTTTAGAGAAAATGGAAACAAAACGGACACTTACGCTTAACATCAGAAAGAGACAGTTGGAATTTCTAGGGCACATAATGAGGAAAGAAGGCTTACAAAACTTGACACCCACAGGATATAAAAAAGGAAAACGGTACAGAGGAAAGCAGTGCTTAACTTAGCTAACGAGCTTGTGTAGAATGTTGGTGGAACAAGGATTACGAAAAGGCAAAACTTACTAAGTGCTACAAAGGACCGAAAATTGTGGCGAACCATGATCGCCCAAGAGCTGAACGGACATTGCATAGGGAATAATCACTATGGATAAAATGATTGCAGTTCATTTGGCTAGGTTGGAGGATATAAGCAATATTATGTAAGTTAATCTTGTAGACAGCTAAATACAGAAATCGGAAGAGATAAAAACACAAAAATATACATGGATTAGCTAAATAATGATACTATTTTTAGTAATAAAGAACTAATGAAGAAAAGAGAACAATGGAAGAAACTAATCAATGGTGTTCTAGTTCGTATAAAAGAAAAAAGAATGAGATAATAAATAAGAGATTTGTGAAGGGATATTATATGTTACCTAACTTTATAGTTATTGCTTAATGGGGATAACTAATTTACAAATTAGCAATGGTTTTCATAATCAAATCACTTAATTATTAAAATTTTCTATATCTCAAAATTGTAACGCTCTCAGCATTTCGATCACTGTTTAGGAGTAAATAGAAATAAATAATGAAAAATGGAAATAGGAAATTTGAAAATCTAATAAAGCTAAGTTTTGATTTATGAGCTTTTATTCATAAAATAATAAAATAAGTTTTGTTTTGCTTAATAATGAATTTTTGTTTTTCATCTTTATTGGCTTTATGAAAAGTAAGCAAATATTTTATC
Source organism: Acanthosepion esculentum (assembly GCA_964036315.1). Taxonomy (NCBI): domain Eukaryota; kingdom Metazoa; phylum Mollusca; class Cephalopoda; order Sepiida; family Sepiidae; genus Acanthosepion; species Acanthosepion esculentum. Next base: position 41,578,568 of record OZ038508.1, on the reverse strand, counting down.
CTTACAACGTATGAGACATTATTGTACATAATAAAAACGCCTGGAATGGAAAATAAAGTATTTGTCTAATATTTTTGAATACTTTCTTTTGATGGTTGTCAGGATGCTGAATAAATAATGAGTTAATATATACGTCCGCTTGGAACCAGGAAAAATAGTTAAATAAATGGTAATGAACGAAGACTTTGACAGTGAGGGTTTCGAACTCACGTCTATGTAGCATATAAGAAATTTCTCTAAAGCACATCCGTCAAATAACATCGGCCATTATGGCCAATGTATGTCGGATACATTGGCTAAAATGACTGATGTAACATGACATGTTGTTTTCTATTATACTTGAAGGAAGTTAAAATCTATGAATGATAGAAACGACTGTGCAGTAGAAAAAAGTAAAGTGCCTTGTCCCGCTGAATGTCGGTTATCATTGCTAGTATATTGTGAGGGCAGAAACGAACCAGATAGAAAAAAATTTGCATTTGTGGAGGTAGCAAAGTTGCAATATTACTGATGGGCGTTGAATAAATTGGGAAATTATATTCAGAGGTGGTTTTCAATAGATATATCCGAAACGATAGATAGATAATTAAAAGCATGAGATAGATAGATAGATAGATAGATAGATAGATAGATAGATAGATAGATAGATAGATAGATAGATAGATAGATATGAACAGACGGTGAAAAACAGGAAAAAGAGAAACTATGAATAGGAACAATTCGTAATAGATAGATGGATAGATAGATAGAAAATATATATACGAGGATGCGTTGAAAATATCTCTGCCAGTATCATTTGCATATGTGCGTTGTGGTGCAATGGATATCGGCACTGAAAGAGAAATCGGAGAGCCATGTTCGAATTTCAGTCGGGTGCGTTACTTTCACTCACGTGCAAATATTCTTGGAGAAGTTTTGAATCTCTTCTCCTCTCAGCTACGAAGGCGGACAGACTATAGGCTTGCTTAGCAACCAACCTAACGCAGGAAGAAACGGCTTACTAATGCAAAGTTAGTTATGAATCGAATGAGACATGATAGCCCAAGTGTGTAACACGTATATTGTTAACTGACTGACTATCTATCTACATCATAATTTCAATGAGCAAACCTCATCATAATAATGATTTCGGGAATAGCGTCCATCCAAGACATTTTCACAATCCTACCAGACACAGGAATTGAACTGAGAATGTCTACATCTATAAGAGAGAAACTTTTGGCATTTTTACATGTAGCTTTCTGTCAAAATAACGTCTGTATAAAGTGCATGGGGAGAGAGAGAGAAAAAGAGGGGCAATCAAATAGACAGAGACGAAGGAGGGAGAGAGAAATTTGCATAAGAATGAATATTGTTTGGTAACTGCCAATTTCATGTCTGATTGGTTTGAAAATTGCTTGACGAGTGAAACTACAATTATCATGCAGTGTTTATCTCTCCGAGCTGTCTCTCTATAAAAACAGTCTCACTTCCATACTGAGTAATCTTCGTCCATAAATATAACAAATTGTAAACAATATATATATATATATATATATATATATATATATATATGTGTGTGTGTGTGTGTGTGTGTGTGTGTGTGTGTGTGTGTAGTCATCCGCAGACACACTGTTTCGACTGATTTGCCTTCAGTCAGACGTATTACCGCTAGGACATCATCGCACGGCAGAAAGGAAGGGAATTTTAACGTTCTTCTCTATACGATATACGCCAACGGCTCGAAGAACTCAATTCATACTTGAAGAGTACTGCTTAATAGCAGTAAGAGCCGCTGTTTTTAAAGCCCCCTTTCCCTAGAGAGCTCAAACGGGTTTCCGGGAGTATATATATATATATATATAGATAGATAGATAGATAGATAGATAGATAGATAGATAGATATGAAGAGACTAAGACAGATAGATAGATAGATAGATAGATAGATAGATAGATAGATAGATAGATAGATAGATAGATGGTGAAATATAGTTTTATGTTATGTCCTCAATATCGAGAATAGAGTGTATGTAAATATAAAAGTGGGCACTAAGGTCAACACCAGCGGCGACAGTCTATTTTATACGTCATGCCGATCTTCGAGCCATGGAATTGTGTTCAAACTTAAGAGACTGTCTCAGGAGCTGTGATACAGCGAAACAGTCCTGTCTGTGAATGACATATATATATATATATATATATATATATATATATATATATATATATATATATATATATATTAAAGTCGACATTGAATTCAACTCCCAAAGGCGACAATCTGTTTGTTTTATAAACACAACCGTCATGGCATCACGATTGCGTTTAACATGAAACAGGGTTTGGTCTCTGGGCGTTGACTTCAATTTCCACTTTTATATTTGCCTATTGAGTACTTTAATTCCAGAATCCCAATGGTCTTTTATTTTAATCACAACATCCACAAACTTTACTATATATTAACTGAAGATTTCCAACATTTAAAATTAGACAACACTATTAGCAATTTATTTAGTGATATCCCCCTACACGCGAGACAATAGTGCCCCCTCCCAACTAACCTCTTCAGACTTTTAGCATCATCAAAAATCTTTAACAGTCCACCACACGAATGAAATGTCATCTACAACAAACCCCAGTGCCTGGTCTGCAAACACATCAACACCCACAATACCTACACCTCTCCGCGGTACTCGCGTAGTATCCAGACCACCTGCTCTAAACTGTGACAGTTCCAATCTTGTATATTTACTTTTCTGCCACAAATGCGAGAAAAGGAATTATGTGAGAGAAACCTGAACAGAATTCCGGTTACAGTTCAATAGCCACAAGAAAAACATCAAGGACAACAACAGTAATTTCCCTGTATCTGTACACTTCAACCAACCTGGTCACAGCACCGACGACGTCGGGTGCGTGCTTTTGAGGTCTGGGTTCGGCAGCCAGGTATATTATATGCAGATCGGAGTTGAAGTATATCCTAAAAGTAAAATCCTACATAAAAGGACTAAACAGAGATTTAGGTTTACTCAGAGAATCTTATTTCCACAAGGAAACCCATTACTCTTCGAATGAGTAGGCTACCTACTATATTTTCTGCTCTGAAACCTATGATTTCCTTCGTTACACACTTTTCAGTAAAGGAAGTATTGCCATGTACACTGGGGGTTATTTCCCAATCACCCTCTTCTATACCATCTTCAGTTCTGCATCTATAGTTATTTTATGTAAGGAGTGAGGAAAGTTGGTGTAGATACATATTAATCTGGTATTATGTATTCATATCTTTACGTATATTGAGATTCACAAGTTTGTGTGGTAGCTAGTGTATATTTACACACTGTTATGTGCACGTATGTACACAGCGCATCTATATTTCTATGTGTTTTTCACCTCTTTTTTCATTTATTATTATTTTTCTGCACCCCCATTTCTGACAATGGTTTTCCATAAATGTTTACCAAAATGTCTTATCGGTTTATTCGTTCCTTTCTCTTTTTTTTCTTTCATTTTTATTTTTATTATCTTTTTTTTTTCATTTTTTCCCCCACTCTTTTTCTGTCTCGTCAAATGTCTTGGAGGAACAATCTTCGGCACTGACCACACACGGGACGTCTGTCTTCTCCACCCCGCGTCCTATGACCCTCTTCCTCTATATTCACAATCTCACTCCCTCACCACCCACACTGATAAGAATAAAACAGCCTAACGCGTTCACACCGATGCGGGAATGAGAGATTTGTTTTTTTGCATTAGTGTAACCCGGATATAAGAGAGTTGTCGGGACCGGAGATGAAATATCTTATATCCGGGTTTCTCTTATATCCGGGTTTGGTCTATTTTGTTTTATTAACACAGGCTCTAATTTAGGACCAGATAAAAACCTCTCTTATATCCGGGTTTCACTTATATCCGGGTCTCTTATATCCGGGTTACACTGTAGTACGATCTCCACCAGAATTCAGACCGTCCACAAGAACAAGTGTCGGTGAGTAATCCCTCATTTCTCTGTTTATTTCTCGCGCCGCTGATAAACGACAAAGGCGTGCCCGAAAATTCCGGACTTAAAAACCTTAATTTCCGTGTTTCGTTTCTGCCATGTGTTTAATAGGTTAATATTTACTAAACGTTTTTCGTTTACCCTTGTTTTCTTAACCAAGCTATCTATTTTACATACTATAGGAAGCACACGTGGATTTTTCGTCTAATTACACACACACACACACACACACACACACACACACACACACATATATATATATATATATATATAATTATATTTTTTTTAAAAATATGATTCCTTCGCTACATAAAAGTTGTCATGTTTCAAAAGCGAGAGCCGAGACCCTCAATATAATTTTTGAATTTAGGTGTCTGGCCTCGCTTCCTCGTCAAGCGAGAATTTGGGAATAAGCTATCTTGTGGTTTGCGCGTGTTTATAAGTATGGTCTCTTGCAACATTAGTTACTATGGAAACGGCTACTTAAACATACGCAAACCACACGATAGCTTATTCCCAAATTCTCGCTTGACTAGGAAACGAGACCAGACACCTTAATTCAACTTAATTTCAAAAATTATATTGAGGGTTTCTGCTCTCGCTTTTGAAACATGAGAACTCTTATGTAGCGAAGGAATCATATTTTTTTTTAATATTATAATATAAGCTCTACTTCTGTATGGAGCACTGTATTTTTAAAAATAAAAGCAAAAATACTAAGGAACGGATTATTTACCTAACGTGTTCTTTCCTATTTTTCTGCATACCTGCGTATATATATATATATATATATATATATATATATATATATATATATATATATATATATATATATATAACAGAAACAGAAAGAGAGATTAATCTGATATACAATTACCTACATAGATGAATTTGCAAAAAAGAAGGCATAAATATACAGAAAACTGATAGATAGATAGATAGATAGATAGATAGATAGACAGACTGACAGTCAGATATATATGCATACATACATACATACATTTATTAGGCTTTATCAAAATACATGGCCGTTTTCCGTAGCATAAGTGCGATTAATGTTTTTCGGATTATTCAATTCACTATCTATGTAAACCAATTTATCATTTCAAATCTCCATGTCTCCTTTTTTTCGTTATTTGAAAGTTTTGATTACTTTCCCATTTATTTTCTGTTTGTGGAGTGTTGAAGAAAAGATGAAAAAAACACGATTAACGTGTCATTAACCGCCATGATTTCGGTCTTGTTCCTAGCACTACCAAAACCATCCACGAAATCAAGAGTGCTACACAGATGGAAGAAACTTTGGAATGCACTGTGAGTCGTTGTTTTGAAAATTTCCCTTCTGGTCATCTCTAAAATGAGCCTAATTTCTATCGGAAGTTGTCACTCGGCAATGAAGAAAATTAATTTCTTAATGAGCTTAAACGGCTGCTTTGAGAGCAGCCGTGTAAGCTCATTAAGAAACAAGCCCTCGGGAGCAAAGATGTGCATGTGGTTAAGACATACAACAGTCCGAAGACAACTGGTAGAAATAGTCAAGGTGATGCGAAAGTGCATACTACAAGGTACGATGATGATTATCAGTTTGACAGTTACAGAAAGTTTAGTTTTATATTGACTCTTTTCTTGAGAGTAAGTTTGTTGTTGATAAAAGTACTTTCTATATGATTAGTGGAAGCGTAGCTTTATTTCGTTCCACAAATTTGCACTTTTCTGAAATGAAAAAGAAATTCTTCAATCGCAAAATATCTACAAATTGTTTGTCAGTACTGTAATGAAATAATCACTTACAGTCTCCGGCAACCTCTTGCATCAGAGGTGAGACCTAAAACCGGGATTTGGAATTGTCGCAAACATTTCCGCTAGAAATAGTAGGTAATTTATAAACTACAAATACATCATACTTTTACAAATTAACCGGTAAAAACTGTTGCAGTTAGTTACCAACACCTTGACACACTCACTCCATACGGCAAACATGTTTTCTCTAGATTATTACGTTTAGAGATCATTAGGTGCACATACGCAACAAAAGATGAATATCATAAAGGCAGAAAATGACTTCTCGCACCTTGTTGAGTCTTCCTGACTGCAGTTGTTTTATCCTGATAGAATAAATTATCTACAGGTTTGTTGAAAACATTGTGATGAAAATGAGGACGCTTAATGCGAGTTTAAAAATTGCATTGGGGCTAAATTAAACTTTCTGAAAGTTGTGTTTGAAACAGTCACTTATTTGGTTCCAAGACATAGATAGATAGATAGATAGATAGATAGATAGATAGATAGATAGATAAATAGATAGATAGAAAGAATGTGACGTGAATATAGAAATCAATACTACATGTTTGGTTGATTTTGTTTAGCGGCATATCAACGTGTATGTGTTATTTAATGCCGAAATCTAAATATTTTGTACATAATTTTATACTTTCAAGGGAAAATATGTTTTTGAAATATAGAGTTTTTTACATCATAAAATGTATTGCTGGTAATTTCACTATAAAATGTATTTTACTATAAAATGTTCATTTTACTATGAAAATGTACTGTTGATTTTTTTGTTGGGTGGGTCACTATTTGCCCATAGCTGGGACCCTAACAGGTGCTACCACCCCAGGTCAGGTTGTATTTGGGAAAACAGCAATACTTTTATCCATATTCAAGGAAGATTTTATTTTTACTTTTAACTAAATGTATAGATTGTTTTATGTTTCCATCTCGAGTTATAGGAATATTTTATTTTCTAAACACTGCGGCCGTGTTATTGGGTGTTGACTTTTTCTTTCATTCATATATATATATATATATATATATATATATATATATATATATATATATATATATATATATATATATATATATATATATATATGCGCGTGTCTCTGCCTGTGTTTGTTGCGTGTGTGGGCGTGCCTGTGTGTGCATGCATGTGTGTGTTTGTGCGTGTATGTGTATGTGAGTGTTTGCCGATAAATTATCGATAAAAAACAAGAATGTATTCCTAAAGTCATTCTATTTGGTCATTTGTCCAAAATTTGGGACATGTCTCGAGTCGAGATCTTTTCAGCATAATTCAGTGTTAGCTGAAACTCTCCACTGGTATGGTTGCTGTCCTAAAATGTTTTCTGCCAGTAGTTTGTTTGCTTACTTGTAAAATATAATATACATACGCTTTTAAATTATATATTTTATTTTTCATTATCTTTGAAAAATAATTAAAATACAGAAATGACTGGCCCAAAAAAGGAATAAAGGAAGGAAATTGAACAACACTGAATAATTTCAATTGGAGAGAGTGAAGATTTTTATAATCAGTCCAACAAAATGAAAAAAAAACGAATATCCAATCTGCTTCGCATTAATCAAGCAAGTCTCTTTTTCCCACCCTCACACAATCAGCTCCTCCATGTTGCATTCAATCTCACGTATGTGCTTTTTTTATTTCACATTCGTCGTTACTTTTTCTTGAACATATATATGTATATATGTATGTATCTATAGTTTCCTGTTGTATATTTTTGTTCGTTTTATTTCTCTTTCTCTTGTTTGCGTGGATTCCCTCTCTCCCTGACGAGCCAGAACTCGTCGGCTGTCCGAGCGAATATCACTTTCCGTTATGATATTAAGCTTTGTTTCTTTCTCGTGTCTATTTTAGTCGTGTTTTCTTCTCTTTGTTGTTTTATTTTTATACGTCCTGCTTTATTTTCCATTTGCAATCTCATCCAATATATAAACGCCCAGCAACCGCAATTGCCTTTTTCCTTTTCTCTAACGCTGCGACTGATCCTAGCAGGAAAATGGCGGAGCGGGCCAGGGAAAAGGATGAGATCTTGTTAGCAAGTAAAAACAAAAAGCTAACATGTGACCTTATCAACCGGAGAAACCTTCTCGAACTGACCTTTCTCCCAAGCGTTAACACATGCAACCAAACCACTGCACATGCCAATATGGTTTATGCAACTGATTACATACGACAATATTTGCATTTTTACTTTTTATAAAGTATTTATTCTTAATTCAAATTTTTGCTACCTTATTTCGGTGGGGGGTTCAGCGTGAACAGCAGTGAAGGAACTAATCATTTCGTTAGTTGTTTTTTTTAATATATGTTTTTATTAGCGGACATATTACATTTTTTTTTTTACATTCATTTTTTTCTTTATGCCTTTATTGCCATTTTCTCGTTTTATTTTTTCCCTTTATTTTTCCCTTATATTCGCATTTTCATTTCCTTTCCCAATTTAACTTTTTTTATCTTGTAATTTTTATTCGCCATTTTTTTCTCTATTAAAATCAGTTATTTTTTATTCCTTTCCTCTGTCTTTCTTTTCCTTCATTTTAGTTTTCATACATTCTCTTTCACTCTCTTCCCGTTTTCAACATAATTTCATTTCTTTTTCTCTTTACGTTTTTTATCCATTTCTGTTCATTTTTCCAACTCCTTTCTTCTGTTTTCGATTCAATATAGTTTTCTTCTTTCTTCTGTTTCCTTTTAATTATTTTCTCTTTTAGACTTTTTGGATTAATTTTGATTCCTTAAATTTTCTTTTCTTCTATTATTCGTTCTTCGTTCTTTTTTCTTTTTTTTTTCATGCCTTCTTTTAATGATTATTTATTATTCCAATCATTTTCCTTCATAGTTTTTCATTCCTATTCTCAAAATTAAACAATAGTTTTCATTCCGCACTTTCATTTGTATGTTTTTTTTTTCTTTTATAACTAAAAATGTTTTCCCTCCATACAGCTTCATTAAAAACACTTATTCATTCTCTTCTCAGCTATTCTGCCTCCTATCTTTCTGGCCGGTTTAAATTCTTTCGTCTGCTTGCTTTCTCTTCATCATTATTTTCAGTGCGTTAATTTCATTCTTTCTATGTGTGTATTACATTACGTTCTCTTTTGTTGACCCTTCGAAAAGTGAACACGAGAAATAGAAGAAAAGAAAAAGCTTTCTTTTTTCTTCTCTTGTTCCTCGCATTCATTTATCTTTCTTTATTTCATTTATCTTTGTGTAAATTGTTTTTGTGTTACATTTTTTTTAGTGTGCACTCTTTTTAATTTTATGATCAAAATTGTTTCGTCTCTTCTTGTACAACTGCCAGTCAAAAAGTGTTGCCTCCTCGACTTTAATTACAACAGATTTAATAATAAAAGCACATAAATCATACCAAAACTCTGTCTCGTTAGATTATTTACGACTGATTAGTGAGTTCGATCCTCACTGGCTGCCCTGTGCTTTGTACCACATCTAAGCTACGGTTAGAAAATCACTATAGAGCATAGCAAAATAAACCCCCGATTTATCCGAATTACGAATGTTTTATTTATACTCTTGTTTACACAACACGTGGCTCGTGAGCTATTCAAGGCAGAGAGTTATTGAGTTAGGTTTCTTCAAGTACGTACAAGAACTGAGTAAGTGGTGAATACTATGAGGATAGATAACAGTCGATCCTAGACACGAAGAGGTTAAGACGATAGTGATTGAGGAAACATGTTTCCAGGAGTCAGTGCGACAACGTAGCCGTTCTGAGAAAAGAAGCTGTCGGAGTGGAACTTCCTTTTTTAGTAATGAAATACGAAGACAGTAAGGATAAGGTGTACGGGACATGGTGGCTTCTCTCTGTAAAGGTCCGGATTAGTGGAGTTAAAAGAATTAAAAAGGTAAATCGTGTGAACAGCTCCCATGAATATATAGAGATAATATAGCGAGAGGAGAAGCAACTTTTCGCCTGCGGGTTGAAGGTGGAAAATAATCAACTTACAAGGCTGCATAGATGCTTTTGAACGCTTGTCAAGGCTGGAAAGAGAGGAATGGGACACAGATACGACAGGATTACTCCATTTTTGGTCTGATCTGGCTCTTGTAAAAATAGTACATGGCAGAATGTTTCAGAAAACTTTCTTGGGTGGTTTAAGCAACCGACCATTTTTTCAGCATCTATATTTGTGTTATTCCAATTTTTAATGAGGGTATTTATACCTGTCCCTTAGAGGATTCTTGGCTGATTCAATACCTGTACGTGCTATGAGGATATACATGAAAAATAATGCTTGATCCTTGACTCGAAAACGTTAAGATTGCTACGCACGGAGAAACATCTACGTTAGAGTCAATTCCAGAAAGCAGCGATTCCTGGGCGAAATCTGTTTGAGGTTAACTTTCTTTTTATAAATGGAATACGATTGAAACGCTTCCTGAGTATGATGATATACAGTGTAACCCGGATATAAGAGACCCGGATATAAGGGAGCTTTTCTCTGGTTCCAAATTAGAGCCTGTGTTAATGTAAACAAAATAGACCAAACCCGGATATAAGAGAAACCCGGATATAAGAGAACCCAGGATATAAGAGACTTATTATCCGGTCCCGACAACTCTCTTATATCCGGGTTACGCTGTACTACATACGGCAGCAAGACCTCTGATCGGAAGATTTTGAGGAGTGTGGAACCACCTCTTAATTGCTGTTGTTCCCAGGTCCACCATGATCCGTGGTTATAGCACATGTTAAGGTCCCAGCTATGCGCAAATAGTTAACCCTCCAAGTGCGGTCAAAATAGTATGAAATTGTAGAAATATATTTTTGTAGTGAAGATGCCAGAAATAGATTTTTGTAGCAAAATAATTAACAATAATACGTTTTTTGTAAACATATTTTTAAAAAATTAACAGCAATATATTTTTGTAAGGAAAAAAAATATTGCCAGCAGTACATTTTTGTAGAAAAAAAGTTAGTCCTACCAGTAATACATTTTTGTAAAAGAAATTACTAATACTCCCAAGAATATGAAATTTCGGCATTCAATGACACATATGGTAGTTGATATGCCGTTAACCAAACAAAACAAGCAAATAAGTGGCTGAAGTAAAGGTGATTCGATTCTATGGACCTGGCATGGAGGGTTTTAAGTGTAAAAGGCTGAAATGGTGGAACTAAGGAATGGAGCTCGTACGAATATTTTCCATGGAAATAAAGATCGAGTAGCTACGGGCATGCCGTCTTTTGTCTATGAAAAATAGTTAAAAATAAGTCTTTGCGTAAAATAATTTAACTGTATCAAGACAGAAAAGTGAAGATTGTGCTGCTCCAGCCCAGTTGAGACCGCAATACTCCATTTGTGGTCTAATCTGGCTCTTGTAAAGATAAAGAATTGCAGAAGGAATCAAGGAATTTGGTGTTAGTATTCTGACCGACAATTTTTGCAGAATGTCCGTACTTAAATATCTGTCGCTTTGTCAAAATTATATTTTGTTCTTTTTTTTCTCATTGTCCTGATATCTTTACGTTAAACATTCGAGTCTACTTGACGTTAAACATTCGAGTCTACTTGATGGAAAATACTTACCTGGCCCAGGGCTCGGTCCTTGTGCTGGTGGTATCACGGCTATGACTAGCTTGGACCGGCTCTGGCCTGGTCCACCTATGATAAGCCAAGACCAGCTATGACTAGCTTAGACCAGCTATGACCAGCTTGGACAAGCTAAGACCAGCTATGAATAGCTTAGACCAGCTTGGACAAGCTATGACCATCTCAGACCAGCGGCCCGAGTGAAAACACTCGGGTCCCCACGTTAAAAACCGACCTTGTGTCACAACCTAACTCAGTTGGGTGGGGGTTCAAGTAAATACCTACTTGATGGAAAATACTACTACATATTACATAGAAGTACCAGAGGACAACGTTCAAATTCAGGAAGAAACTGAATATCGAATACAGTATTTTAAATTTGGAAAGAGATCTGGCCTTAATTATTTCTTTTCTCTTTTTCTATATTTTTTATTCCTCGCATTTTTTAAATTTCTTTTTTGTTCCTTTCGTTCTTTATTTTCTATCTTATTCTTCCTTTTTCCTTTTTTTTTCTTTTATTATGCCTTCTTGTTTTTCCTTCATTTTAAAATCCCTTGTTTTTCTATTTATTTTTATATCCTATTTTTCTTCATTCTTTCACTTTTCTACTGTAATTACTTTTTTCATTTTTTCATTTCACTACTATAATTACTTTTTCCTTCATTCTTTTTTTACCCTGAGATTATTCCACTCTTAACCTGTCATTTGCTTGATTCCTGTTGTGAATATGGATTATCTCCCCTTTGATAATCCACACTATAAAAGCTGTACTTCCGCTTGTCAAGTAGACAAGTAGCGAGATTCTTAATTGAATAAAAGATTACTAGACAGAATCTCTTGTCCTGTTTTCATTAAAATTCCTTCTTTTTCCTTGTTTTTATTACTTCATTCCGTCTTTCTTTGTATCTTTCTTTCGTCTTTTTAGTTCGTTTCTTCATTCTGTGTTTTCATTCTTTTCTCTTTTTTCATTACATTCTATTTTTTCTTTCCTTTCGTTCTCCCTTTTTAAATTCTTTCTTTCTTCTTTATTCTGTCTTTTCATTTTTATCCCTTCATTTTTCTTTCATTTTTCTTTCATTTTTAATTCATTCGTTTCATTTCATCGTTCTTATATATTCATTCCATACACTTTTCTTCCCTTCTAATCATTTATTATTTCCTTTCTTTCCGTCAACTTTTAAATTTATTCCTATTTACTTTTTTTCATTGTTCTTTATCATTCCTTCCTATATCCTTTAATTTCTTTATTCATTTTAATTGTTTTGTTTATTCTCATCTCTATTCCTTTCTTCCTTCTTTTCAAATACATTCCAATCTCTATTTTTCTTTCTTTTGTCTTTTTAAGTAATTCTGACCTACTTTGTTTCCTTCATTCTTTTTTATTCGTTCTTATCTCTTTTTACTTCTTTATCATTTCTTTCTTTCTTCAAGTTTCTCTTTCTTTATCATTTCATTCATTTTCTTCCTTCGTTCTTTACACTCACTTTTTCTATATTTCCTCCATCATTAATTCATTTTTCTCACTTTCTTTCTTCATTCCTTTCTTTATTTTTTATTCTTTTTTCTTATCTATATTTCTTCACTATTTTCATTCGTTTTTCTTTTATCAGCATTTTATTGATTTCTTCATTCTTTCCTTTATTTCCTGTTCTTTGCCTTTCTTATTTCATTACTCCCTCCCCGTTTTCCATTTTATTTTTTTCATTTTTTTTTTATGTTTCTTTCTCTTTTTTTTTCGTTCATATAATTCTTTCATTCATCCCATTTCCTTTGATTCTTTCACTTTTCTTCTTTTCTGACACTTTCCTGGTTTCCTTTTTTAACTCTCTTTTTTCATTCTTTCTTTTCATTCTTCTTTCCATATGTCTATTTTTTCTTTCTTTTTTTTCATTATTTCTTAGATAACTTTTCAGTCTCCAGCCCAGCAAAAGTTTAATTTCATAAAATATGCAATTTCATCTTTAATGTTCGCTCATATTTTTTCTACTTAATTTGTTTCGTGCGATATTAAAAAAAAAAAACAAGATTGGATCTTCTAGGCGGGTATTTCTTTTATTGGAGTCAGATTGAGGTGACAGGGGCAAAATACTACCAACCACGATCTATGAACTCTCTGCTCCCATGGGGCTGCTCCGTGCGCGGTGGAGACCTTTGGCGAGCCTCAAAGTCTCATGTGCATATGGTAGAGAAGTATTCATGATTAAGAAGTCAAAACATGCAGAGATAGATAGATAGAAAGAGAGAAAGAAAGAAAGAAAGATACGAACGTGAGTAGACAGATACACAGGTATGAACAGAATGAGATAGATGTATAGATAAATAGGAACAAGTTTAGATAGATAGAAAGATACGAATGTAAGTAGACAGATACATAGCCTTGAACAGAATGAGTTAGATAAATATGTAGATAAATATGTATAATTTTAGATAGATAGATAGATAGATAGATAGATAGACAGACAGACAGACAGACAGACAGACAGACTGCTGGGCAAAATCTTCCGGTCAATGAAAATAAAGAAAACTATATATTTTGTGTTGTTAGATGCAACCAGTTATTTGAATAGAGCTTCAATAAATTAAAATTAGAAAACGAAAAATAAAAAGTAAAATTTTTTAGCATTTATTAATTAAAATTTGTATATTGGGAAATTATGTTAAATAACAGCTGTTCAAAAGTTTAAGACCATACCGAAAAGAAGTCCTAAACAGAGAAGAAAATTTCCAGCACGACGTATCAGTAGTGAGTTGCACGGCCGTCATTGTAAATAACTTCAAATATTCATTTTCGCATGGTCGATATAAGCGTCCGTATAAGGTTGACTGGAATGTTATTCGGCTTCATAAAGATCATGGACTGTTTAGAACTGACGTCCATTTCTATAGATATCCCTTTCCATACACCCAAACATGTTCAACTGGGTTCAAGTCGGGTGAATACGCTAGATTATGCAAAAGTATGAAGTTATTCGTCATGAAAAAGTCCTTTGTCTTTGTTTATGGATAGCAGCGTTGCCCTGGTGAAAGACCCGGTCATTTCCACACAAGCAAAGACCTTCAGTCAATAAGAATGCTCTCTCCAACATCCCAATGTAACCAGCCACGGTTTGATGCCCCTGTATAACCTAAAGCTCTATAGTTCCTTGGAAGGAGATTCGTTATGAAACCTCATTCACTGGCTCGTATAGAAAATGTCTCCGATGGAATATCTTTATCGCGCCAGTAACGTTGGAAGCCATCTAGATCATCCAGGGTAATATTTTTTTCCATCAGAGAACATAACCTTCTTCCAATTCTCTATTTCCTATGTCTTGCGTTTCTCAGCAAAGTTTAACGAAACAGTTTTGTGCTGTGGATGGAGGCGTGGACGTTGAAGACGTTTATAGTTTGTAAATCTTTCTCTCGCAGATGACGTCTTATTGTTCTTGCGCTGCATTCAACGTCTGTAATAGCTTTAATCTGGTTCGATGTACGACAGGTGTCTTGCCGGACAACCCGTCGAATCCTCCAGCACAACGCCGACGAAATTTTCATGGACCGACCAATTGAAATCCTCGTTCCGTAACAACAAGAATCTTTTTAAAATGTCGTTTGCTCCACTGCACTTAAAATTGGGCCTTATGAAACAATTTGTCACAGCTCTAGGTAAGGATTCTGCAGCCTTCAAGTTACTTTAAGACTTCTTCTTTAACAGGTCTATGGCAAAAGTTAAAATAGTGGTCTTTGTCAGACCACAAATAATGAAGATAATTGAGTGCAATAAGCTCACTAGGACAGAGAAAGCAGCATGGAACAGCTTTGTCGCAGTGGTTCCTAGCTTCTGGGAAATCAGAAGTCCGAAGACTATGTGGAAATTTTTGAGACCCTGGTGAAGAACTACGGCAAAATGGGCCGCAGGATGTCCATCAAATAACATATGCTTGACGCTCATCTTGATACATTCAAGAACATGGGAGTGTACTTAGAGGAGGAAGACGAGCGCTTCCACCACGATATAGCGAACGCCGCTACCAATGATCGTATAATGATGGGAGACTATATTTGGGGTTAATTCTTGATTCCTGAAAGTAACTTACAGTATAGGCGTAAATCGCGAAAAACTACCCACTTCTAAATTTTTCTGGTCTCTCTTGTGTAATCCTTGGGTAATAAATAAATGCTACTTTTGAATCATATATCCTTTTGTTCCTATTTTGCGTGAACGAGAATGTTCTTGTGTAATCTTAAAATAAATAAATGCTACTTTTGAATCATATATAGTTTTGTTCCTATTTTGCGTGAACGAGAATGTTCTTGTGCAATCCTAGAATAAATAAATGCTACTTTTGAATTATATATCGTTTTGTTCCTATTTTGAATGAACGAGAATGTCCTTGTGCAATCCTAGAATAAATAAATGCTACTTTTGAATCATATATCGTTTTGTTCCTATTTTGCGTGAACGAGAATGTCCTTGTGCAATCCTAGAATAAATAAATGCTACTTTTGAATCATATATCGTTTTGTTCCTATTTTGCGTGAACGTGAATGTCCTTGTACAATCCTAGAATAAATAAATGCTACTTTTGAATCATATATCGTTTTGTTCCTATTTTGCGTGAACGTGAATGTCCTTGTGCAATCCTAGAATAAATAAATGCTACTTTTGAATCATATATCGTTTTGTTCCTATTTTGCGTGAACGAGAATGTCCTTGTGCAATCCTAGAATAAATAAATGCTACTTTTGAATCATATATCGTTTTGTTCCTATTTTGCGTGAACGTGAATGTCCTTGTGCAATCCTAGAATAAATAAATGCTACTTTTGAATCTTATATCGTTTTGTCTAGATTCTCATCACGCAAAGTAGGAACAAAAGTTTCCCAATGGGAATAAGAAGTTCACAAAAGCAAAGGTTGAATAAAATATTATCCATTTTATATACTTTCTAAGCGTATGCAAATAAGAAATAACAGATGCTACCCAAAGAGAAAAATCCTGTTACACAGTGTAATGATTTACACTGTATCTGAATTTTTGAAGATCAAAGTTGGCTGGAAAGTATGGAGTTCCATAAGTGAGAAGTGGGGGGAACTGATAGAATATAAGTTAATGGTTGCACCTAGACAAATTAACTGTCAATTGATGAGACCTAGTCGCCAATATAGTACTGCCCTTAAATTCATAAATTTTACGTCCCATAGCGGAATGCTCATCAGAACAATTACAATGAAAGTATTTATAAAAAAAGACACAGGGAAACTGCAACACGGAGATGGGAACGTGATTAAAATCGAAGTGCCAGGTCAGAACGCATAACATTGCGGATTTTTCTTTGGATTTTATAATGAATCTCTAAATATATAATAGGTGCACCGGACCGTATGTGTCTGCAGTATTCAAAACTAGGAAAAATGGTTGATTGAAAGATGCATGGTGACTCTTCAGATACTGTATTTCAGTCTAACAATGGTCACTTGTTTGCAAATATATTAACATCTAATGTTACATTAACAGTGAATGGATAAAAAAATTCCGTTCATTTATAAATAAATAATTTTTTTTTTTTAAATTGCGAAAAAAATAATTATATACTTACTATACATAAAATAATTATATACTTACTATAAACTAAGAATTTAAAAAAAAAATTTTGACAAGTTTGTAATTTTTCGGCTATAGTTCTTCGCAATGTTACCATGACGAAGTGACAAGTTGGGGTCAGATTGGGTTCAGAAAAAAATGTCGGTTGCAGCGTTACAATAATATCGCCACGAAGTCACATACTACCCACACAACGAAAATGCAACTGACGCATTTGTCCAGTTCGATGTTATTGTTCTATGCTCATCTTACCTAACACGTCAGCAAGAATGCACGGAGATGCACACGCAGGTGAATACTTACACATATATTATGCGTCTGAAAGCAACCTTTAAAAAGAATTGTGAGGACAGGATGCACAATTGGAAACCTAGTTCTGTTTTAATGAGAGACTAGGAACCTTTATGCGCAGTAACTATATAACAATAGATTTCTGAAAAGCGAGTCGATCTTTTCAATTTTGTATGAGTAAATAAAATTCGTTTTCTTTTTCATTATTTTCTTTTGCCGTTATTAAAGTGGAAATAACTGTGGGGTGAATAGATAATCACAGGCAACTGAAACGATAGATAGATAGATAGATAGATAGATAGATAGATAGATAGATAGATAGATAGATCACAGAAAGTCTATGATAGATAGATAGATAGATAGATAGATAGATAGATAGATAGATAGATAGATAGATCACGAAAAGTCTGATTGATAGACCATGAAAAGTCATAGATAGATAGATAGATAGATAGATAGATAGATAATGTAAAAGTATCGTCGTCTTACTTAATGATACCACGAGACTTATACAATTCGTCAATTATTATATGCCAGTGGTCTGTGTGGCCTCTTTTCGAACGTGCAAACTACATTCTCGTGTGGATGTAAGTGGGTGGGTGTTAAAATATCCGTTATGTAGTTCTTTCCCCGGCGACAATACATCTCAGTGGCAACTAAGCTAACCATATACGACCTGGAGTAAAAAAAATTCAACTTTTTGAGTAAAAAATTACATTTCAACTTAATGGACAGTTATCTTTATTAAAAATAAAAACAACTTGAGAATCGAGTTGAAAACTATCATTTCATACAACTGCGACATTTTGAAATCGAAATTACACAAATTTGAAAGACATTTACCCTGACCATCTCTTAAAGATAATGGTTCAGATTTCTGACTAACTGGAATATTGTCTTTAAGAAAGATCAAAATTGAAAAAGAATGGCCTCATCGACTTATCCGTAAGTGTCGAGAACGGAGAGGATGGAATTTCAAGTATTTATGCCACTGGAAAACTGATGAATAAATCAGGACACAGGGTATTCGCTCTCTTTTTTTTCCTGACCTGATATAATCGAACTCTAAGGTCGATCAATAGTCAGATAAAACGTGTCTGGTTAATTTGGGCTTTACGTGGAACAATCGACAGACCGGGAAAATTGATACAGAGCAGATACCCAATTTAAATTGGCCGGATCGAAGTGTCCTCTTATATTCCTTACACTGTGGAGAGAGGGGCGTTGACTATTGTCTGGAAAACTATTTCCGTTGATTAGATTTGGCGTATGCCAAAGGAAGAAAATGGTACGCACATACTTATATACATATATACGAACAAACTTTACGACCGACGACATATGTCAAGAATGACAGCTATTGTCTGGGAACAGCTACGTGTGTCAAGGTCAGAAGTTTCTTAACAGATAAGCTTGCTTACTTTTATTTCAAACTAGCAGCCATACCTAGCTGGTCGATCAGTAAAAGCGTCCAATTAGAATGGAGCAAAAACAGCATCATGTTTAGATTTAACAGAGTCTATCTTCTTCAATTACTTTAAAGTGCTTTCATTAAAAATATTTTGAATTAATGCAGTTACTGATATAACAGATGTAGTCTGTATCTATTCCATCGAAGTTAGCCGAAGGCATGAATTTGTAAAACAGGTAACATGAGACCCACTTCAGACCACAATAATTTTTGTCTTTTTGAAATTCAATTTGTCAATGTGCTACCAGGGTGTAAAAGAGGATACATTTATAAAGCAGTTGTTATGTTTGATAAAATTTAAAAAAATAAAAATGAAGAAACCAGTAAAAATCGCCAGTTTTTGATATTTACGCTGGTTTTCACTATATGGGTGAAGTTAATGACTGTAAAACAATCAGCTTATTGTTGGCTACAATTGGGTGAAGTTTGTATTAGATTTCTTGAAGATTGAGGGAGTTTTAGTTTAAAATTTGTGTTGAAATCGATTTGTGTTGAAATCGATTTGTGTTGAAATCGATTTTTCGTTTTTCGCGATTTTTTCGCTAAACGCAGTGGCGTAGCCATAGAAATGACGTATCGTTAAGCTCGTCATGATGTAAGTAACCTACATACCGATTTTAAACGAAATCGGAGGAAAAAGTTGAATTTATAGATTTTTGATCGGCTTTATCGATTATTAAAGCTTTTTTTAATTATCGATTTTTACCTCTAAGAACTTACATTGTACTATATATGTGCCAAGTTTGGTCAAAATCGGTTGGACGGATCTCGAGCGAAAAGGTATCACACACACAGACACACAAACACACAGATATCCTCTGTTTTATATATATGTTGTTGAATGACAAATCCATTGTTTAGAGTGAATGGACAATAAATCCATATGTTTATGACCAAAAGGCGAAATGGAATAGTTTGTGGCATGCTCACTTTCATTCGTGATGGTTACCTATTGGTAAAATGCGAGGAGTGAATATTGCCAACCACAAACATCGATGTATTCATGTCTTGGCGGTGCCGTGATAAACGGATGCTTACCCACGCAGAACTAACAAACGGAAGCGCTACTATGTGCATCGATCCTTGATGAGTATTAGACTGGGTAAACGTAGGATAGAATGCCGAATATAACCAATGTTTATCACCGAAAGTTTCTTTGATGTACATACAATCATGAGAACCGAACCAATGTCCTTATTTTCCAGCCTTGATCGAATTCAGAAGCGTCTTCAAGGCCATGTGCTTGATGAAGTATGTTCCCCTCTAAAACGCTTATCCCACAGACGAAACGTTATATTATCGCTATCTCTATGGCAAATGTATCGACGAACTACATTCCTTAGTTCCAACAGCCATGACCTTCAAAGCTAAGAACCGTCATGCTATGCATGCTAGAAAAAATTATCACCATTCCCTTCGTATTCCGTTAGTAAAAGAAAAAGTTGCATTCGGACAGTTTATTTCCAAGAACTGCTGTTTCATGGAATAGATGCCGGATTCCTCGACTCCCTACACAAATCAACCACTTTAGGTCGACGGTTAGCCGGTATAATCATAGACTCCACTTTTTACCTTTCTCGTACGTGCAACAGCCCCAAATAGTAAACCTGTACATTGAGTGGCTCTTGGGCCTTGTTTTGAGTGAACAATTAGTAACAAAAATATAACAACTCAATAGAATATACTTGCCTTTTTCGATTCGATTATCAGTACGCTTTGATTGGGTTATTTTTAACTAAAGTAAAATTATATTCAAAAGTTCGTCGAAAACTTTTCATGTCAAAACCCACCGGTCCAGGGTATGACGATAAACTACATAAGGCAGCAAGGCCTCCGACCGGGAGGTTGTAGGAGCGTGGAACCACCATTTTGCTCTTGTTCCCAGGTTCACCCTGACACGGATGGGCAAACAAAAAACAAAATATCATAAAATTTTAAAATTACATTTTATAGTAAAACTACCAGCAATACATTTTTAAATGACCAATACATTTTATCTGTAGTTGAAGGCATACAAGACTTCGGCATTAAATAACCTGTACAGGTTGATATACCGCTAAACAAACAAAAAAACATAAAAGAACAATCCACACATTACAAATACTGGTGAATATATGACTGAATATTAAGCCACTGTACTTTATATTCGGAAGAATAAAATTGCTCAACAAAAGTGTAATATTTTTACGACATAACCAATTATTTCTTTCATGTGCATTAGTCTTGAAACTTGACTAATGCATGGAATAATAATGCAAACACAAAATGTAGTTAGAATGAAATGTATTGAAACAAGAAAGTGTACACAATATTTACATATAGTCTTTTGTATATTTCTGGGAAGACCGTTCCTGGAGAATGAGTTGACTAAGTCGCAGTCGGGCAGAGTCTCTCGTTGGATCTCTGTATTCGCCTCCGTGTCTTCCGGTACCAACCATATTTATATCGTCGGTACTCCGCTATGCAAATTAGGTGGATCCTACCACAACAATTAGACAGACTCGGTTTTATCAAGATGAACCTTTTGGATCGTCATCATAAGATAGAAGAAATCAAGTAAAACATTTTGATTATTAATAATTGTATGCACTACTTAATAATAATTAACTAAATATAAGATTATACATTCTGAGAATATCATGTGAGAAATACGGAAGTAAGGAAGAAGATTCAAGCAAAATGGAAGCAAAAATGACACTTATACATGGAATCAGAAAGTTCAAATTACTATTTAGAAAGAAGGCTTGGAGAATTCAACACGCACAGAACAGCGAGAGGGACAGAGTAAACAAGGAGCAAACTACTTAACAAGCTTCCCTAAATTGACGCCAGAACTGTGATTGGGAGCGATGGGAGGAATACGAACTTTACTAAAAGCTCAAAAGGATAGGAAGTTGAGGAGAGCCACAACCACCTTAACGGAATTGGCATATAGTAGAAGAAAAGATTGGCTTATCACCCTTTTGCAGTTTTTTTAAAGCCAGAAATTATTTTTAGATTGTAAGAATGTTTTGGGGATTATAATGATTTACTGATATAAAAGAGAAGTGGATTCATAACTTTTCCATGGGCATTTGCTCGTAAGTGAATATAAAGTAGCCGACTGATTCCGAGTCGTTATCTATTACACCCACTCGAACATCCAAACTTACAACACCTGGTATTCCCAAGCAGTCATCCATCTCGGTACTGACCAGGCTCGATGCTGCTTCTGCGGTGATTTTACGAGAACGGGTGCTAGGAGAAACGAAAACGAAGAAGCATAGCCTTCATCCTCCTCCTCCTCCTTCGACATTCCTGTGGTTGGTCGGAACTCCATTAACAATCCCTTTTCACACTGCTTGGTCCTGCATTGCCGTCCCCAGATCCCCAATGTCCAACCATGTGTCCCTAGCCATGGTGACTGGGAAAGTCAACTTTCGCAAGGATGCCAAAGAAATAAGGATGAGACGATCTCCCCATCCGTTCGGTGGTAGTTGCCGGCAAACTGAAATAGCATTTGTTCGGCTTAAGTGTGATTGGTCTCATTCCTCCGTAAATTATGTTGAGCCTTTCATGAGATCTCCAACTGATGTTCTGGATTTTTCTAAGTAGATTTGCATATTTCCATCCAGTCGTCTTTCAAGACTAACAGCTAATGCCTAAGTTTCTGATCCATACAGTAGGACTAGTTCAATCAGTGTTCGAAACGTTTGGACTTTTAAAGATGATAGATGGTTTGAGCTGCAAACCTTGTGAAGTTTTTTACACGAATCCCAGGAAAGAGCTTTTCAGATGTTGAAGTGTTCTTGGGAATCTATTATGTGAGATTCAAGTTGTTTGTATGTCCTCAACTCTTTTGATGGATGTATTATTGAGTAACTTCAGTATAGCATTAAGAATGTATATACAAATAGTTGGTGCAAATTTAGAATATTGGCCTAAAGTTTTACTTTCTAGATAATCATGTTCAACATGTTTCCGCTTCTTCCTGCGAGACTTGTCGTTTTGTCTCACTATAAAATTGTTTAAATAATTTGTAATTAAAAACAACCGCTGGAAACCTTCGCATATGCGTATTATTGAAAAGTATCTTTCGGAAACAATAAAATTCCATCAGGAAGCGGCACCTGATGGGATTCCTTTTTGAAGATTTCGGTATTTGTACTCGGTATGTTTCTCAGAGAATGAAACCTCAGTTGGAAACGTTGTGACGAAATTCTATTGGAACGGGAAATATCAGAAAATATAAAACCAAATATTGTTTCTTGTTATCGATGTCAATTCTTCGTAAACTTCAGTTGGTCTAACAATGGAGAATGCTTTCCCGAGAGGGACTGACACGCAGATCATTGAATACAGAGACCCAACTGTAGTCAAACGGAGCACTAGAGCTATTTTTCTAGTTTTAGTTTTCATTATCAGTCATTTTCAGTAACAATTTACTTCCATCATATTCTTTCAATTGATTAGGCACGTGGTGTAATGGTTAACGGGCTTGTTTCGCTAGTTCACTTACAACTATATAGTAAGTTATATTCTCACTGGAAAGATCATTTCTTTCGGCCTTGTGCTACATCTAAGCTACGCTTATAAAATTAGCATATTCTTCCAATTCATTCCATAACAACCAAATTCAATTTTCTTAATCTACTGCAGCGAGGAGTCAAAATTAATCGAAAATAAAGCATCAAGTTTCAATGAGTTTAGAAGCATCTTCTCGAGTTTTACAAGGGATTTACATTTTAATTATTAATTAATTTACCTTTTAATTAAGAATAATAATTTTAACAATCGAATAGGCTTATATTTTAGTTTTAGTTTTATGTTAAAGAAAATGTAATCCTACCGCTGATCTAAGCAGTGTTAAAACTGGAAATTGTAATTATCACCCTTTTACTGGGTTTTTTAAAGCCAGAAATTATTTTGAGATTGTAAGAAGTTTTTTTAAGATAATAATGATTTATTAATACAATTCATACTGATTAATCCATATATTGGTAGAGAAGTGAATTCATACCTTTCCCAACGAGGCTGGCATCCCGTTCCCACTCCTTCACCGTTGAAACTGTTAGATGTAGACGTACCTTCTACTCCAATAGCTTCATGTCCCGCACATCTCGCCTGAGGAACTCCCTTCCTTATTCCTGTTTCCCTGACAAATATAATCTCCAACTATTTAAGTGTAACGTCAATCGACATCTCCAGTTGCCTTGAACTATCCACTTCCCTTCCCTTCTCCACATCCTTTCCCCCTTTCATTCCTATCTGCTCTCGCTCCAAATCTTCTGTAACCCCCTTGCCTTGATCGATCCACTATATTTATCCACATCCTCTCCTTTACCACTCCTATCTGCTCTTCCTCCAAACCTTCTGTAACCTCTTGCGTGCTAGTGGCTTCGAGCCTTGCTTGGGGTGAAAAGCTTTAAAAACAAAAAGAAAAAAAAAGGGTATTTGCGCCTAGGAGAATATAAAGTACTCGACTGATACAGAAGCGTTATCTTTTACACTACTCGCACATCCAAACGTACAGCACATGATATTCCCATGCGGTCTTGATTTACAACTAAAAAATAATATTAGCCTAAATGCTTGTTAAAATTACTTTTATTCTTATTCTTCTTATTAAAATAATACGGAAAGTGCTCGGACGAACTACATTCCCTGCTCCCGCCGATGCAAACCTTCACGGCAAGAACAGCCCGTGGCTCTTACATAGTATCAAATCACCCATATTCCCTCCGTATTTCATCCACGAGAATTAAGTTCCGCTAAAACAGCTTACTCCCGTGAACCCTGGAGAGCAGACTCCCAAGAGGATGTTTCCCCGATCACTACAATCTTAACCTGTTCAAGTCGAGACTTAATCGTTATCTTCCACTCCTATCTATATAAACTACGCCTTCACTTAACCCTCTACCTTGTGTGGCTCCTGGGCCTCACTGGAAAAAAATTAAAAGTAGCCCGCAGGATATATCGGGTACTATTCAGTATACATGGCATCGATTGCAAAAAGAAGTAGTACGAGCAGTTATAACTGACGTGGGATTATCTTGAATGATAAGCGCTTGGCGAGTAATCGCCCTGGCATCTCTCTTACGCAAAAAGAATGGTAATGAATGGATCCTGATTGACGTTGCTGTACTTGAGGGTAAGAATATCGTGAAAGCGCAGCAGTCGAAAATAGTGTGATACCACCAAGACCGAGTGCGCAATTCGGAGAAATTTACGAAGCAGCACACGAAACTATTTCCAGGAATCTATCTGTCGCACAGGACGCGTTGGGGGTACCTAAAATCATTGTGATGATGAAAATAAATTATTTAATAGATCAGTATGGTTCAACCATTACAAGTCCCAGAGACCACACGAGGTAGATGGTTACGTTAGAAGGCCATTAGTGTGTATAGGAGTGTAAGATAACGGTTAACCCTAGCCCTAAACAGGTTAAGATTGTAGTGCTCGCGGAAACACCCAGTTGGAGGTCGGTTCCACAGGAAAGTGGTTCGCGGGAAGAAGCTGTTCGAGTGGAACTTAATTCTCATCGAAGGAATACGAAGGAAATGAAGATCTTGGCAGGGCGTATTCTTGCCGTGATGGTGTACTTCAGCGGGGCCAGGGAATTTAGTTCGTCCAAGTACTTTCCGTGGAAGTAGCGGTAGAGCAGCGAGAAGCTTCCCACATCCCGCCCGTGGGAGAGATGTCGAAGGGTGGAGAATAATTCACCACCATAAGGGCTCGGAGTCGCTTTGAACTCTATCAAAGCTGGAGAGTGAAGTTCTGATACCTCCCGTCCTAAATATTTCATTTGAGGCCTGATCTAACTCTTGTAAAGGTAGCGGATAGCAGAAGTCAGGTAATTACTGAAGTGGTACAGTGAACTGACCATTTTACCTGCATCCTTAGCAATGGATCATGTGTACGTGTCCAAATTGAGGTTGTGTGTGACTTTGAGGCCTAACCGTCTTTAAAGTCAAGGTGCTTCATCGAGATGACCTCCGTTCAGACTGAGCGGTGGTAGTTTGGGGTCAGATCGGCGATGATGGAATGTGACTAGCTTGGAATTCGAAGCATTGAATGTAACCAGCCAGTTTTTATCCTGTTGTGTATTGTGTGCAAAATCAGTCACCAATGTCTGACTCTCAAGAGTTTTAGAGGTGCACCTGTATATAGTCGTATCATCTGCACAGATGTTGACAAATAATCTGAGTATATTCTTAGGTGGATCATTCATGTAGATCAAAAAGAGGGGTGGTCTGGGGGACGCCTGTGTTGACCGCTAGTGCTCCGGAGTAATGGGCATTTATAACTATCTTCAGGATCTCTTTTCATGTTAGGAAGAATTTTATGATCGATAAGATCTTTCCATTAACTCCATAACTGGAAAGTTTTTGTAGCAAACCTTTGTGCCACAACTTGTCGAAAGCTTTTGAGATATCTAATGCTATGGTCCTTGAGGTGTGTTTTTCGTCAAGATCCTCCCTGATTCTTAAAAAAATGAGTCCTCTATGTCTTAAAGACGACAACACTTCTTCAGATCCTGTAGAATCACAAAGACCCTTACCAAATAAAAAACCTTATCACTTAAAAACATTCAACTTCAGATACAACTGAACTGGATAACACATGTAACTGGAAGGGGAAAACTATGACATAATCAAAATGATGACTTTCCCCATTGCGTTAAACAAAAAAATTAAAATGGCAAATCCCATCATGCTAGAAAGAAGGATAGCACTTAATGGATTTACCAACTTATTGTCCCGAAAATCTCTTTTAAGAAAAGAATAGTATGAATATCAACCAACAGTGAAGCTAACTTCTCGGCCAATGAAAACTTAATATTTCTTGTATGGAAACGGCTATTCGCGCCGTTGCCATGATTAATAGCACTAGGGTTGCATAATAAAATCTTACACGTCATAATATGTTTTAGTTAATATTTTAACATTTTACCAATATCCGGTTGTCAATACCTATTTTATTGTGAAACAGTTCATTTATGTAATCAAATTTGATATAACATAATAACTGCTATAATAATAGAAAAGTTAGTCGAATAGATTAAATTTTCGAATTGAGTTTCAGCCCATCAATAATAAATTTTGAATTGATTTTCTTCTTATTAGTAGATTATTTTAGATGGAGTTATTTCAGGTAGTGGGCCAAAATGTGCCAGAAAAATTTAAAATTTACTTACGCTGGACTTTCAAAAGTAGTTCAATCTGGCAACAAGGAAAAACAACCACAGACAATCTAAGACAGAATAAAACGAAAAATGGGTAACCTGGTTCAAATAATGCATCTCCTATGCTTTCCATATGTCTTTTTCATTTCTTCTTCCAAATTATTTTGCTATTAAGTTTGAATTTCCCCTTCTCCGCGTTTCTCTTCTATTTTTTTAAATGTTATCTTAGCCTTCTGGAAAAGTCTAGAATAAATCTATGGGTTTAAATAGCAGATTAAACTGGGCTCTCTCCCGCATTGCCTTCTCTACGGTTTTGAATTCAGTATTGTCAGACATCCAGACGAGAGAGCCCAGTTTAATCTGCTATTTAAACCCATAGATTTATTCTAGACTTTTCCAGAAGGCTAATAGTGCAAAGTGAACGTTGAAAACTAAACCAGAACTTGAAATCAGCTGGTCGATTCCAAATTCTATGCCGATAACCGTTACCCTAACTGCACGTTTCTATTAATGTCCCACAATACTTGTTTTATTTAGTACATTAATTACTAATGAAAGTGTTACAATTATTATGGGACAGATGTTATATTTCATTTTATTCGTACTTAATTCAACTTTTCTCTTTTTTGCAGATTTCTTTTATTCTTTATTCAAAATATTAATTCATTGAACGTTACAGTATTTTTTTTTAATTTGTAGCTTTCTTTCGGACATTCTTGTGAATAATCATGTTTTTCCTATACAATATCTCTTTCCTTTTTCTTCCGGGTTTGTTTTTGACATTTTTTCTTTCTCTCTGTATCACAGATTTTACTTATTCTTTTCTTTTTCATATGCCGCTACACATTCTCACGTGTCACTAATAGTCAAAATCCTAAACCATGCTAAAGCAGCAGATTGATTTTTATTCGCAATTTTGAGACCGGAAGTAACATTCGCTTGTAAGTTTGGCCCAATGGAATTTCTGATAGTCTTCTTATATATATATATATATATATATATATATATATATATATATATATATATATATATATATATATATACATAATGAACATGACTAGAGGTTTATCCCTTGTTTCCTGTTTAGGATTAAGTTTTTGGTTCCTTCTCTTAAAGTTTTTCATTCTGTTTCCTTCCCAATAATCTTTGCGTCCTAGTGCCATTATTGACTTGCTAGTGGGGAAATGATTAGAAATTAAAAAAAATAAGTGGAAACTAGGAAACGATAAACACATAACGTTCTTTAACAATACGCGAACAGCACAATCCTTTCTAAACATATATGGGAACTTTAAAAATACAACAAAATAATAAAGTAAAACAGTATCAGCCTACAACAATAAATTAAAAAACTGTAAACTATGTCTGGAGGGGAAAATCGCTAGAATCACAATCCCAGACTAAAACTAATACAAAATAAACGATCAGAACTTATTTCAATGTGTAGACACGAATAGAAATTTTTACTATGTTATTTTAAAATCGTAAACTAAAGTCTAATACCTTGTAAAACATCACCAAGAAAAATGCAAATATATGCTCTATATACAACGAAGAAAATAAGATAATTCAGACAAAGTCAATACTTTAAGCTAAAAACAAACTAATAACATAAACAAACCCTAAAAGGAAAACGATACATGAATAAAATCTATAGAAGTGCAGTGTATGTGTGTCTCTCATTTTTTCGAGTTCGTCGAATCATAAACAACCTGAAGTAACAGGTAGTATGTATTGTAGTTGACCGCGATAAAAAGTGAAATAAATAACTCATTTAATGTTAAATGTAAATATCGAACAGAGTGAAAGGTTTAAAAACAATTCTTTATTAGAAATTTAACTTTAATTTCGCTTTTCGTCGCAATTGCAACTAATATCGTCTAATTAAACCGTAATTAAAACTTAAGTGGGGCACGGGACGTGGTTCATATGTTTCTTTTTCTTTTTCTAGCACGCGTACTGTAACGTAAACGAAATAGTACATAGTTATGCTTACCTAATGCATTTTAAGAGTGATTTTATATGAAAGGATAAAAAAGAATGCTGAATTTAAAAGAAAAAAAATTGCGCGCAAAATGATTATAAACGAGCTACAGCGATCGGTTGCTTATACGAAGAAAGATTATGCCGAATTAAAGAGTCAAATAAAGAAAAAAATAATTTTATTATTTCTGAATTCTTATAACTTTTACATACGTAGGACGCTGAAGGTAAAAGACGGAAGACCCAAAAGCCATCTGCAGCAGCTAGTGTAAAGTCTGCCTGAAGGGCGGCTTCTAGGCTAGTATTAAAAAATCAAGAAATCAAAACTGCGAATCGACATGTTGTGGATTCCGGGATGAAATCAGATATCAATAAATAACAAACGCCAGAAATAGATAAGGAAAATAAATGTATTAACGTAATAATACAAACTGGTAATACGGGTTAGTAGATCCAGGAATGAGGGTTAGTAGCAATAATATATATGCAGTCTTGGTATTGAAGTATCGCGGTATGACTCCTTACTGAGTCTAAGTGCTGTGATGGTGACTCTTGTGTTACCCTCCTCTAATACTACTCTGATACAGACTTCTCGACTGTCTTAACGTACTGCCGGGTATTCACTGGTGGTACTATATGTATACCTCGGTTGAGTCCATTTGTGTGAAAAGGGTAGACCCCTTAACACTACATATACTAACGACTATGTTAATTTAATAATAAACAACAATTAATTAATCAATAAATACAATTTTTTTCCAAGTAATCAATAATAAATAATAAGTTTAATGTTTGATTTTAACAAGCACTACACAATAACAGCATACTATTATTTATTATTGATTACTTGAAAAACATTTATATTTATATTTCAAATTATTTTAAAAGTTATTGAATCGATATAATTTTACTCAATAACTTTTAGAATAATTTAAAATATAATCGTTGGTGTCTACCGAATAATAGTTATGGTAATAAAATGAACCAGATATAACTGCCTTTTCAAAATATAATGCCCCATTGACCATCATATATAAATAATCGAGCCACCGCAAAACACACATGGCCTAAATTACACTCAAGCATGAAACAGACTGTCGCCACTGTGAGTCAAAGAGGTGGCATCCATAATTTATGCTATTTCAGTATAAATCTCCCTAAGGAAATGATTCTTGACATTTTGTTTGCACGATTGTTTTGGTTTTTTTTTTGTTTGGAATGACCTTCACGTTTAAAAAAAGTATTATAAGGTAAATACTAAAATTGATATAGATAGTCCCCCGGGGTTACTATTACTGAAATGGAGTGGTCTTCAGTGTGATATCAGTTTGCATTTCCATTCGAAAAAAGGGATTTTTTCCTGCGAGGCAATGTTTGCATTAAAGGCATGTTTCAAATTAAACGTAGGTTATAAACCTGGAACAATGATAGGCCTCCTATGACATTCTAATATTGTTAATTTATTGTTCGTTCTGAACGTTTGGTGTTTGATAATTTAGAGTCTATAATTGAATTTACAGCTGAACTTCATTAAGAAAATGTTATCGGACGACATATGGGTATGTCCCCATTCACATGCATACATTAGTAAATACTGTATGTTGGTCTGCAGTTGGAGATTGGTCTCCAGCTGTGCTGGTCAAACTCTCTGCCTCTGGGCAGAGAGGATCCCCAATCGAGACTATGTCGAAGGGCAGAGTCTCGTCTCGGAAAACAGCTACCCGACCCTATTTTATACGGTGTCTACGGGGAATTTTTGGCCGAACTTTCGGGCTCGGATATCCAACATTAATTTTGGCTTTGTGCCACATCTGACTGCGTGCGGCAGTTGATAGATATCCTGCAGTTTGAGATTCATTGTGGAATTCACTTGACTCACTTGTAGCAGTTGACTACTTCAACGCACCGCTGGCGAATCTTATATGTGTTGTTCTTGTCCTAAGTATTAGCGTTCATTACCCTCTATGTGTGATTATGCTATTCATTAACCTTCCCTAAGTTGCAACAAAAATATATGAATTGTTAAAAGTATTAAATTTATTTCAATGATACCATGTTAATAATTTTAATATGTTTCAAGTTTTGTCCTTTTTCTGTTGTTCTGTGTAGCAGGGATTGCGTTCTTTCACAAATTCTGAAAACTTTTCCATTTACTAATGTATTACTGTGTTTGCTTAATTTGTATGTTAATAATTATTAAAATAACCTGCATTGCGAATTAAAATATGTGTACTTAATAATAAAATTGATAATATCGTTACCGCATCATATTGAATTATGAACTGTTTTTAGAAGGAATCCAACGGGTTTATAGAAGTGTAGTATTATCCACCCAATATAAAGCTTAAGCCACCCTGGGTATGACGATAAAATACATGCACGTTTTGGCTAATTCGATAAACTACACAGAACAGCCTTTGATCAGGAGGTTTTGAAGAGCGTGGAACTACCTCTTAATTGCTGGTGCTCCCAGGTCCACTTTAACTCGGGGTGGTAGCACCTGTCAGGGTCCCATCTATACGCAAATAGCTAACTCCTCAAAATGGGTCAGAACACCATGAACTTTTAAAAATAGATTTTAATATCTGCAAAACTTTTTTTGAAAAATTATTACCAGCAATACATTTTTGAAGAAAATTTATTCCCTGCAATACATTTTTGAAAAAGAAATATTAAAAATAATACTTTTTTTGAAAAAAAAAATATTACCATCAATAAAAATCTTGTCGGCATTAAATAACCCATTGTGGTTGACATGCCGTAAAACAAACCAAACTAAACCAATAAAGCTTAAGTGCAACTCCAGACAGAATGTTCGATTTAAAATCTTTATGATGAATGGTGTATGTGAAGATCGTGAGGATACGGAGTCTAGATAACGACTGACTCTTTGTTTGGAAATATTATTTTAATGTCTCGGGTAGTATCCAGGTGGGAGTCCATTCCCCAAAGTGGCAGATCTGGGAAAAAAAGCTGTCTGAGAACTTTCTCCTTACACTTGCCATACGAAAGAAACGTGGGTGGGTTCGACGTATTCGAAGTAGCATTGAATGTTTGTTCTGAACCGGTAGAACTAAAGTTGAAGCTAATTTGAATATTTCTCATGAAAAGAGCGATAGAAAACCTGTAGACTTGCAACGTTGTGTCTTTGTGAAAGAGGATGCAATTAAGTGGAGAATGTTTTCCCTCACAAGAACGCAAAAAGGGTTTTGAACTCTATCAAGGCTGGGAAGTAAGTATTGAGTATCTCCAATAGTCAGCAATACTCCATACTAATCCTACATTAGTAAATTAAAACAGAGCAGGAAGAGTCAGATACATGCTCAAGCGGTCTTCTTCCTATACACGCAGAGCCTTGTCTGAGATGTTAAGTTTTCAGGGTCTTTAAGTGTGCATGAATCTTTAAGACTGGGCAAACTACATGCTCAATAGTTTATAATCGACTGCATTGGCAGTTAGGATCATCATCAGTGGCATACCCCCATTTCTAAAGGTTGGATCGACTACGACTGACAGCTGTTGGAATGCGATTCAGGCAGAACCAGAAGAGTCAGAGGGTGGATTCTGTAGGTCTATCGAAGAGAGAGAAAATGAGAAAGAGATCCCGTGTTCTACGTTGTTAAGGTGGCTGCACCAGAGAGGCAGAGATTAGGAGCTCTGTTATTCGACATACGACCGAATGTTGAAAGCTGTATCTTGACTTCAACTTCTTTGTCATTGACTCAAAGCCGTGGAATGAATGATGAGGGTTAGTTTCCTGCTTCAGCTTCTCAAGTTGGAAGTGGAGTGTTCTTCTGGTGTAAAAGGGAGCGATGCCACTAAGCAAGTAGAGGTCATCTAATTTTGGTTAGAGTGAGTTACCCAGTGATTGATCTGCAAGAGGCGCTTTAGGCAGGATAGGCTTTCTTTGAAAGTGATGATCTACTCCACACTGCTGAGGTATATTCTGTTTTAGAATAGCAAAGTTCTAGAGCTGTGGTGCGGATTGTACCGGCATGGAGCGTTCACGTCGCCGTCCCCGTCAGATGAGTTTCTCTCATTTGCCAATCCTTCCACACGCTATACGCTCAAGCATAGATATTTTTATTTTAAGCATTCCACCCCAAGCAAGGCGGGAAGCCACTAGCACGCAAGGGGTTACAGAGAGTTGGAGCGAGAGCAAAGAGGAGAGATAGAGGAAAGGATGAAGAGAAGGTTAGGGGATAGATCAGGGCATCTGGAGACGTCGATTTGACATTACATTTGAATAGTTGAAGATTATAGCTATCAGGAAAACAAGAAATGGGGGGAGAGTTCCACAGACGAGAAGTGCGAAACATGAACATCTTGGAGTAGAAGAGACGGCTACATTTAACAGTTTCGATAGCGAAAGGGTGAGAGCTAGAATCCAGCCTAGTTGAACGCTTCAATTCATGAAGTCTGGGAACCAGCGAAAGCAGCTCATCGGAGCAGTTACCGTGAAAGTATTTGTACATCCATTATGAAATGGACAAAGTCCGACAATTATTTTTTAAGACAAATCTTATTAATACTGTTTATTATAAGGAGAGAATTTACTTAAATATTGGTAACTATAAAAAGAACGTATAAACATAAAAAATGTCTTTAAAAAATTGTGGAACTATGTCCATTTCATAATGTATGACGTCATTTGTTTACATTTGGATACGCATCGAGCAGATATAAATGAATGAGAGAAAATCATGGAGAATTGTGTTTAAAAACAGAAAAATCAACCTTGCTAACCGAACGATCCTCTGTGGCCCAATCAGTTAAGACACGTCAGGCTATATGACGGTTCCGAATATGATACAGGTTCGATTCCTGTCGGAGGACGCGTATATTCTATGAAGATTTCTTGGACATTCAGGCCGGTAAATGTCGTTAATACTGTTTATTATAAACAGAGCATTTACTTAAATATTTGTATCTACAAAATGAACGTATAAACATAAAAAATGTCTTTATAAAAAAAAATATATATATACGTGTGTGTGTGTGTGTGTGTGTTTTCCGATCCTGTGAAATCTTACAACAAATTTTGTCGGATTCATTCTCTCGGGGCGATAACACAATATAATATGTCAACCGAGCTCAGATCAAAGGATTTGTTAGAACCGTTCATTAACTTTCTCTCTAGCCCTTCATATCCATCTCTTTCTAACTCGCACACACAAACACACACACACATATATATATATATATAGTGCAGTATGTATGTATCTGTTTGTGTGTGTTTATGTGCGATATTTTGTGTAAATCTAAATGCCGCCAATCACCCACTCACAGACAAACATATCCGTACGTATTTGTGTAGGTTGTTTCACTTGATAGAACAATGCAGTTTTTCCTTCAGCCAACCGTATCGCTGTCCTTTTATCAATCTTGTACCAAATATTATAGTATAAAGGTTTCTGGTAATAATCCAATTAAACAGAGGATTATGTCACGGACATATTGATCCATCCTAGGGTGTATATATATATATATATTGTGTGTATTTAGGCAGCATTTTTTCATTAATACATGTTTGATTAAATAATATAGATAAGCGTTGTCTATATATTTTATGCAAGTTTTATGCATATCAGACTATATGAAAAAAACTTGCATAAAATATATAGACAACGCTTATCTATATTATTTAATCAAACATGTATTAATATATATATATATATATATATATATATATATATATATATATATATATGGGGTAAATATAAATCTAACCCTAACACACATACGAACATGTTCATACATATATCGACACGTATATATGTAAGTGGTTTCACTTCATAGAACAATGCAACTTTTCCTTTATCCAGCCGTATCGTTGTCCTTTTCAGAAATTCTTTGTTCACCAATTTGTCGATGTTTATTCACTTTTTCTTGCAAACGCCAGATGTCATTTTGTTGATGAAAAAAATCCGATCATCAATCTTGTCAGACATTGTGAAAGAGCCTTTTTCCTAGGATTTTTTAAATACATTTCTATCAAATAATTTAACAAAAGAAATAGATTTTTTTCAGTCACTTCCTAAGGAAAGATATATTTTTCAACAACACTTGGTACATTTGATTTCCTAAAAGTTATGGAAATATAAAGAAACAGGTTATCGCTCTAGATAAATGAAAAGATACACACAGATATGACCCAGAAGTGCAATAATGAGTTTATCCGTTTCCATACATAAAATATTACACTTTCATTTTTTAACTTCCATTATAATCTAGATGACAGGAAAACTAATCCACTAGTATGTATGCATGCATGTATGTATGTATGTATTTTCCCGATATACAGCTTAAATGATACATGACACCCCAAGTAATTTATGAGCATACTGTACTTTGAATACATACCAAGTGATCTATCTATCTATCTATCTATCTATCTATCTATCTATCTATCTATGAAGCTATCTATCTATCTATCTATCCATCTATCTATCCCATTGTTTATATTTTGCTGTCTGCTGAAAATAATAAACATGCATAATACACTATAACAACATTTATTTATCTATTCCTTTCTCTCTCTCTTTCTCTAGCTCTCTCTCTCTCTCTATCTATCTATCTATCAATATATATATATATATATATATAGTTTTAGTATTATATATATATATATATATATATATATATATATATATATATATATAAAATACTAAAACACTGATCTTGTATCTATGTATGTTTGTTCGTGACATACAACTTAAACGATAAGTAATGCCCCAAGGAATTTAAGAGTATATTGTACTTTGAAGCCCTGCTAAGTCATCTATATATCTGTCTGTCTGTCTGTCTATCTATCTATCTATCTATCTATCTATCCATCTATCTATCTATCATATTATTTTATCTATCTATCTATCTATCTATCTATCTATTTATCTATCTATCTATCATATTATTTTATCTATCTATCTATCTATCTATCTATCATATTGTTTTATCTATCTATCTATCTATCTATCATATTGTTTTATCTATCTATCTATCTATCTATCTATCTATCTATCTGTAATAGTAAAACACTCATCGTATATCTATGTATGTATGTATATTTGTTCTCGATATACAGCTTAAACGATACAAAATTCCCTTAACCATTTTAGGAGCATATTGTATCTGCAATATTATATTCCAACTATTATGTCTGTGAAAAATAATAAACATTCATAACACATTATTGATTGATAGATTTGTTTTCTATGGTTTATCACCCCTTTTGTCAGTTATTTAAAACCAGAAAATATTTTTAGTTCGCAAGATTTCTTTTTAGATAATAATGTTTTAGCGATTACTAACTAACCCACATATGGGGTACAAATAGTGGTGGATTCATACTTTTTCTAAGGTTATTTGCGCTTAAGCGAATATAATGAAGTGAATTGGAATTGGAAGTCGGCTGTCCGATTAAAAATTCCAAGCCATTACACCATCCGCGCATCCATGCTTACACCGCCTTGTATTCCCAAACGGTCACCCATCTAGGTAATGACCAGGTTCGACGTTGTTTACGGCAACCCGTGTTTTAACGTGATGTGACCGTATGGCTTTAGAACAACAGTTATTTTACCAATAGGTGGGAATACAGGTGAAACACAACACAGGGATATGCAGATTTAGTAGATGGACACGTGTTATATAGTCTACCACATGAAATATTAGTGATTTATTGAACAGGTTATACTAACACCAATAGTATAGCCTAGCTGAAATCTTTTCAGTTGTACAGTTGGACTCTCTGCCATCGGATAGAGAGGAACCCAGACGAGTCTATGCCGAAGAGCAGAGTCTCGTCTGGGGTGGAAGACCGACCCGACCCCGTTTTTTACGAGGTCTACGGGGGAATTTTTGCACGAGCCTACGGGCTCGGAAACCCCACGTTAAACTCGGCCTTGTGCCACATCCGATCGCGTGGGACGGTTGGTAAATATACTAACGCCAATAGTATTATTTTTACATAAATAATTCTATTATTATGTTGTCAATAATAATAGTATAAATGCTGTGTGGTTTGATTTTGTGTCATGTTTATGGAAATATTATAGCGGAAAACCAGATAGAAAATAACAAATTCTGCTAAAGATAATAAAGAAACTCAAAAGAATATTACGTCTTCCATCAAGTAAAATTTAGATACCAGTACAAAATGTGGGTCCCTCATGGTATATACTTTATTTGCGATGTGGAAAATAAGACAATGGTCAAACGAGATAAAGAAATATCTTGATTTTGGAATAACATGAAGAAGAGACTTGAAGCAACAGAAATATGATTCTACTTAGAATACCATGGACCGAACATGTGAGCAACGACGAAGTTTAAAAAATAAATAGAAAGAAAAAAGGCACATGCTTAACATCAGAAAATTCTATTGCGCATAATAAGGAAAAAAGACTTGAAAAATGTGATACTCACAAAACAGACTGAAGGCAAGAAGGATGGCGGACCACAACGCATAACCTCCCTAGAGAGCTTGAATAAATTGATGGCAAAACAGGTTTTAGGAGAGGTAACAAAATAAAAATATTACGAGCTACAAAGGATAGGAAATTGTGGAAACATCACGGCATATAGAAAAAGAAGAATGACATTAAGAAAGAAAATAATCGTAACGATCACTGTTTTTACTCCCACAAAATACAAAGATACAAGGAAAAAAAATGATTTCCTAATCTTCCAGCAGCAACAAGACATGTGCCAAGTGAATCCGATGTAACAATTCCTATTCGATGTGTTAATCTTGATTATGGAGAAATTCATTCAAAGGAGAAAAAAATGAAGAATACTCGTATATCCTAACTTATTCAAACAATGTTCCACAGGAATTCTCCCAAAATGGAATTGATGAATTAGTGAGAGACCTCAATCTCCGTATAGGCTTTACCGATATATTGAGGTCCAGAATAAAAGAAAAAAATGATTACATCAAATAACAACTTTCTTTTTTTGTGATGAAATAGAAACAAAGATTTTGAACCATATTGCAAGAAACATGGAAGTTTTGTTTTATTGCACTGATGTAAATGGTCTATCTGTATATATATTTGAGATGAGCTATTATGATTACTTACGTTATCTACATTATTCGGACAGTTATCCTCATCTTCATTGTCATATTCACAACGTTTTGGCCTTCTTCAAGTGATTGGAATTTTGACCCGAACCTTTTATTTCATCCACCGAGGTTGATTGTTCTAGTTCCACATGCCATACCTCTTTCGGATGTCTCATTTATTTCCCCTTTAACTTAACTCTCCAGGCCTGAGCTAAACTCACAACTCTTTGGGTTTACTCACTGTGTCCTTGGGGACATCAGTGTCTGAATTTTTGGGACTTATAAACCTAATGTTTCACATCATTTTTACCAGTGCTCATATTGCAATTTTTTTTATTATTATTGCATTATTTACCAGAGCTTATATTGCGATTTTTGTTGTTATTCATTGCTTTTCTCTAGCACTCTTTATGACAAGTTCCCTTATTCTATTCTACGCTCGGTCTGCTCAGGAGATTTTTGTGACCAAGCATATGTGCTGGTTCCTTAAGTTTTCGCATTTTCCAGAGATGTTCTCTGTCTATTATTTCAACCTTGTCTCACAGGGGGTGGCGGTAATCACCCTTTCCCCTCCATATGCGGAAGAAGCATGACACGTGGAACTAGAACAATCTACCCCGGTGGACGAAATAATGGGTTTGGTTCCAAATTCCACTCAACTGAAGCGTACAACGGCCGAAACGTTGTGAATATGGCAATGAAGATGAGGATAATATTCCTAATAATGTAAATAATGTAAGTAAAGTGTGTAGTACATAAATTTGGCATAGATTACGATAAAGAAGAATAAATAATTTATAGACACTTCTAAAAGAAATCTGAAAGTGAAAATTCTTCATAATAGTAAATGTGGCATGATAAATACAGCACATGCATGAGTGCAGGAATAAATCATCACAGAGACTTGAAGTAATTGTTAATAACTTTAAATTTTTCACATCCATTTCTCAGTATTTTCACAAAATTATTACGTAATATTGGCATAAAATTTTAGTTCGATTTGTAACTTAGTGAAAAGCTTTGGAATAATTGCATCCCTAAGGGAAATGAATGTGTTGAAAAATATTTTTGTTGAATAGATAAAGTAAGTGATTGTTAATTACATGAAGTAATTGTTAATAACTTAAAATTATTCACACCCCTTTATCAATATTTTCCCAAAATTATTACGTAACTTTAGTATAAAATTTTAGTTCGATTTTGTAACATAGTGAAAAGGTTTGGACTAATTGAAGCCCTAAGGGAAATGAATGTGTTGAAAAATATTTTTATTGAATAAAATAAATGATTTTTAATTACTTAAAATAAGTGTTAATAACTTTAAATTTTTCACACACATTTATCAGTATTTTCACAAAATTATAGTATAATTTTTATATTGTATAATTTTTGTACACTATTTACATTATTTGGACTATTGTCCTCATCTTTGTTGCCACATTTATCACAACGTTTCGGCCGATGTACGCTCTGGCCATCATCAGGTGGTTGGAATGTGAACTGAACCCTTTATTTCGCTCGCTGAAGTAAACTGTTCTGGTTCCACGTGCCATGTCTAACAGATGTCAATTTTCAGTTATCTCCTGCTAATTCCCCTCTCCAAGTTTTCCACTGCCTAAACCAGGTATTGAATTCACAACTCTTTGGATCCTGTCACTGGATCTAACCAACGCCTTTATCCACTGTGCTATGTATCCTTAAGAAACTTAAGAACACAGCACTTGGGGAGAGGAATTAACAGGAGATAACTGATAACTGACATCCATCAGACATGGCACGTGGAACTAGAACAGTCTACCTCAGCGAGCGAAATAAAGGGTTCAGTTCGACAATCAAACCACTTGAAGAAGGCCGGATCTTACATCGGCCCAAACGTTGTGATAAATATGACAACAAAGATGAGTACAATAGTCCGTATAATGTAATTAGTGTACATAATACCTTATCTCAGAAATATAGACAGATATATAATTTTGGTACGAAATTTTAATTCGATTTAGTAATCTACTCAAATGATTTGGATTATTGTTAAATAAAATAAATGATTTTTCATTACTGAGCTACATATTAAATTACAAATTTAAAGCTATGCTTCGACTACTACTGCTTATTCTTCTTCTTCTTCTCTTCCTCCCCCTCCTCCATTTCTTTCGGGGAAAACTGATGGCTTTCTAGAGATTTGGGGTTAAATTCCAATTCTTACGAAGCGATTTTTCAGGTTTCTAAGTGGTGTTCCAAGCGCATCTATTACTATAAGAATTAGTTCTATATTCATGTTCAATAGGTTTTTCATGTCCTTCATCAGATACTGGTATTTTATTCATCTTCTCAGTTTCTTTCGAGTCCAATCTTGTACGATATGGAACAGCAAACCTAATAATTTGACACTTGCTATTTTCCTCATCTATAACATAAGGGACAAAAGCATGATCTGAGGATCGGTGCGTGCTTCAATCACATAATATGAGAAATCCTATAATATCAATAACTTTGACATCCTTGAAATTATGGTCACCAGGAACAGCCACGACAATGAAAAAGAGGGATTGTCTTGCTTCTTTTTCAACGGAAGTGATGTATCATCATCATCATTATTATTGGTATCATGACATTTTCCACTGTGCATTTTCTGAGGAAAAATCACATACATTTTACATAGATAAAGCTCTTCGTAATGTGTGATCTGTACTTGTATTTTGATTTCGGGTTCAAATTATGACCTTTAGGCCCTATAGGTGAACTGTCATTTAATTGGTAGCATTTTCCTTAATATATGGGATGCTACTATCATGGTGATCTTCTGGGAAACTTGTACGATGATGTTACCTGGGACACTGTTAGTAAAATTGTCCATTCCCTTTCTCACGAAGTCCAGAGCTCCGATTACTAATGGTACAGTCTCAGTCTTTATTTCGCCCACCCTGTTAATCTCGACCTCTGATCCTTGTATTTGGATAATTCCTCGATAATTTTCATGGACTTGTTTCTCTCAGATTGTACACCAATGAGCATGCATTTCTATGAATTTTATGATAATATGATAATATCAGGTGTGTTGAGTTTTACTTCCCTGTTAGTTTGA
Organism: Acanthosepion esculentum; assembly: GCA_964036315.1. NCBI lineage: Eukaryota > Metazoa > Mollusca > Cephalopoda > Sepiida > Sepiidae > Acanthosepion > Acanthosepion esculentum. The sequence goes on along the minus strand of OZ038508.1, from coordinate 41,537,591 downwards.
ATTGTCCAGGAGTATAGTTATATCGTTATAACTGTGTCTGGTTGGTGCTCATACAATCTCTCAGTGCTTTCGATTTTGTGCTTCTTGGATATCTTCCAGTGCACATATGTCACTACCTTGTTATGTCTGTGGGTATATTTATTTTTGCTACTTCTTATATGTGGTTGTTAGCTTCTATACTAAGTTGTAACACTCTTCACCTTCTAAAACCGTTAGAGTTTTGAGATCATTCCAGTTTTCTGTATGGAGAATTATTATTATTATTATTATTATTATTATTATTATTATTATTATTACTATTATTATTTTAATCCTGAAATCTTTTCAAGAAAATATTAAGATGTTCAGCTCGCTTATATTTTTTCTTCAAATAACAGAACCAAAATTGCTCGAAGTTTCGCTACTTTTTGGTAAAGATCCAGACGATATATTTTCAACCGGTGAGGCACAAAAACCTACCTTTCAAAATTTTCCAAGCGAACAAACATGGAAATGACACGTTTTGGACTGCTTCTTTTAAGAAAGGAAATGTAAAATGAAGCACAGTGCCAGCGTAGGATAACGGTCAACAAGCTATGCTCATAAACTTTTTTGTGTACAGTATTATTTATTAAGTATCCTATTACTTCGAACTTACGCCAAAGTATGTTAAGTTAAATCAGATAAAAAAAATGATCAACACTCAAATTCCTTTTGTAACTTATCACCAATCATTTCTTAAAATCTAAAAGACAACTGCAAACACTGTAAGCTGAGAAAATTTTATCTTGGAGTTAGTTTTCAAAGTTTTATTCATTTTTCATAGAAACTCTCAATTAAACTCATCAATTACAAAAAATAATATAAACAAAATTTTAAATCATCCTAGGTTTCGGTCGATATATTCTTCGTCTTTCTTACATGGTTTGAAACTGAAATCATTTCCTTCCATACATTGTTCATATGTTGCTTTCATTTGTGCTACCTTTCTTTTAACTGCCTTTAAAAAAATACAAAAAAAAACTGATGGAAGACTGAAGGACATTGGCTTGGCTAGGTGCATTTAGATACATCAGACGAAAGAAATTTTAAAATTGCACAATACATATATATTCAGCGCATAATGCGCACCTACGTTTACAATTTTATATCATCACTCACTCCTCACATATATACTTCCATCAATATTAACACGATTTTAGACTTAATAAGTTCTTTCAAAGGACAAAATGTTACATAGAATTTTTATTCCATTTCATCATTCGTTTACCTAGCATTGTTCTGATATATAGAAATTTATATATATCATATTTCATTTCCGAATGTTTTTAAAACAGCATTTAGACTAATAAGATCATCAGCCTTTATATGTGTATACTACAGGGTACCCAGTAAAAAACTGGTAAATTTATTATCGCTGTATTACCTTTAAGGAATATCTAACCTTGAATAACCTTGAATAAAATTCTTGAATATTCATGACCTTGAATAATAATCATTCGACTCTAGCGTAATTACTTAACACTGATTGGTTGGTTTATGATTGATTAATTGCTTCTCGGTCTTGTGACACGTCATTTAAAGGTTATTTGTAGATACTTTCGTCTTTCGTTCTGCCCTTCTCGTATAGTTAAGCAACTCACTGTTCTTGAGCGTCAAGTTATCGTACTTTTCAAAGAAGAATATCCGACGTGGGGATTGAAAAAATGTGCAGAAGTTCTTGCCAAATGTTTCAGTCGCATCAGTCGTCACTAGTTTCCATCGTTTCTCTCACGTCTTTCTGAATTTACCGCTTTTTTACTGGGCACACTGTATATTGCATTTTTTTAAAAAATTAATGATTTTTATTTTTACTGGCGAGCTTCACATCTGTTACTAATTATCATAGCACAGAAACGTCGACACAAAACGATGATATCAAAATAACGCCAACGAAATTAAACAGAAATCATTCCATATAAATAGAAAAAAAATCCCACCCAGTTCATAGTCAAGCCAGGCAGGCAGACAGCCAATTAGAGGTTGCGAAATGAAAAGACAAAGAAACAGAGTGTAGCCAGAAAAGAAGAAAAAGACCGCACAGATTTCGATCTTAACAGCGTTTCAAAATCGAATGAGTTTTATTTATTCCAAAGAATCGATTTCTTTTTATTACTTCTTCCTTTTGATCAGGTCGGGCGTCGTAATTTGAAAGATTCATAATCAAGAAATCAAATCAGTGACAAATATACATTTTTAGGGTTCTTTTTGCCTTTCTTTGATGGCTTTCTTCGTCACTGTCATTATCAACTTATTGAGTTTTCGCACCATTTGTGACTGGCTGCTTACATGGCAAATTAAGTGACAGCAGGTCTCCTTCATAATCAGTATTCTCTTTACAATGTTAGCTTTAGTTTTAGTAATGGTTTCTGGATGACACATAATAATCTATTTATTTCTAATAGTTTTAGTTTTTTTTTCCGAGACACATCTCCGAAAATGGCTATCACAGGTCAAATAGCAATACAATTTTAATACTGCTATATCATTTTTTTAATGATATTCGATCAATACAAGGCCAAAGAGCTACTCAAGGTAGAAGGTTACGGTGTGTAGTTATATTAACGTAGCAAAGGACAAGCGTTGAAGTAGACTTTAGTGGGAACCGGAAACACAATCCTAAATAGGAAACCAGGGATAAACCCCTACTTTTGTTTAAAATACCGAGGAGGAGTGTGAACCTGATGATAGACGAACCTATCTCCGTATTGAAAACAGTAAAATCATGGAATCAAACAAAGAAGAGCAGTAAGGCAAAGAGAGGTCGCGTTAAATCTCAGATAATAAAGGAATCTGTGGAAATAGTTTTTTTTTATTATTTCTTTACCTCTGTACATCAACAAAACATTTCTCACAATTCTGGCAGTCAAGAATTTTGGTTCGGCACACAGTCTCAATTTTGTCTGCCACACTTCCAAGGGCGTCTACAACAGGATCTTCTACTTTCTAAAGCCCCGCATAAGCATTATAATTTCATTATTATTATTATTATTATTATTATTAAACTAAATCATTGACTTAAGACTTCCAATATTTTGCAACACTTACAATGCGATTTAAGAAAAGAAAAAAGAAAGGACAATGTTTAATAATATTTTGACAGTATACCTGTTTTCTTCAAGTTATGTTTAAAAAATGCATATAAGTATAAAGATATAAAGACAATTAACAAAAAAATTAAATGGACGAAGACTTTCACAGGATGTAGGTTTTGCTTGTTAGAACTATTTTCTGTTCTTGAGTTCATTTCTTCATCAGACCCAAAGCATAACAGGAAAAAGTTTAGATTTTAAGTGCCATATTCTTTCTATTTCCATCTCCAAGTCATTGCATATGCTTAGTTCTTTTTAAAAAAACAAACTTCGCAGAGATATTTTTTGTCATTTGGTACGCTCATGTCAATCACTCATTTGGTACGCTCATGTAAAGCGGTCATTTGGTACGCTCATGTCTTTCAGTGTGCAAACTTTTTCTTTTCTGTTTTTGATAATATTGTCTGAGCGACTTGCTTGTAATGTTCGATCTGTGTTAATAGAAAAATTCCATCGGGTGGTAACGTTTTTACCCTCAATTATACATTCAGGGAAATATTCATACCAGTTTGCAGTTATTTTTATCCCGTAGTGACAACAGATCTACCAATGTCACGACGGTATTTCACTGGGTTTGAGTATTTTGAGCATCTTGAGATAAGGTGATAAATAGTTTCAATATATTTTGATTCTGTATCAGCATGCAAGATATTAGCTTGGTAGCTGCATGTAAGCAGGTTCTGTTTTTTGTTGTATTTTTTCGTGGGGGAAGGTGTGGCAAGAATAAACAGTTCTGTCTCACCCTTAATCGTGAACTCCTTAACCTTTCGTTTAAATTCACTTAAATAAGTGCTTCTAATTTCACTTTATTGCAATAATGTGCAGCATAGTCCCAACCAAAAGGATAATATGTCTTTTTACTTTTTACATTGGATAATATTTAAATTTACACCAGAAATTTAAATAAATGTCCTTCCCCTTGGGAATACTCCACAAGTTTTCAGTCGGTTTGAATCGGGTAAAGAAACCAGTGAAGATCTCTAATAATATCCCTGAGATTAGTTTAGCGTCGTCTAGAATAGCACACCGGGCATGAAAGAGGCTTGCCTAGTGGTGGGATTCAACGGGTTCGCACAGGTTCGCACGAACTTGTTCTTGGAATTTTATAAGCTCATCGAAGCCGTTGCTAGTGGTAACCCGAACAACCTGCTAATTTTAGATTGCCTACAAATTGTGTCACATTAATCAGTTGGGAGCTTTAAATTCAGGGGGTCGAATAAAGGTTAATACAGATTTTATGAACTGCTGAACTTGCTAGAGCCAGATACCTGGAATATTCGAGAAATAGTTATTCCTATAAAGCTGCCGAAAAAAGCTGAATGACTCCAGTAAAATATTTCATCACAACATTCACATTAATGATTTTCGTGACTATGTGAAAAATGTTCTGAAAAACTTTCATAATCCTGTAATTCTTCAAAGTGTACAAAAAGCGAAAACTATTATCAATACAATTGCTATCAGTTCGACCGAGGCAGAAAGAGGTTTTTTCCACGAATGAATATTTCATACTCAGATAAAAGAAGACGCCTTACAGTGGAAAATGCAGTAAACTGGATGACAATTAATCTTATTGGTCTCGATTTAGATTCATGGGATGCCACTCTTTTCGTTAAACATGTCTTACAAAAATCACAGTGTTGATGACAACAAAGTGAGGTAAAACAAAGTTGAAGACTATGATGACAATCAAATGGAAATTTTGAAAATGAAAGATCATGAATAAAAGATTTTAAATCATTTATTTTAATTATTTTTCATTTCAAAATGATACGGTAGATTTATTTTGGTATTTTGACTAAGGGGAAGAAAAATTTGCTTTATTCCTAAATTATATATATATAGTAAATTATAGACTATGAAAAATTAAGAGAACCCGTTCCTATTGAGACCTGTTGTTGAAAGAACCCTTTCCAAAAATTTTGAATCCCACCACTGGGCTTGCCTATTTCATGCCGAGTGGTATAAAATAGACAACTCATAACCCACTTACAAGTTTATACCTCTTTTACACTTCGTATCAACAACTGTTTTTCTCAACCCGAATCTTACGAAAAATTAGCTCTTTTCAATCATATTTGACAAAATCTGTTTTCCTTACAACTATGGGTAAAATAAAAGTGTACACTAGGCTCTCGATCCCACGGTGGCAGTCAAATTACAATACGCTTTGCCTACGTCGCAACACTCACTAGTTTTATGAAACTCACAATTGTCTCGACATACGATGATAATGAAATAAAGTCGAAAGCTTTGTGAATATTTCTTCTGAAATAAAATTTCTGATGGAATTTCCTCCTTGTCTGAAAAGGATCATTTGTTATTTGGAAAAGCCGACCTGTAAAATTAATCGACACAAAATATCTGTTGTCTTTAACAATATTTGCGTTTTTTTAGAACATTTGATACAGAAAAGCTTTCCTTTTGTCTTTCATACATATATTGGACCTTCATCGCAATAGGTAGGGAGGATTAGATGAGATAGGCAACAATAAACTACAGGACTAACAACTGATCGCTGCATTTCAGTATTCATTAATATTTAAGCTTACCTTTAAAAGTTTAACGATGATTTTTTTGCCGCCACTTAATTTAAAGACTTACTTACTTTCTTACTTTCCATATAAGCAATTATTTGTATTTTATGGGTGACTTTAGCTGGATTTCTTACTAAATTTCGATTACACCCAAATTTATTTCCAATTCATAAAAATTGTTATCGTACAAAAAACTTCGTCGAAAAAAATCATGTAAAAAAATCACAGAAAACAATGCAGTAATGAAAACTTTCGAATCCCAAATTTCAGGATTGTGGGTCCGGATCCGGTCTGGGATCATTTTAATTTGCTCACGTAGCCGGCCTGATTCCAAAATGATATGATATGTTGGGCTACGGCTTCTAGGAGTAAAGTTCAAAAAGTGTAACAAGGTGACACACTGACATTCCCATTTATTATATATATATATATATATATATATATATATGAAGAAATATAGTCTTAAGATGTGCTATATTTATGGTATAAAGTGCTCAATATCAGAGATAGAGCGTGTGTAAATATAAAAGTGAACATAGAAGTCAACACTTAGAGGCGACAGTCTGTTTCATGCTAGATGCAATCATCAGGCCACGATTGCATCTATCATGAAACAGACTGTCGCCTCTAAGTGTTGACTTCTATGTTCACTTTTATATATATATATATACTTGATCTATGATGATTAACTTAAAAAAGTGCTCGATAGGGTAACCTAAAGCTAAAATTATTATACTAATAATTATACTCAGTTGTGAAAAAACCCGGATGGCACGAAGGAAAGTAAAAAGAAAGATGGAAATGAGGGAAGAATTTCAACAAATAAAGGAGGAGGGACGTTATTATGAAACAAGGAAAAATTGATGAAAGAAAGAAAGAAAGAAAGAAAGAAAGAAAGAAAGAAAAAAGGAAAAAAAGAAAGAACATGAATTTTAAATTCGTTTAAATGAATATATTAATGAAGAAAGCAGGAAAATCTTTAAGTAAACAAGGAAAGAAATAATGAAAATGAACGAAATATGAATGAATATGAAAGCTATTATGAAGCAAAAAACTATTGGAGTAAGAAAGAAATAAAGAAAGAAAGAAAGAAAGAAAGAAAGAAAGAAAGAATACAGAGAAGAAAGAAAATAAAAAGAAAGATGGAAATGAGGAAAAAAATTCAACAAATAAAAGAGGAGGGACTTTATTATGAAACAAGGAAAAGTTGATGAAAGAAAGAAAGAAAGAAAGAAAGAAAGAAAGAAAGAAAGAAAGAAAACAGAAAGAGCATGAATGTTAAATTCTCTTAAATGAATATATTAATGAAGAAATGAGGACAAACTGTAAGTAAACAAAGAAAGAAAGAATGAAAATGAACGGAAAATGAATGACTGAACGCTATGGTGAAGCAAAAGACAATTGGGTAAAGAAAGAAAGAAAGAAAGAAAAAAAGAAAGAAAGAAAAAAAGAAAGAAAGAAAATAGAGGTTAAATTCAGAACACTGAATGTATGAACGAAGACAAAAGGCTGAATGTATAAAGTAATGAAGTATCCCGAAGAAAGTATTTATCAATGCATGAATGAAGAAAAAAATCATGAAATCGCAAATAATAGAAGGGAAATAAATGGAAAAAAATCTATTATGAAACAAAGAAAAACTGATGAAAATCGAAATGTCGGAAAGAAAGACATCAGATATCCGACCATCGAATAGAAAGTTCTGTTTTGGAAGGAAAAGGAAGATTGAAATGAAAGAAAGGAAAGCAAAAGTGGGTATAAGATTGGTGTCTGCTAATGTCAATGGCTGCGGGCTAATTACGACATTCTCTTTGCTTTAACTTCCCCCTCCGCCTGCCAATACAATTTGTCCGTGACTCTGAATCTCTTGATATCGATTAAGTCTGTTAATCGAACTACTGGCCACATTCATCAGGGAACTTGCTCACGGCACACAGGCGAGCCACTTCCAACACCAATAAAATGACCCTTGGTCATATCCGACACCTCCTTATCTAAACTTGTTTCACGCAAATCATTGTACACTTGTATAGCAAGCCGCTCGGTCAACTAGATTTTTTAGCCGTATTACGATGTTTGATTCTTATCTATTGTAGTTTTTGGCTGAATCAAAAGAAATATTGTAATGAGTAAAGAAAATGAAAATGGTGATCTTTCAAAATTGCATGTATGTTTTCAAAGGATGGAGGCGATGTGCCCTGTGAATACTGGCCTTCATTGCTATACAAAAAAAATCAGTTCCAATTTTTACTTCTTTTGGGCTTGTTGGTAAAAAAGAATCAATTTGTGATCTTACTTTAAAATATTTCTCTCGTTGTACAAAACGTGATTATTGCAGTAAAACAGATATATTAAAAGATCCATACATATATATATATATATATATATATATATATATATATATATATATATATTATTATTATTATTATTATTATTATTATTATTAAATGTGCGGCAATTATTTTAATATATTGTTATATGTTCTTTATATAGAGACAAATATATAAGTAAATGCTTTTTATAATAAACAATATTAACAAGCCGGTAAAAGTTGTTTATACTGTTTATTATAAGCAGAACATTTTCTTAAATATTTGTGTCTATATAAAAAATGAACGGCGGCTGATGAAGACAGTGTATCGAACGTGCTAACACACGTTGTATGTTGTATATATGTATATATATATATATATATATATATATATATATATATATATATATATATATATATATATATATATATATATATATATATATATATATGTATATATATAATACGATATAAGTATCGGAAAGAGGTAAATAAAAAAACTGGTGTGAATAAATCATTATATGCTGACTGGTTATTGTTCATCATTCTTATAGAATACAAAAACAGGTGTTCACCACGTATTAAACAAAAGTAAAGAAACAGGAAAATACAACATCTCATATATATTATTACTTTCCACCCTGCAACCCCTTATTTCACAGACGGGATGTGGAAAGCCCTTAACTGTTTTATACTTCGACGGAAAGCCCGAACCGCATTTCTTGGTTCCGCTAGGTCTAACCTTCAGGCTAGGACCAGCAATGTGACTCACATTGTAGAAATCATCCTCATTCGCTCCTTGGTCCATTGGAGAGAAGTACGTTTAGCTCAATAACTTCTTCCCCGCGAATCACTGCTCTGTGGAACCGACTCCCAAGAGGATCTTTTCCCTATCCCTATAATCTTAACCTGTTCATGTCTAGTGTTAACCGTTATCTTCCCTACCTATCCACATAAACTGTGCCAGTTATTCTATAACCCTCTTTGCCCCCGGGGCTTGTACAGGGTGAACCTCACTATAAAAAAAAAATAAAAGGCAAATATTATTTACACTTATAAGTCAGTTCTTCTGTATACAGAGGGGGTCTGCTAAGACTTAATATGTATATTATTTAACGGCTTTAAAGTTGAAATTTGACGTTACCTTTTCTGAACTGAGAGCATGTCTTTGATGTAAGATCGGATGTACTGATGATTATCGAATTGATGTTCAGATTTTGAAGATTTAGATATATTGATGCACCTAAATTACTCTTTAGGAACGCTACTTAATCTGTTCGATAAATGAAAGTAATTTTCTGGTTATATCCATGTTATAATATACATTTACTGACAAAATCCAAAGACGTTCCTTTAATGTAATCGATCTAGCATCTCGAATTCAGTCCCTTTCTTGCCAATATAACGTGGCTTCCCTCTGGGTTTTTTTCTACAAATATTTTTATGGCAACTGTAGTGCTGGATGTTTTTCCTTAGTGCCTTGACTGAATGAATTTAAACGGGCAACTACGTCTAACCGTTTTACTATTGAACTCGCCAGATGCCATCGTTTGTTCTATTCTAATATTTTCTTTTCTCAGCTGTGAAACTCCATTCCGATTTCTTGCTTCCCTGCGAACTACAATTTTCAAACATTTAAATGTAACGTTAATCACCATCTTCTGTCTTCATTAAACCTGTTCTTTTATCGCCCTTTCACTAAAGTCTTTTTCATTCCCTGTAGCCTCCCCCACAACGTTCTTGCGTGGGGTGAAATGATTAACAATAATTATATTTGTTACATTGTCAAAATATAATATCAAAAATACGATGATGGCAACTATACTCCTAAGCTTTGATCTAAATGCTAAGATCGTTACATCTTTAACGGCTGAAAATGATATTAACTGCTAAACAGATTAATTATATATGTCATTAACAAAACGACTTCTTATATGATATTTACAATTTGTCACAGAATTTAATAATATCTATTAACACAAACATATTTTCAAATGTTCGTTTTAATTGCAATTTATTAAATTATTTAATTATAATATTATCAAAATACCAGATTGGAAACAATACAGCTCATTTTTGAAAACTGATCTGTAAGCTAAATATGCAAATTACTTATCTACATTAAGCATGGGAATATAAATTGGGCAACATGTAAAACACTTTCTGGTATATAGATATAATAAACCTGCATTCATTTGATATCATAGTTTTTAAGTTCTACAAATCTACCATTCCACCTTGCATTGAATACATTTGCCATATATGGTCTAGTGCCCCTGCTGTTCATCTCGTGATTCTCGACAGAATCCAAAGACGGATATGCAATGTGAGAAAATGACTGGAGTCGAGATGCTAGGTCCTGGACCTGGCATCTCGACTCCAGTCACTTTCTCACAGACGTGATATGGCTTCCCTCTGTCTTTTCTACAAATATTTTCATATCAACTGCACTGACGAGCTATTTTCTCTGGTGCCCCGACTGCATGAATTTATGCGTGCTACTAGGTTAACATCTTGGTCCCACCCTTTCACTGTCGAAACAGTTAAATGTGACAGCCTCTTCTCCTCCAACAGCTTCTTCTATCACTTCCCTAAAGTGGAACTCCATTCCTCTTACTTGCTTCTCTGGTAACTATAATCTTCGAATATTTAAATGTAATGTTAATCAACATATTCAGATACCTTGATCTTGGTCAGGGTCCGTCTCAAAATGAAAACGTATCCTTTCCTCAAACACTCCTCTTTAATCTTACTTTCACTCTCTGTAAGCCCTTGCGTACGAGGGGCACTCCCTCCTTGCTGCTGGTAAAATGCTTAAAAAAATACACACACGCACAACAATAGACAGTCATTGTTACGTATATATTTAATTCAAATTCAGGATCCCGAGTGTTTTACATATATATATATATATATATATATATATATATATATATATATATATATATATATATATATATATATATATGTATATATGTGTGTGTGTGTGTGTGTGTGTGTGTGTGTAGATATGGTGTGCCGATGAAATAAATTCGAGAGAAAAAAAATAATTATTATTATTATAAAAACAAAGTTTTTTTTTCCTTTTTCAACGAGAAATCAAATGAAGTTGGAATTTTAGAGGGGTATTTTTTAAATTAAATTAAATTTAAAAGATTTTAATTTATTTTTAATTTAAATTACATTTCCGCGTCCCCTCTCACTTAGCCCGATATTCCAAACTGAAAACTTTTTTTATATATTTTCTTTTTCTACTTTTGCATTACGTTTTATATATATATTTTTATATGACGTTATTATATATATATATTTTTATATGACGTTATTATATATATATATATATATATATATATATGTGTGTGTGTGTGTGTGTGTGTGTGTGTGTGTGTTTTCTTGATCTATTTAAAAGAAAAAGGAGAAAGAGGACAAGTAAACCTTTTATGATTTCTTTAAGCTGTACAGCGAGACGATACTAAGATCCTAGAAAATAAGGAAATCACTCAACGATATAAAAGTTCGTTAGAAACAAAAACAAACTAGTGCTGCCCTGCTATGTAATGCCCCTTCTCCCATATGGCCATAAATCATAGATAATCTTCTCACAGAAGGAGAATAGACTTGAAACGACAAGGATATGGTTCTACCGACGAATGAAGCAAACAACATGGACGGAACGTCTAGGCAATAATGAAGGTTTAAGGAAACTAGGAACTACAAGGAAACTGCTTCTTAGAAGTAGAAAAAGACAGTTTAAATTTCTAAAGCACATAATGAGGGGAAATGGGTAGGGAGAATTTAACACTCACGTGGCATATTAAAGTCGAAGGAAGTAGTAGTAATCTGCGAGTAACTAAACACGTTTGGGGGAATGAATGGCAAAACAAGGACAAAGAGGTATATTAAAGTTACTTAGAATTACATTATTCTGGAAGTCGCAAAGAGCTATGATCGTCCACTTCCTAAAAGGACACGTAACTTAAAATAATAATAATGATAATAATAATAATAATAATAATAATAATAATAATAATAATAATAATAATAATAAAGAAGAAATAAAAAATGTAGTCAAGAAGAACATTGTGTACTTTTGTTTGTTTTTTGTTTTTTTGTTTATTACAAGAAATGATCGTGGGAAAATGTCATGAAGCCATATTTGGCCTTAGATCTCTACATGTGATCCGGAAAGAAATGCTTATACAACAGAAATCCAAAGAATAAATAATAATAATAATAATAATAATAATAATAATAATAATAATAATAATAATAATAATAATAATAATAATAATAATAATAGATGGACGGCTTGCCGTAGAATTAATGCTTAACAAGTCTCGTTAACCAGTACTACAGGTCCAATATTCACTAGATACTCCACGTTTATTTCCTGGTTCGATACCCACCTAAGATTAATGTAGAGTATCACGAATTTTGATTACGAGTTACCTCCCTTAAGGGTTGTCAGAAAATGAGCTCGACATAAATACTTTGACATTGCTTCTCCAGTGACTGAAGAGAAGGAACTAATCGTATGACTGAACAAAGACTGAACTCTTCTATTGCATTCCATATATCAATGTGCAGTTTGAATTAAATAAAAGCCTTATTTATTTTTATTGATACTTGTTGGTTCATTGAAATAAATAGGAAGCCGTTGATCTAAAACAGGTTTAGAGAATAGTAAGAAAACTAATTCTATGGGACATTGAAATTTAAACGGATTACTCTATCCACACCAGGATATTAGCTGTCAGACATTGTATGTCACAGATTCAGTAATTCATAGTCGAAAGAAGAAGAAGAAGAAGAAGAAGAAGAAGAAGAAGAAGAAGAAGAAGAAGAAGAAGAAGAAGAAGAAGAAGAAAAGATAATGTTTCAGAAGTAGGAAAGTCAGTAATGGTGATGAGGAGTGGGAAAAGGAATAAAATGAAGCTGAGAAGATGAAGGGAGATAATTCAGAAGAGAAGAAAACGGATAAAAGAAAAGTAAGAAAATTTATAAAGAAAAAGAAGCTAGAGATGAGGAGGAGGTAAAAATAAGTTAGTAAAATTTCAGAAGGATGGTAAGTAATGGTTGTAACGAAATTGAAGATTAGGTTGAAAGTGGATGATGGCAAGAAGGAGAGGAAACGAATAAAAATTGAAAGTGAGAGGACACAAAGAAAGAGTGAAAATGAGAAGAGAAGAAAAATAGTGAAAGGGAGAGAAGAGGGAAAATAGTGAAAGTGAAAGTAGACGGAGAAAGAGTGAAAGTGAACGGAGAAGAAGAAAGAGTGAAAGTGAGAGGAGAGGAAGAAAGCGTGAAAGTGAGAGGAGAGGAGAAAGAGCGAAAGTGAGAGGAAATGAAGAAAGAGTGAAAGGGAGAGGATACGAAGAAAGAGTGAAAGTGAGAGGAGAGGAAAAAAGAGTGAAAGTGAGAGAAGAGTAGAAAGAGCGAAAGTTAGAGGAGAAGAAAAAAGAGTCAAAGGGAGAGGATATGAAGAAAGAGTGTAAGTGAGAGGACACGAAGAAAGGGTGAAAGTGAGGGGACACAAAGAAAGACCCAAAAGCAAAGAAAAAAAATGAAAGAAAATTTATGAAGAAGAAGAGGAGGAAGAAGAAGAAGTAGAAGAAGAAGAAGAAGAGGAGGAGGAAGAAGAAGAAGAAGAAAAAGAAGAAGAAGAAGAAGAAATGTTAAGCGAAAAATGAAACATAAACGTAAATAATAAAAATATTAACGACAGAATAAAATTACATAAGTAAATCGCTGTAAATAAATAAATGAAAGATGCAAATATCAAGGAAATGTTAAAAGAAGTAAATTAGAAAAAATAAAAGGTGCAATTATAATCGCAAAGGTGAAGAAGAGATGAATACACAATAGGAAAAGAAAATTATGAAGACGAAGTAAAGAAAAGAATTTGAATTGATGAAAGAGAGCAAAAACATAGAAAGAAAAGAAAATGAAAAGTTAATAAAAAGAAATGAGTTAATACGAATGAGAAGAATCGGGGAAACAGCGAAGAAACACGAAGAATAATAAAACGAAGGCAAAGACAAATAAGCAAAAAACATGAAACGACAATTCTTCTTTCAAAGACGCTGAAAAACAATATAAACAGACGTTTTTATATTATTTTCTTTTAATCATTTTTATTTTATTTTCAAATTCAGATATGAACCATACTAACTTCCCACGACACCCTTCCCTTGGCGGCACCCATCTCTCTCTCTCTCTCTCTCTCTCTCTCTCTCTCTCTCTCTCTCTCTCTCTCTCTCTCTCTCTCTCTCTCTCTACCAACTTCCCTATCCTAACCGTCATCCTTATCTGCCCTACCAATAGCGTCAAAGTAAATCGCCATTTTATGAAGCAATTATCTGAAATGGCGCCAAAATTTCTCTCGTTAAAACTGGCCCGTTCCAGTCAAATATTGTGTTTGAGAGCCAGTTTAGAGTCGAGAAGAGGCAGGAAATGAAATTATTGTTCTGTGGAGGATTTTTGCTTCGCCAATGCTTTAATTTGCCCAAAGACGTCCAAGAATGTGTCTCCCGCATTGTCGAGGAAAACACAAAATTATAAACGTCTGCATGTCCACATTCCTTTACTCATAGTTCTATGCAAATATCAACATAGAATGTATTTGTATTTTATTCATCTTTTTGTTTACCATTTACAGACAGCTTTACTGTGTGAATGTGTGTAAGCGTGTATAACTGAATAGATTTCATTTTCAATACGTATGCGAAAACTTATCCACGTATCTAATATATGCCAGACTTCTACATTAATGTATATTTGATTGACCGCCTTTATATTTCCGTTTTCTTAATTTTTATGTTATTAAACGTATATGATTAATATAAAAGTTGTTTTTTGTGCATGCGTGTGATCTGTTATGAGAAAGTATAATTGTGTAAACTAAAGTGAAATACATATCCGATCCGTTACATCTTCTGCATGGACAATTGTAACATTCAACAGAGGAAGAGGCACTTCTAAAGAAAGAAAAACAGAATAAAGAATGTATACATAAAAGAGTTACAAAGCGAGAACGAAAAAGAAGAAAAGCGGAAGCAAAAGAAGCAAAATAATGAAAGAAAGAAGAGCGAAAAAGATGTAAAAGAAGGACTGAAGAAGGAAAAGAATGAAAAATTCAGATAATGAGGAAAAATAATACGTAAAATATAGAATGCAGGGAAATATGAATGAATGAAAGAAAGAAGGGAAATAGATGATGATGATGATGATGATGATGATGATGATGATGATGATGATGAACCAAAATTTTGAAACGTCTTATGTCCTAAATAGTCGCAGCTATTTAATACACTCTCTATATACATGGTTATCTGGGTTCCCTTGTCTTGAGTTAAAACCAGCCTAGGGGAAGGAAATATTCGAATACAAACCTGACTGGTAGTGGCGGTGAGGAGGTGATCTGGTTGAAAACTGCAAGGCCCACTGTATGTCATTTCTTTATTAACAATTCTCTGGATAAATTTGAGCATTTCTGCACTAACTTTCACCACTATAATCAAATGTGGTTATTGGAGTTCATTACATATCTATCTATTTATTTAGCTCTTTCTCTCCTTATATATATATATATATATATATATATATATATATATATATATATATATATATGGGTCTATGAGTGTGTGTATCGTGTGTAATTACATCTGTTTACAAATGTATAGTTTAAAATTTGATTGATCAATATCAAGGATAGTTCTACATATTAACAAGGTGAGCAAGGGAAGCCACACTGAATTACTGATGATAACTTTAAGCTTGAAACTACTAGTGACTTTGGTGTGTTTATTTTTATTTCCAAACATTACATATATATATATATATATATATATAAACCGTTGGTGGAACCAACGGAAAACGTATCATATACAGTCTCGAATTCAAACGAAACTACTGAAAAAAGAAAGAGAAAAAAGCCTAAAAGCAAACTTATCTACAGAGTATAATGCCCGAAGTCTAGATTGCCTAGATTGAGTAAAAAACAACAGAACAGTTTTTTTTGTTTTGTTTTTTTGTTTTTTTGTGTTTTTTTTTGTGTTTTTTATTGACCTGGCAAATAGATTCTCGAGTTCGATGTTATGGTTATTTCTAGTAAATTTGGGTTTTCCTACCTACCCTTTTGTTTAATGTTGTGGTGAAAGTCAACATTATGTTCATGCCATTATTTTCCTTTATAGCTACATGTGCTATCCATTTTAGCTGTTGCTGTTATTTGAAGTCTTCAAGTGATACGATTTTATTGTTTGGTAAATTTCATTGTTTCTGATTGTGTAGCGTCAGTCTATAGTATTTTATGAAGTATTCTCTTCTTTAAGACCAAGAGGATTCCGTCTCTTGAAGCCATTTGTAATTTTTAATCTGTGAAAAATGAGTTGCATATAGCTGAAAATTTATATATTTCTTAGCGAATTGGATGTTATGTCGATTTAAGAACAATACTCGATTTCTTAGTATAATATAATGATTTTATTTTTCCAAACAACAAAAAATATTTTACTCAGTATTCAATAATTTTCGTCATTGAGTGTCATGGAGCTTTATTGGGCATAAAAGTAGTCTTCTTGAATTATTGCTACACGCGTACCTTCAGAAAATGCATATTTCTCGTGTTTAGACGCTAACTGGAACTCACTAAGAGCCTACCACGATATCTCCTATAAAGACATTCCAAAACATTACATTAATTAATGCCATGAGGATGCTTTCCGCTATTATCCATGCATCCATTTGCCTACAAGCTTCTTGAGGTTAACGGTAATACGTTATTCGTCGGTGTGAAATCTTTTAAGCACTCGGTCTTCATATATACTCTTACCTATTTTATTGATTTTTCCTTATATATATGACGCCTTCATCGGTATCACATATTTTACTGTTTCTTTTTAGATTGTTCCTCACTGCGACAAGTATTTCATAAACGAAAGTTAGTAAATGCACCCATTTTCTTATACTAGATCTTAAATTACATCACTTAACGTCCACCATATTTTGCCTTTACTGACACAGTTACGTTTAAGAACATTTCAGAACGTTCTTAAAATTTAATATTTAGAAAACGATATATTACAAAATAAATTACTTCCATTTCCTGTTATGAAATGTACTGGAAAAGAAAAATTGTCTTTGTTCCTAGAGTTTTTACAGATATAATTTTTACATGTGAATTTTCATATATATATATATATATATATATATATATATATATATATGAAGTGGACACTAAATTCAACACCAACAAGCGACAGTCAGTTTAATGCTAAATGCAATCGTCAACAAATGATATATATATATATATATATATATATATATGTATATATATATATATATATATATATATATATATATATATATATATATATATATATATATATATATATATATATCGACTGGCGTAATAGTTAACAAGTTTGTCTCCAGTTACGACTGTGTAGTGATTTATATCCTGACTGAGTGCTCCATATTTTCGGACTTGTGCCACATTTAAGCTAAGCTTAGAAGATAAATATATATAAATATATAAATAAATGTACATATATATATATATATATATATATATATATATATATATATATATATATATATATATATATATATACATATACATATAAGTACCTATATGTAAATATGTATAAATACATATATGTATAAATAGTAAATATATTTTTATATAAATATATATATATATATATAAATATATATAATTACATAAATATAAAAATTATATAGTTATTTAAATATGTATTTATATAAATATATATATATATATATAGAGAGAGAGAGAGAGAGATAAACATATATATTTAAATATATATAAATAAATATATTTAAGTAATGAAAAGTTTGGCAATAATTATGGATAAGCCCAAGGAGCATGTCATCCACAAGGCTCAACCTCAAATCAGATCAATTACTAATTCATTTAAAATATAAAACAGATAACCTTAACGGTCCATTGGTTATAATTTATTTCCCCAGGTGTATGATTTTTAACTAGTTCATCAGACCGCACTTCTAAGGATGAAAAAATCTGTTTTAAATTTACATATAATTTTTATACACTTTTAAGCTGATGTAAGGGGATATAGGGAGAGGGGAGGAGGAGTATGGCAGATATGGTCGAAATTAGAGAAGGAATGGAGAGATAGGTATAATTTTAAATCTATTTTTATTAAAATGCTTAAGAGTAAGGGAGGGGTGTAAGGAACAGACATTGACCTATTTAATAAGTCATCTCACAGGAAACGAGATATAGGAAAAAAAGAGAAGTAAAGATACAAGAAAGCAGAAGTGGAAACAGGAGTGTCAGGAAAGAAATTGGAAGAATAAAAGAAAAGGAAGAATAAATTGACATATATGGGCATATTGCGGTTAATTTGAAAAAATACAGATTTATATATTTGGTAGTTAACGTTTGACATAAAGCATTTAAATTTTTCAACAAAATAAAATAGGAAATAAATATAATGTGAATATAAGATAAATAAACAAAAAATATAAAATATTAGTAACATTAAAATAAAAAATATTATTAACATTATTATTATTGTGAATAACAATTAAGGAGTAAAAAAGATTGAAAAAAAAATCTAAAGTTTCAAATTTTAAAATTTTGAATCTTAAAAAATATAATTTGAAAAACATTTCAAAATGAAAGAAGATTTAAAAGTAATAATACTGTTTTTAATATTGTAATAATGATAAAACAGAAATATAATAATAGTAATAATAATAATAGTCTTAATATAGAATTACCTATGCGAGGAATAATAATAATAATAATAATAATAATAATAATAATAATAATAATAATAATCGTAGTAATAAGAATAATAATAGTAATTATACCAATCAGAGGAATAATGGTAGATTCATAATGAAGAAAGGGTAATATTAAATCAATTATAATCTGTTTAACCATATATATTCTTATATATATATTCATATAAATATCCGCACATATACAAATTGTTCATATCTCTCTATCTATATACTGGTCATATATATATATATGCGTTGTGTCTGCAGCACTCCAAAATTATTCTTACATTTAACAATATCTCATTACTAAAAAAGCACTCTTTCGGACCACAATATCTTTCGATGTCGCATTACTATTCGGAGTTTAACAAAAACACACTAATATGTCTACCTGATGATGGTCGTTCGAAACGACTGAAATCCGGCTCGTACAAAAAAATAAGACCAGATAAACCCGGAATTTATGAACAAGGATCACACCATTCATTAACAGATTCGAAGTTGGTTGTAATTTATTATTAAATATTGTTTGTGAGAGTGATTCTCGCCATATAACTAGCTTCAGTATTTGTTTTTCGTTTGAATGATTTACGTTACATAAATTGAATACGCACTACAAAACCGATATGTATATATATATATATATATATATATATATATATATATATATATATATATATATACAATATAGATATCCGCACATATACAAATTGTTCATATCTCTCTATCTATATACTGGTCATATATATATATATATATATATATATATATATATATATATATATATATATATGACCAGTATATAGATAGAGAGATATGAACAATTTGTGCGGATATTTATATGAATATATATATATAAGAATATATATGGTTAAACAGGTTATAATTGATTTAATATTACCCTTTCTATATATATATATATATATTTGAAACGATGTATGTGTGTTTGTGTATGTGTGTATCTATCAATTGCTTTTTCTGTCGATTCATAATTAGTTCAGCCTATTTATATCCATTTTCATAATGTATTCATATCTAGCCATCTATATCACTTTCTCTTTATATCCATACATGTCAATCTATATATATCTATATATTTATCCATTTGCCTCCGTCTATTCCTGTATTATATATTTCTTAGCCTATCAATCTATCTCTTTAGCTCTATCTATCGCTATTGATTTATGCATGTATTGATCCATCTCTGTTGATCTACGTATCTATGTCTATTGATCTATCTATATATAGTTCTCTATCTACTTACCTATCACTATCTGTCTGTCTGTCTGTCTATCTATCTATCTATCTATCTATCTATCTGTTTGTTTCTCTGCCCACTTGCCCAACTAGTAAATACGCCCACTTATCCATTTATCTCTGGCACAATGCCGGAATCTATAAGTCATTCAGATCCCTCCCTTAATCGATTTTATCGATCTATAGATTTACGCGTAAATAGGTACATGCAGCGAACACGTTTCCTACCCACAACCGCACCCTACAACAATTCCCTTTCTGCCTTTCTCAACGCATACGTGAGTGCATTTTCAATTTACCACGACATCTAATTATCCATTCCAACAGCCCAGATGCCCATCTCCCCAATCCTAGCAAAGTCGTATGTGTCTATAGCATCGACAATATGTAAAAGCTAGGAAATAGTTTTCTGAAAATGAACTCTACAAAAGCCGATCGTAATTCGTAAGCGCTTCGGAAACGTTTTTAAAAAGTCTTGTATTGTCGACCAATCAGCTTCATTGCTCCATTCAGTCCGTTTGAAAAGCAGCCGATCAGAAGAAAGTCGGGAAATTAGGATCGTTTGCGACGTTCACTTTCATTTCGAACATTTCAGGGGATTATGAAACGGGTAAAGTGAATGTCAGTTTGCCCCGATTTTCTTTTTCCTTATTCACATATCCCCCCAACCTCAACGATTTCAGTATTTGCTTTTTCTTCTTACTTTTCTCTCTATTTTACATTTATTAATAGACTTTCATATCTGTATATGTATTTCGGCTTTTCAGATTTGCTCATGTATGAGTGAATGTATATATATATATATATATATATATATATATATATATATATATATATATTTCTTCATGTCTGTCTGTCTATCTATCTATCTATCTAGCTAGCTAGCTATCTGTCTGTCTGTCCCTGTTTCCCTGGGAGCTATAATCTCCAACTATTCAAATGTAATGTCAATCGACGTCTCCAGTTGCCTTGAACTATCCACTATCCTTCTCCTCATCCTTTCCTCTATCACTCCTATCTGCCCTCGCTCCAAATCTTCTGTAACCCCTTGCGTGCTAGTGGCTTCCCGCCTTGCTTGGGGTGAAATGCTTAAAAAAAATGTATCTATCTATCTAAACAGGTTTATATATCTATCCATCTAAAAATGCTCATATATATCTATATATCTACCTAAACATGTTCATATATATCTAGCTAGGTAAACATGGTCATATCTATTTACCTATCTATGTAGATATGTTAATATCTATTCATCTGCCTAAATCTATTCATATCTATGTATCTATTGACGTAAATCTGTTTATCTATCGAAACATGTTCATATCTATCTATTATTGTTGTGGTAGGATCCACCTAATCTGCATAGGTGACTACCGACTATATAAATAATGGTTGGTACCGGAAGACGGGGGGCGAATACAGAGATCCAGCTAGAGACTCTGCCCGACTGCGACTTAGTCAACACATTCTCCAGGAACGTCTTCCCAGAAATATACAGAAATACTATATGTAAATATTGTGTACACTTTCTTGTTATAATACATTCTTGTTCTAAGTACATTTTGTGTTGCATTATTATTCCATGCATTAGTCGCGATTCAACAATGAGTCAAGACTCAACAATTATCTATCTTTGTATTGCTCTCAATCGGTTCATATCTATCTTGTTTTCCATCAATTCATGAATATGTACATGTCATAGCTTATTGTATGCTGTTCGTACATAGGTTAATACATTTATTCCTATGGAACTGATTCCCCTCATATATATCCCAGTGTATGTAATAATTATTAGTAAGCCTTATCTATCTATCTATCTATCTATCTATCTATCTATCTATCTATCTATCTATCTATCATATGATGTTCATTATCTATCTATCTATCTATCTATCTATCATATGATGTTCATTATCTATCTATCTATCTATCTATCATATGATGTTCATTATCTATCTATCTATCTATCTATCTATCTATCAGTCTGTATTTTTGAATATTTATATATAAGCGTGGATCAATATGTTCATAGAATAGAGAGAAGATTGCTGAAATTTGACCTGAAATTTAACTATAAAATGTTCATTGCTATGATTAATATTCACAGAAATAATGCCCTGACAAGCACATACTTGATAATAAATATGTCTTCCGTAAAGTAATTACATAATTTAGGAATATGCTACAATCATTTTGCTAATCCTATCTATCTATCTATCTATCTTATATATATATATATATATATATATATATATATATATATATATATATATATATATATATATACATACATATATATATATATATCAATGAAATTATCATATCTGTCTACTTCAATTAACTCATATCTATCGATCACAGTTAATCATATATATCACTATTAAATCATATCTATCTATCTATCTATCTGTTTGCCTGTCTGTCTATCTATCTCAATGAAATAACCCTACTCCATCTATGTCAATTAAATCATGTGAATCCATCTGCCTATCTAACTGTATTCACATTTATTTAATATCAATACATATATATCAATTTATCCATCTCATGTACATTTTATATCAACCTATTCATCAATCTATATAGCTTTACTTTTACATGTATGTATATATATCTACATATATATATATATGTAAAAACACACAAACACACACACACACACACACACACACACACACACACACATATATATATATATATATATATATATATATATATATATATATATATATATATATATATTAAGAAATATACTTAATATCTTGCATTGATTGCGCTATTCTAAGTTTCATACGTTCCGCTTTCGCCAGGTACATTTTTTGGGTTAACACTGCTTCTGTAATATTTCTGTGTATCGCGAGATATTTATTGCAGTTTTGGATTTTTATTGTTGTTGAAATATTTAAATGAATTTTAGTTTAATTCTGGATTTGAAGATTAACATTTAAGATTGAAAATAATGTTGGAAAGAAGAATAATAAATTCTAATTTGAAGAGACGCTGCAGAAATCAAAAGGAATGGATAAGAAACAAACGTTTGAAAATCAAAGAGCGCAACTCTATTTTTCCCATGAAAATCAATAACGTAATTAATAGTGTTAATATTAATAAACTAAGTAAGAATAGTGATAACAGTAATAATAAAATATACCGTGATAAAATAAAAAAAATTAAAGTCATAATAATAATAATAATAATAATACATATCAATGAAAATAAAATGATAATAAGATAAAATAAAATAAAAAGATATAAATATGTAAATAAATACAGCAAATAAATACAGCAAATAAATACAGCAAATAAATATATAAATAAAAATAATAAATGCAAATAAAAATAAAGATAAAAATAAATACGTATCACTATTCTTTCCTATTATTTATTAATAATATTATTAATGAATTTATTGATCTTCAAATGCTTTTTATTATACATTCCGTTTTTTTCTAATCCAACCCTACAATAAACATCACGCGATAAGCAGGAGTATTTCAGAAGCGGTACTAACCAAAACGAACCTGACGAATGCAGAAATTATGTATGCAGAAAATCAGATCTGTGCAATCAATGTATTATGTATATTTCTTAATATATTAAATAGCTCTGATATTTAACATTGAGCACGTCTATTTCTTCAAGTATAGAGAATATATTTGTAAACGAAAGCTCGCTGGTACATTTACCCATATTTATCCATCTGGCTATATATATATATATATATATATATATATCACTGTTTATCTATATATATATATGTATGTGTGTATAATCTCTATATATAACCTATAGATATATATATGTAATCTATGTAATATATATATATATATATATATATATATATATATATATATATATATATATATATATATATCACTGTTTATCTATCTATCCGTCTATCTGCCTGTTTGTATGTCTTTCTGTCTGTGACATTCCACTTAATTCTTTCTATTTCAGTCTGTTCATAAGTATCGATTAAAGTCTCTTTCCATAAAATTTGCCCCAGTCTGAATCTTTGAAAATGTCATTAGTTATTTCTTGCCTGAACTTCATATCTATCAAACGAAATATTTCTCTTTTTTGAATACTCAAATATATAAAAAGAAATACACACACACACACATGCACGCGCGCACACTCACACACATGTGTGTGTCTGTTTGTGAGTATTTGTGTGTGCGTATTTGTGTTTGGGCATTTCAATGTTTGTGATGATGTACAGTAATATTTTCATTGCTTTATTGTCCTTATCAATTTTGGGATATACACTTATTCCTGTATTTTAAATTATTATAGCCTGTTAAGATTTTGTAGCTCGGATAGATAGACAGATACATGGCAACAAAGTTATTCTTCATTCTTCCTTGTTATTAAACATGATTATTTTTATAAGAGGAAACAATATATCCCACTCATTTTAATCATATTTTTGTTTTTTCATTGCAGTCGATTTTCTTTCTCTGATGATATCTTTTATTCTGTCTTCTTCTTCTTCCTTTCCTTTCTGAATGCGCGGAAGATGTTATGGGTAACGGCTCGGAAAGAGAATTCGGCGAGTAGAGATCGAATTCTTGTCGACTTCGTTGCATTAACTTACTCTTGACGAAAGGTATGAATTATCTCTTTTACTCTCCAGCTAACAGTCGGACTTTTATCTCGAAATTCTATGTTATCGCAGAATTCAATCATTCATTCATATATATATATATATACATATATATATATATATATATATATATATATATATATATATATATATATATATATATATATATCAGGGCTCAATACAAAAGTAGAGCAATATATATCTATTTTTATACAGTGTTACGTTAGAATATGCACATACCCACTACAAAACTGTAAAATTTTTCAACATTGAAACCAGTTGTACACTTTTGTAGTGGGTACGTGCATGTTCTAATGCAGAACTGCATAATATATATATATATATATATATATATATATATATATATATATATATATATATATATATATATATATATATATATATATATCACTTATTATTGTTATATTTACTCGTAAAAAATATTCTTACAATCCATAAATTAAGTAACAAGTCTTTCTTTTTCGCTTCTGCCCGTTCATTTACTCCTCCTCTCTATATCTCTCTTTCTCCCTCTCTTTCTCTTTATCTCTCTCTCTCTCTCTCTCTCTCTCTATCTATCTATCTATCTATCTATCTATCTATCTCTATCTCGATGTTATGCCAATTTACCCACGAACGCATGGACTCTCCCAGCTAGAAATAGGAGCAGGTACTGCCTTTTGGAGATGGAATTTTCCAGCAATCAGCTCTGACAGTCGGACTGAACATTCTTGCTGTCACCCTCTCGTTTCTATGATTGTATTACTGTTTCTGTGATATATATATATATGTTTAACTCAATTCCTCTCTTGTGTCTTTATTTCTGGCTCTAACAAGCAACAACCCTCTCTCTCTCTTTTTCTGCACTCTCTCTGTCAAGCCAGAAATACGATATTCGGCAGTCTGAAGAAAATATAATGTAAAACGTGTTATCTTATGACCATTTTAAATGACTATCTCTAACCTGTCTTGACTTAAGAAACAAAAATCAAAAAACGAAATAGTCACGTCGGCGAAGACATCATCCCAAGATAAATGAAACTAAAAGAAGTTAATGTTTCGTTTCTTCCAGATTAAATAGGATGAATCGTTAAAAACTCTTCTTTATAGTTAGAACAAAAAGACACGCTTCTCAATCGTTTCATGATAGGGTTTGTCTCATGATAGGGTTTGTCTCATGATAGGGTTTGTCTCATGATAGGGTTTGTCTCATGATAGGGTTTGTCGCCTAATTCAATTACATTACTTTATTGTTGTCGTGTCACCCTTGATCGGAAACGTATCTCGTATTCTGATATACACTTCAAGCGATAGAAATGTGTTCCCGTCGTCAATTACTAAGAATACCTTAGAATAGAAAAACAAGGAAATCTGACGGGAAAAAGGAAATACAATGAAACTTATGAGAAAAAATACCGAGAGAATTTAAGCTATCACAGAACGTTTTAAAAGTAAGGGAAGCTGGAAGAAACACCCTTTAAAGTACTTAACGATATTTTTGTGAACATATGTCAGAACAAGGACAAAGAGAGATGTCAAAGGCAAAAAGAAGAAAAGAGAAAATGTTTGAGAGAAGCGTAATCATCTTCGTCATGAAAAGATTTGTTACATCAAAAAGAAACATCGAATTTTGTAATTACTCGCCTAGAATTTATTTTGTATTCTGTCTGTACGTTATAAATGGAAAATCGTAAAGAAATGGATATTCAATAGTGAAGAAATATACCAATATATCTGTGTGTTTGTGTGCGTGTGTGTGTTTTCAGTATCTTTTGGCAGCAAGTGGTCTTGCAAATATATCTTATTAAAGAAGAACAGATATTTTATGTCTATTAAACTTATTAAGCATATTATCTTATATGCAATATGATATAACTAATTTTCTTACAACAATTTTGAAACTCTTAGCGTTTCCCGTTCGTGCACATGTTTATTCTCAACACCGTAAACTAGCCCAGTCTGATGAAGACCTACCTGATGAAAAAATGTTTTCAAATTTGTCATATATCAAAATGTATATGGCATTATCATATATATATATATATATATATATATATATATATATATATATATATATATATATATATATATGAAAGTGAACATTGAAGTCAACACTTAGAGGCGACAGGCAACAGCCCTGGAGAATATCTCTCAAATGCATCTTGCAGGTTATGTAAGTATGGGGCGTGAGGACCCACGCTCCACCAAAAGATACACTTATCCACAGGTTATTTGATGAAAGGCCCCATCATCATCCATTGACATTGAAAACGATATAAATGTGTGGACGCGGAAAACTTCTCTGTCCATACGCATCCAATACATATTCTACATTTGTTTATCAAGTTTCATTAACGTTTCCAAACATAATTCTTTTATCATTGAAATACTGTGATTAAGAAGAGGGATCTCACTGAGAATTTTTCAAAGATCTGCTAATTATTATTGAGTGAGAGAGTTACAATCAAATAAAAGAGGCAGGATTGTAAATATACGAAGTAGAATATAGCCCTTATCGATACAAGCATTACAGCCAAATGCACGAGATATAGTGAAAAATTTAATTTAAAATTCCCAGCACCCTTCCTTCGTGCGCATGTGTAATCACACCAACAAATGCATTCCTAAAGGAAGAAACGCGTCACATGAAAGCTTTTTCACTTTGTCATATATTTCCTCTTATATATATATATATATATATATATATATATATATATATATATATATATATATATATATATATATATATATAAGTGTGTGTGTGTGTGTGTGTGTGTGTGTGGAAATATTCTTTGCCCAAACCATTTTCCAACGTCAGTATTTCATAAGTCAAGCATCAGAATACTGATTTGCGAAGTTGATAGGACCGATAAATTTTTCAACGCCTCTTAATACGTAAATTCATATGTTACTGAAGAAATACATTGGATGCCATGAAGGAAATGTTGGTCAGTAGTTAAGTACTAATTACTTACAATCAGAATGGGACTCATAATAAAGAAAGACTCCAATTCTAGTCAAATGTTGGTAGAACAAGGACAAAGAGGAAGAGTCAAAACACCAATGTTACTTAGAGCGACGAGAAACGTAAAGTTGTGGATAGACATGCCAGCCCACTTCATCACCATCGATCTTATGAGCGGGTATGATTATCGGGATTCTGCACAGCTGAGCGCCAAACTATTTTTTTATAAAAACGGAAGCGCATTCATTGACGTGTAGCATGTCTATGGCAAGTATACCTGGCAGAACCCATTCCTGTACAGACCAAAACACAACCAGTTTCCGCCAACGTGAACACTGGCTGGTCACAGACACGTAGACTTTGTTTCCATCAAAGGCAACGTTACGCATGGAGTTTGAATGAGAGCAGTTTAGTTTTGGAGGCATTCAAGTTTACGAGCCAATTTCTGCCCTAGTGAACCACTGATTGGTAGCCCTTTTCGAAGAGCAGCAGACTGGTTGATTTTGTCAACTCTGACGGATTTCCTATTGGGACAGGAGTAAATGGTAGTGTCATCAGCATTAATGCCTACTTGGGAACTGATGACATCAGGGAGATCCTTGAAGAAGATCAGAAACAGCGTAAAACCCAGGATAGAGCCTTGGATGACACCCGCGTTTGTGTGAAATGATCTGGAAACGATCGCGTTCAAAACAACATTCAGTTCACTATTTGGTCGGAACTGGAGCATTAAATCAAACACACGTCCACTAATACCGTCGGTCTAGTACTTACGTAGAAGATCAGCATGCCAACTCTTATCAAACGCATTCAAGATATCTTCAGCCACAACTCCATCTTCACCGTTAGTATAAAGAGCTTGATATACATATTCAGATATGGCCGTTAGATCATCAGCGGTAGACCAGGCAAAGCAAAATTCATATTTTTATTAGAGAGTAGGTCGTAAGAGCTAAAATGCTTAACCACGTCAGCATTGATTAAATCCTCGAATATATACCAAAAGGCGGTAGTAGACTAATAGGGCGATAGTTAGAGGGGTCAGATAGTTTTCCAGAGTCCTTAAAATCAGGAACTACAAAGGAGGACTTCCAATAAGTAGGAAACCAGGAAGCAGCGAGGCAATAGCTGTAATATATTTTTTCATGAGTTGGAGTAGAGCGGAAGAAATCATCATCAGGTATCGAAAGAATAGCCCATTTTAAATGATAGAGCAACCGAAGTGAATTCGGAGTCTCTTTTAGATACTTGAGAACATCTCCAAAAAACACATTTGAACGGACGAGGTAAAAAAAAAATTAAAATTATAGTCTTTATAGACTAAAAAAAAAAAATGTTTAATTTTTTAAAATTATAGTCTTTATAGACGCCCTATACATACATACACACACACACACAGACACACACATATATATATATATATATATATATATATATATAGATAGATAGATAGATAGATAGATAGATAGATAGATAGATAGATAGATAGATAGACAGACAGACACACACATGCTAACCGAGGGTGTTAAACATTGTTGCAGAAGTGAAAGGCAGAACGCAAACCTGTTAAGTGTTTAGTTGCCGGAAAATGCAATAAGGACATTTCTTGCATCAATGCTCTTGCTTTTCATTCCGAGCAGGTAATCACCCAACAACAGCCCTGGAGAATATCTCTCAAATGCATCTTGCAGGTTATGTAAGTATGGGGGGGTGAGGACCCACGCTCCACCAAAAGATACACTTATCCACAGGTTATTTGATGAAAGGCCCCATCATCATCCATTGACATTGAAAATGTTGAGTCTTGACTCATTGTTGAATTTCGACTAATGCATGGAATAATAATGCAACACAAAATGTACTTAGAACAAGAATGTATTATAACAAGAAAGTGTACACAATATTTACATCTAGTATTTCTGTATATTTCTGGGAAGACCTTTCCTGGAGAATGTGTTGACTAAGCTGCAGTCGAGCAGAGTCTCTAGTTGGATCTCTGTATTCGTCCCCTGTCTTCCGGTACCAACCATTATTTATATAGTTGGTAGTCACCTATGCAGATTAGGTGGATCCTACCACAACAGAAAACGATATAAATGTGTGGACGCGGAAAACTTCTCTGTCCATACACATACAATACATATTCTACATTTGTTTATCAAGTTTCATTAACGTTTCCAAACATAATTCTTTTATCATTGAAATACTGTGATTAAGAAGAGGGATCTCACTGAGAACTTTTCAAAGATCTGCTAATTATTATTGAGTGAGAGAGATACAATCAAATAAAAGAGACAGGATTGTAAATATACGAAGTAGAATATCGCCCTTATCGATACAAGCATTACAGACAAATGCACGAGATATAGTGAAAGGTTTTCAGAAAAGAAGCTCGCCGTGCAGGTGAGGCTCAAATGGAAATAACACCATCTCGGTTTACCTCGTCCGTTCAAATGTGTCTTTTGGAGATGTTCTCAAGTATCTAACAGAGACTCCGAATTCGCTTCGGTTGCTCTATCATTTAAAATGGGCAAATCTTTCGATACCTGATGATGATTTCTTCCGCTCGACTCCAACTCATGAAAAGAAATGTACTATGCGTCAGCCCTTAGAGGTCCGACTGGTTTAAGATTAAGCAAGTGATAAGCAAATCTGTTGTACTAAAAGGAATATTTACTGTAGCCTGTTCACCAAGACAGAACATGTTCATGATAATGCCTCCAATCAAGATCAGAAGCCATGAAGCCATACTTGGTTTAACATAAAGGCATTTATTATTATTATTGTTGTTGTTGTTGTTGTTGGTCTCCAAGAGACTTTTCTACTGACATGAAGTGCAAAGTTTATATTGAATCCATTTCTAGGTCAGGTGCTAAGAAAGATGTTTCCCTGAGTCATGCTAGACAATTTTTCTCGTCAGAATCTATCTTACATATTTATAAGTCTATCCTTTGTCTATGCTTAGAATATTGCTACCACTTATAGTCTTGTGTTCCTGCTTAATACTTGATAAAATCCAAAGAAGAATCTGCAATAGTGTTGATCTGACTTGGTTTCAGTCACTTTTCCACCGGTGTAATGTAGCTTACTTGTACCTTTTCTATAGATATTTTCATGATAAATGTTCTGGTGAACTCTGAGGTATTATGGTGACTGCAGTAAGAATGCTAAGAATATGTTGTTTTGGTGTAAGGAATACTGTGGTATGTTTGGATCAGTAATCGTGCATAGCCAAGTTTGAGATAAAACAGATTGAAGACCAGCCTTCCTTTATCCCAATTTTTAGTCTTGTATTTTATATTTTCCAAAATAAATGTTACATTCCTCTATGGTACCTAGACTTTATGAATTTCAGCCCATGGCTAGATTGGCAATAATGTTTCCTCGTTTTAAGGTAGAATTGGCTAGATGTAACCGTAAGTTCTTTGCTAACAATTTCTTTTCTCGCACTTCTCGCCTGTGGAACTCTCTTCTGGCTTCTGGCTTTCCCGTCAACTTTGACCTTCAAAAGTCTAAATGCAATGTGAATCGTTGTCTACTGTCTTCTTCATTCCTTTTTCTCATTCCCGCTCCATAATAATGTTTTACATTACCTTATTCTTTTACACTCAGTAACCACTTGTGTCTTAGTGACTTTATTGCCTTTCTTGGGGGTAACATGATAAAAAAATTGTATGAAAAAGTAAGTTATCAAGTAGTTATCACTGGATATAAGAGCAAATAACAGTAAATCTCGTTGAATCTCCAGCACCTTACACAGTATGCAGGTTGATGGCAACAATTCCGTGGAAATCTTTCCCCAATTCCCAATTCATCCACTCTTGAATCGTTTCCTCACCTCATAGTCATTACCCTAACTTTTATGTACCACATTACTGGTAGTTACCAGTTATGGCCCTTATATCTTCGCAATTATTCGCTTTCTTTTACTTGCACCCTGTGGTCCGGTAGTCATAGCCACATTCACCGATCTGACAGGTTGTCCTTTCATTGTTAAGACATCATCTGACAGTTGTAATGTCCTTAGTCGGTATGAGTCCCAATGTCCCTGATCTTTAACTTCAGCAGTCACGGCCCACTTCGGTTGCATCTTTCGGTGCATTCTCACGAGAGAAGCTGATCAGTGACAATTCCTCTAATGCGGTTGAAATCATGCGAACAAATCTGCATGTCTCCCATATTTTGTCATAATTGAATTTGATAAAGAAGGCAGATGATGTTGCAAATACCAGGATTGTTTGCCGCTGCGATGGGCGAAAGAAAGAGGGTTCGAAACATATTTTCTCTCTATTCTCATTCTCTCTCTTTCTCTCTATCAATACATATATATATATATATATATATATATATATATATATATATATATATATATATATATATTCTCACTTTCTATCCACTCTCACTTCTTCCTCTCTTCTTTATTTCTCGCGTCTTTCTCTCCTCTCTCGCTCTCACTTGTAACTCTATCATCTCGCACTTCTCCCTCTCTTCTCACTTCTCACTGGTTTTGGTCTCCTCTCTATCTCTCACTCTCTCTCTCTCTCTCTCTCTCTTTCTTTCTCTCTTTCGTCTCTTTCTATCACCTCGCACCTTTTGCGTCTGTTTCACTTCTCTCTTTTCTATCTTCTCTCACTCTGTATTTCACTTCACATTGCTTCCGACTTCGCTCTCTCTCTCTTTCTCTCTCTCTCTCTTTCTCTCTCTCTCTCTCTCCTGGGTTTTCTCATTTTTTCTTTCTTCCTTTTTCTTCTTCTTCTCTCCATTCTTTCTTGCTTCTCCCTCTCTTTTCACTTCTCTCTTTCTTCTGGCTTATTCTCTCTCTCTCTCTCTCTCTCTCTCTCTCTCTCTCTTCCTGTCTCCTTCTTTCTTCTCTTTATATCATCATACACTTCTGCATCTTTCTTTCTCCTGGATTTTCTATCTTCTATCCCCCCTCTCTTTCTCTCTCTCTCTCTCTCTCTCTCATTCATCTCTCACTTCGCCTTGGCTTTTCACTTGGCTCTCTCTCTCTCACTCTCTCTCTCTCTCTAATTTCTTCTAGCTCTCTTTTCACTTCTCTTTTTTCCTGTTTTCTCTCTTCTCTCTCTCTCACTTTTTTCTGTCATCCCTCATTTCCCACTCTCTTCTCTTTTCTCCTGGATTTCCTCCCTTCTCTTCTCTCTCTATCTCTCTCTCACTCTCTCTCTCTCTCTCTATCATCGCTCACTTCTCAATCTCTTCTCTCTTCTCCCGTTCTCTTTTCTCTCGCCCTTTCTCATTTTATGTGCCTATCATCTGATACATAGCCACACATGAATGCAAATCTCTCTTATCATACATCGATGTTTTGCAGATTAATCTTGCAAGTCGTATCAAATAAGTTTTGCCTCGGACTCTTACGACCTTTTTGTGTGACTAATATCCCCTAAATGAAAGGCTCAAGATTCACGCAACGTAGAGGGTTACTGAGTGTGTTGAATGGTATGAACGTATGAGAAGGAAGCAGGGAGTGAAAATGATGATGATATGGAGAATAGATAACGATTAACCTTAGGCTTTAAAAGCTTAAGTTTGTCCCTAGCAGAGTGTATGTTGGCAAATACACAGTAAATTACAAGTTATATTGAAGCAGCGCAAATGGTTCTCGAATTTTAAAAAATGGTTGGATAAAGAGAGAAAAATACAGAAAAAGAGCGATAAATATATGTATATTCACAGCGAGATAGATAGATAGATAGATAGATAGATAGATAGATACTTTTTTTATCTGGGAATTGCCATGTCTATTAGCAAAGGTACTGACGTGTTTCCCGTTAACTTTTCCATTGTTTTAAATTCGTTTTTGTGGCTAAAACGTATAACAAGAGGGTCCTGTCTACTATATATATATATATATATATATATATATATATATATATATATATATATATATATAGATAGATAGATAGATAGATAGATAGATAGATAGATAAAGAGGAAGAAACAGAGAAAGTGATAGAGGCAGATTGAGTGTGTGAGAGAGAGATGTAAAAAGACTGAAATAAATAGAGGAGTTGTGCAAATGTAGGTATACAATCACGAAAAACAAAACGTGCCCACAAAACGTATTGCATTGAATATATAAACATATCAATGATAATGTCTTCCAAAATCCATTTGCGCTTCTTGTCCGTTAAATTACTAGCCATCGTTAAATTACCAATTTACCTGCAAAATATGTATTATTATTTATTAAAAGAATTTAAAATATTATAAATATATCATAATACAAATTATGAAAATATTAAAAATGACTTTAATGAATAAATGAATTCTAGTATTAAATGAATCCACGAACCACTTTTATAATACTGGTATGATACTTACTGCATACCTACTTTTGCATGAAGTTGTATATATCAACAGATTAGTTAGTTAGATAGATAGATAGATAGATAGATAGATAGATAGATAGATAGATAGATAGATAGATAGATTTTTAATCTCTAATACTGACCTGAACCGAGAGATATTTAAAGACATACATGATGTATAAGGGATATATAGATAAAACCAAGCACGGCAGGGTAGAAAGCCATTTATGAACAGACCAAAATATATAGATATGAACAAACGTGATAAATCTATAAATAGTTAATGAATTATATACACATATGTGTGTGTACCTGTGTATACCTGTGTGTACGTCTGTATGTGATTACAGATAAATATACCTCTGAGCTTGTTCGTTTCAGATTTTTGTAAAAAGAATAACTTAATTTCTTAAGTGATAAAGGCATTTATAAAGAAGACTCCAGATTATGTCACGCAAAATAATAACTGCTTCTTTTCATTTAGAGACTCTGTTAAATTAGATTTGGTCATGGACACATTTACTTTTGTTGATATACACAAAGAATGCTCAAAGCATTTTTATCGCATAACTTCCTTTTACTTTATTATATTAAGACCAAAACACTAACGCCATTATTCTTTGTCGTGTCTTCCTTTCATGGGCGATCCTCCCGCTAAAATGCTTTCATGATTAATAAATAGTTGCCCGGATGTAGCAGAACGTCTGCTCGACGAGGTATTTAATTCTCTCTCTCTCTCCCCCTCTCTCTCCCTCTTTCTCTTTCTCTCTCTCTCTCTATTTCTTTTTGGAAGGGCTAACGTTTTTTCCTCTGTATGTTCTTTGGGATAGATGAAACGAGAACTGTACAAGACATTAGCAGACTCTATTTTAACGGTGTGTCGACTAAATTATTTTTGGCAAAAGAGAACCGTTCCGTTTCACAGCTGACTTCGACGTGTTTTCTTTTTTTTTTTTTCTACGTTTTTTTTGTTGTTGTTGTTGTTGTTTTGCTTTCTTTCTGCGTTTTGAAAATAATCGTTATGACATCTGCCCAGTTTGGTAAGAATGTATCTGTCTCGCAAAGGATTCGATTTAATATTTGGCTGAAAAAAGATGAACAACAAAATATAAAGTTACCACATTCGGACTTTTTCATACATACTAGTTGAAGTGCTCAAACTTATTTCCAAATCTTTTCTGTTTCTGTCTATATTACTGAGATTGTAATTATTTGCACTATTTACATTGTTCGAACTCTTGTCCTCATCTTTGTTGTCATATTCACGATGTTTCGGCCACTGTTGGCCTTTTTCAAGTGGTTGAAATTTCGAACTGAACCCTTTATTTCATCCACCGGGGTACATTTTTCTAGTTCTACGTTCCATGCCTCTTCCGGATATCTCAATTTAATTTAAATTACCCTTTCAAGATCACCTCCGTTGTAGCCAGGTATTGAACTCGAGTCACTGGATTTACTTCAACCAAAGCTTTTATCCATGTGTCCTTGAGTTGAGTTGCAAGGACATAACTGATACTGAGATATCCTGAAGAGGCATGGCACGTGTAACTAGAATAATCTACCCCGGTGGACGAAGTAAAGCGTTCGGTCCGAAATGCTAATCACCGGAAGAAGGCCCAAGCGTACAACGGTTGAAAAGTCGTAAATATGAAAACTGTCGGAACAATGTAAATAGTGTGAACTTTTCTGCTGCTTGATAATATGAATAAATGAACGATTCAGTTTACTATTGAAAAACTTATTTCTACATAGCGTATTTTCTTGTGCATAATAGGCCATATTTTACATAACAATTAAATGCAAAAAAAATCATCGTATTATACACAAGTAGACATTTTCATTAATTTTTACTCAGCTTAAAAAAACTCTTATTTTTAAAAAAAAGCAAGATTGCAAATATACTCAGTGCAACAGATAATAAAACACAAACTTGGCAAGTGTTGCAAAAGTGTTTGCGAAATGTATTTGATATGTAAACAATATTAATCAACGTAAGGATTAAACTTTTGCATACTGTCAAACCTCTCAAAATGCTTGTAGGTCTGATGAACTGGATCGTGATTATGATTCCAATGTAATAAATTATAACGATGGAATATTAGTGTTTGGGCCGTTTATATTATATTCTTACTGTCCTGGCATTAGTTCTACCTGGGTTCTATCCTCTTGAAAATTTATGTATATATATATATATATATATATATATATATATATATATATATATATATATATATATATATATATATATATATTGACCACTAATATCATATATATATATATATATATATATATATATATATATATATATATATATATATATAGGTAAAATCCGTGTGAATCCTATTAATATAAAATATTGAAACTGGTCCATAAAAGAGAACTCAATGTATTTATTATAAAGCATAGAAGGGTGTTTCTTTTTCTTTTTCTTGGGCGTTACTTTTTCTTTTTTCAATCTCCCATTTAAATGCCTTTTCCCTTATTTGTTGTTTGTTCCTCTGTTTTCCGCTCTCTTTACTTCTTTTTCTATCCTTTTTAATTTCGATTTTTTTTTTTAGAAAACGTTACGATCGATTTTTTTTATCAAACGCATTAGTATTGACAAACTCCAGGGAATTTATCCCAGTGAGCGGAAAGCCCATAAAAATGGGGTATTATTGAGTTTCATTTTTATGTTATATATATATATATATATATATATATATATATATATATATATATATATATATATATATATATATATATATATTGTAAAGTGGAAAATAAGTATTCCAATGTTATTCATCCAATGTTGAATTTTTCAGTTCCGAGTTAGCTGGAGAACGTCGGAACTACTGAATATTCGTTCGAGTTTGATCAAAGACTATTCAAAAATAAATAATAAAAATCAAAGAT
The DNA here is from genome assembly GCA_964036315.1 of Acanthosepion esculentum. Taxonomy (NCBI): domain Eukaryota; kingdom Metazoa; phylum Mollusca; class Cephalopoda; order Sepiida; family Sepiidae; genus Acanthosepion; species Acanthosepion esculentum. Next base: position 41,500,802 of record OZ038508.1, on the reverse strand, counting down.
TTTTTTAGAATGGAAAAAACGCAATTAACCAAAACCGGTTATGCATATTTTCTGTTTAAATTTTTTGGGATCATCATTATTTACCAGCGGGTAACTGTCATAATAGCCTAGTGGATTAATGTGTTGGTTTGTGAATCTGGTGACATATTAATTGGGAGTTCAATCCTTGAACCGAGCAGAGTGTACTTTTGATTCAACGTGTGACTCAGTGGAAACAAGGGGAACAATACCTGAGTAGTATTAATATATTGAATCAATTGCTAGGTCTGCTGATAGGAAAGTTTGTTCACTGTGCCGTGATAGAAAATTCTTCATACCCGAATCTATCTTACATAAGCTTTCCATTCATTCATGCTTAAAGCATTTCTACCACATATAGCCCGTAACTCTTGCTCTATATTTCGAGATCCTTGATAAAATCCAAAGAGAAAACTGCAATACTAGTGATTCTGACCTGGCATCTTGGCTTCTCTCAATTTCCCACTATTGTAATATAGCTTTCCTGCGCCTTTTCTATAAATATTTTTATGGTAATTTTTCTAATGAGTTCTCTTCTCCTTTCATTGTAAATATTCATGAGTTTTTCATTTTTAAATGTTGTTATTTTTATTCTCCCGCTCAGACAAATTGTAATTATGGGAACTAGTTAGGATTATATAGAGACTTTGAGGTATTAAGGTGGTTGTAGTAATAATAGTAAAAAAGAATGTGTTATTTTGGTGTAAGGCTTGGGTGTCCAAACTTTTTTCAAATTGGGACAGATTTGATGAGGTAAATATTCTTGTGAGCCAACCAATGCTCTTGATATTCTTTGAAATATTAAAATGAAATGCAAATGAAGTATCTTATGAATATTTTATTGCAAATGGCATGGATTAGAAATAAATTTAAACAAGTCTTAGCAAAATCACCCAGCCTGTCATATCTGAAGCCCATATAAGATGTAGTATAATATGTCTGTGAAAAAAGAAATTCCATGGAGCAAACAATATAACTTAGATTAATCTTAAACATTATATATTGGTAATTAAAGTTGTTTGTCAACTTTTAAGTTAAAAACATGAATAGGAGCATAGCACCAACATTCATCTTAAGAAGTAGAAAATAAAGTGACACAAATCCAAGTGTCTAAATATATTTATAAGTGATTTTGACCAACACAAAATAAATTTAATTCACTGAAGTTTTAGAATTTATTCATCTCAGATGACCAAAACAAATAACATGCCTGCTCTCATGTGAAGGGTGATACTGACATCTGAACTGAAGTATGTATTCCAGGTCTGGTTCAATGGCAGTGATTTTTTAAAAAATCTGGAAAAGGCCAAAATCAGAGTCACTTTGACAGAGGATGGCTACACAGTGCTGCTGTCATCTTTTGGTAAAACATGAAATTGCATTTCTTAGATGTGTATTTTTCATAATCTGACTGAGAATACTGGAGGGCCGTAAGTGATACATTATGTAACAGAGTATGAAGGGGTTACGAAATTTGACCGCCCACTCCGGTCTGTGGTATTTTGGGGCCAGTAATCGTGGTAAGCTAAGTTTTAGATAAGAGAGATTGAAGACCAGCATTCCTCTATCGCCACTTGTATTACCCCCCAAAAATATTACTCAACTCTATGGTACCTAGATTTTATGAATTTAAACTCAAAACTAGATCTGCTTATCATTTCCCTACATATTTTTTGATTTGCTATCATTTTATTTCTGATCTATCTATCTATCTATCTATCTATCTATCTATCTATCTATCTATCTATCTGTTGTGGTAGGATCCACCTAATCTGCATAGGTGACTACCAACTATATAAATAGTGGTTGGTACCGGAAGACGAGGGAGAGGAATCACGAGATCCAACTAGAGACTCTGATCGACTGCGACTAGTCAACACATTCTCCAGGAACGTCTTCCCAGAAATATACAGAAATACTATATGTACTTATTGTGTACACTTTCTTGTTATAATACATTCTTGTTCTAAGTACATTTTGTGTTGCATTATTATTCCATGCAATAGGCGAGATTCAACATGAGTCAAGACTCAACACTATCTATCTATCTATCTATCTTAGTCTGTTCATCTATCTATCTATCTATCTATCTATCTATCTATCTTAGTCTGTTCATGTATCTATCTATCTATCTATCTATCTATCTTAGTCTGTTCATCTATCTATCGATCTATCTTTGTCTGTTCATCTATCTATCTATCTATCTATCTTAGTCTGTTCATCTATCTATCTATCTATCTATCTTAGTCTGTTCATGTATCTATCTATCTATCTATCTATCTATCTTTCTATCTTAGTCTGTTCATCTATCTATCTATCTATTTATCTATCTATCTATCTTTGTCTGTTCATCTATCTATCTATCTATCTATCTATCTATCTATCTATCTATCTATCCCTGTGTTTCTCACACCTTTTCTTCTCACTCACTATCTCTTCCATGCCATCTTTGCATATATTTTGTTTTTTCTCTTCCGTGTTTTCATTTGCTATCTATCTATCTATCTATCTATCTATCTATCTATACATACATATATATATATATATATATATATATATATATATATATATATATATATATATATATATATATATATATAGCTAACTATCAAGCTAGCTCTTTTCTTCTCTCTTGTTCTATCCACCTCTTCTTTGATCACTTTTTTATCCCTCTCTTTCTTTCTACCAGTAATTCGCTTTCTTTCCACTCATTTTTCCATTCTCTGTTTCTTTCATTCTATTTCCCGTTCTTCCTCGCTCTCATTTTCTGTCTATCTATATTCTTTTTCCTCCTCTCTCTATTCTTACTTATCCCTCTTTCTCTCTATCGTTCTATGCCCACTGATCGACAAAAAACAAATTGGCTGGACATATGCACAAGCTTTTCTTGAAATATGTCTGGAAGAAGAACAAGAAAAAAGTTCCATGTCTATTTTCGCGAAGCATTTTCTATTTATTTATCGTTCTACAGGCCGTATCGCAAAAAGCTGCGTCCATTTCATGGTAAATTAGTAAGAATACTTTCGACTAGAAAGAAAACAACATAACTTTATTTAACTTTGATAATGTCAGCTACGATGTTACACTTGCTTGTTTGAAAAGAATCTTTATTTGTTTCTAAAAGAATTGCGGAAAGTTTTGCTCAGTATAAAATTTTGAATTGAAAACTTATCTATAATTTGATTTGAGTTGTATTTTAATCATTTTATCCATTATATAATAACGATTACCATAATTCCCCATGTATAAGATGCATTTTTCTAAAAGAAAATAAGCAACACCAGGGGTGGGTATAATGCACAGCTACAAAAACATCTTTAAAAAATTGCCGTAAAATAAAATAAGAATTATCATAAAACTAAATTCGAATAATGTTTTAAAATATTTTTAACTAAGAGTAGAAAACGCTGGCTATAATAAAATTGGAGATATACAATTTATAGGGTTTGATTACCAAACAAGTTTTGCGTATTATGCATGAGTAGAAGCATTTTTCCATACTTTCAGTACAATTTATTACTGAGAGTGAAAGACTTAAGAAAATGTTATTGACTAGAAAGGACAATAAAAGAACAGATATAAAAAGGGATGAAAGTTGACGATTGGCGTGCATTGAAATTTATTATGGTCCAATATCCTAGCACAACGGTTATGGTCCAAGGTAGAACCAAGAAAGAACAACACGAACACAAGAGTAGTAAATAACAAAGATATATTACAACAGAAATATAATACAAGAAGTTGAAGGTGTTAGTATTAACTGTCAGTCTGGTTTAGACAATAAAACCCATCGCACATGCTTCAAGAATTTTATTACTAGCAAAAAATTATTCACAAATTGAAAAAGAAGACCAGGGGATTATTTTTGCATTTACAAGAATTTATAGATATATCTACGGGAGATTTTTTACTTTACAGACGGACCACAAGCCGTTACTAACAATATTTAGATCGAAGAAAGGTCTACCCGTTTATACGGCAAATAGATTGCTAAGATGGGGTACAATTTTACTGAACTACAATTTCAAATTGGAATATCTGCCAACGAATAAAATTGGGGATGCAGATGGTCTCTCGAGACTAATACCTAAGAAAACGGAGCCATTGGAAGATTCCGTAATCTCAGCCCTACGACACGAAGAAGATATCAGGACATCACTATGTAGTACGGTTCGAAACCTTCCCGTCACACTACAAGAGATAAGAAATGAAGCAATAAATGATGAATTCATAAAAGAAACAAAAACAAAAATTGCAGGAAAAAATAAAAAGGTATCAGACAGTTTTTCTTCATGTGACATCGTTTTATTATATAACGAAAGGGTAGTAATTCCGAAAACACTACAAAAGCGAATCCTAAAGGACTTCCACATGGGCCATCCAGGAAAGAACAGAATGAAATCGTTAATGCATAGTTACGTATATTGGGAAAACATGGATCAGGACATTACACATATGGTGGAGAAATGCAAGGATTGTTCCTTAGCAGCTAAAGCACCGCCGATCATCTATAAGCCTTGGCCAGAAACAGATCGTCCGTGATCAAGAATACATGTCGACTTCGCAGGTCCAATAGAAGCTTTTTACTATTTGATCATAGTAGACAGTTATGGTAAATGGCCAGAAGTGTTTCGTTGCAGAAAACCTACTTCTGAAACTACCATAAATTGTCTCCACGAGTTGTTTCTCGTTTCGGAGTGGTTGATTGTCTAGTCACTGATAATGGGACACAATTCATATCTGCGGACTTTCAAGAATTTTGCGAAACTGTCCAAGTTAAACATATCAAATCCCCGCCATATCACCCAAGAGATGAGCAAACGTAGAGATTTGTAGACACACTCAAAATTGCATATGACGTGCCAACAGAAAAGGCGTTGCAACAATTTTTACAAGTATATCGAATTACTCCAAACAGTGCTCCGCCATCGGCATTATTACCCGCAGAAGTGATGTTCGCCCGGAAAATCAGATCAGTATTTGACAAATTGCTACCAAAACAAACAAAAATACCAATGTCGTACGTACCTAAAAGAATTCTACCCAGGAGAGAAAGTTTTCTTCAAAACGTATAAAAACAATACATACTACTGGGAGCAAGGTACAATTGAAAAAAGAATCGGGAACATGGTTTACACAATACAGGGCCTGAAATTCTCACATGAACGACATGTAAATCAAATAAGAAAAAGGCTGTTAGATGATTCTAACGGTCCACCTCTGGAAGAAGTGATGGATACCATATTCGACACATTTGATATGCAAAGGCCGCAAACAATGTCTGAACCACGAAAATCGACCAGGAAAAGAAAATTCACAGTGCCTTTGATAATAAATCCAAAGAGAAAAAAATACTAAAGACGCCTACGACACAAAAGCTTTGGAAGGTGGGTGTTATGGGAACCTACCTATAACAGGAACGGACTCTTCCTGACTCTATAAATACTGCGCCTCTCTGAGAGAGAGGAAGAGGAATGAGTTGAGACGCAGTCTCTGACTGTGCACAACTCCTGTCGAACTCTCTGTTTTGGCAGAGAGGAACCCGGACGAGGCTTTGCCGCAGGGCAAAGTTTCGTCCGGGGAGGTAGACAGTCCCTGAACCCGTTTATACGGGTTCTAATGGGCATATTTTTGGCCGAGCGTACGGGCTCGGGGAGCCCACATTAAACCGGCCTTGTGCCACATTCGACCCACGTGGGAGGGTTGTTAAATATCGAGGAATGAGTTGAGACCTAATGAGTCAAGTACACATGCTCCGACTCCATAGGCACTCCATAGGCCATTTTCTTACACCTCTCGAGGCCGGCTGAAAATACTTCGGGGAAACTCTCTTTTAGTTTCTCCTTTAATTTATCTGCCTCGGTTGATAAACTTTTCACTTTTTGGCAGTATGTACTTATTGGCAAATCCCAGAGGTCGAATTTCTGCATCCAGTCCGTTCCAAATAAATTTTCTGTGTTTCTTAGTACATACATTTTTAATTTTTTGGTCATTCCATTGAATGTCACATTTGTAATAACTTCTCCTTCAAATTTTATTTTTCTCCCAGTTACCGTCCTAGCAATTTTATCGGTTCTCAACATGGTCGGTTTGTTCAATTTTCTCCATGTTTGTACGTTAATAATAGTTAGGTCCGACCGGGAATCCAATTGTAGTCTGACTTTTCTGTTTAACATTTCTACTTGCACGTATTTTCGTATGTTTATCTCGTCCGCTTGGTCAGTCCTAGTGACTCTTATTTTGCTTTCTTTCCTAGTCTAACAATGAGAACTTGTATGACCCACTTTTATGCACGACAGACAAGTCTTAACGCGGTATGGACAATCTTTATACCAATGCAAAGTCCCACAGAGATAGCATGGACTGGATGGTAGTTTTTTCTGATACTGACTTTTTGAAGTCGAAAAATTTGTTTTACCTGTTTTTGAGGAGCGAAAATTGGTTTGGTTTGTTTTTGAGGAGGGACAAAAACGTGTTTGTCGCTGTACTTTACGTATGTGCGCGACGCCAGACTCTTCTATACCTTTCCAGTCCTTCTTTACGCTTATACATCTCTGACAGTCTTCAGCCAATTTTGTAGCGTCAATTCTGGTTCACTCTCCAGTTTTGTAAGAATGCTGCGTCTGATCTCTGCGTCTTTAGTCGAAACCAGGCCTTGAACGAATATTAACATTTAAAGTTGTCCGGGCTGAGTTCAGATAACTTAAAGTCATCACAGTGTTTATTTACAATGGAAGCGAATGTTATATAGTCTTCGCTGTCCTTTTTTGTTAGATTCAGACATTTACATCTTTTGTGGAATAATGAGGTATTTGGGCTAAATGTTATGTTAACAGTTTTATGGCTTCCTTGAAGGTTAACTCATTTGTTTTCCTTGGTAGGATGTAGTCTACGAATTTAGTGTGTTCGCATGACTCTAATTTTCTTAGTAGTAGACGTATTTTTCTCGCGTCTGACCAATTCCCGCAATCAAACTCGTATAAATCTTCGTACCTTCTGAAGTAAACTGCGAAGGTTTTGTCTTCGTCTGGTGCATACGTGAAGTCTTCGATAGAGCTCCATATAGCATTTTGCGAGAGAATTGTTTCATTCTCGCAATTTTGCCCTGTATTTGTTATTACCCGTAGCAATAATACTTGTAGTTCAAGATGCTTCTGTCCGTTTTTGTGTTGCTGCTCAAATTGTATTTTCATAAGTTCCAATATGGTTGCCTTAAAATCTTCCATATTTATGTGTAAGTATTTTTCTTTTAGTTTAGACTTCAGGTCTTTGTTACTACTGTAAAGTTGGTGTCCAAAAAGAAAATTTTCTCTTTTTTTATGTTCGCGTATAACTTGTTTTTTTTTGTTTTGTTTTTCTCACTAACTACGTCGCCTCTGTAACGGACGATCGATAGTAAAAAAAATCTTTGTAGATTCTCCACGTAAAACTTGTTTCTTGAGTATACTTTTTAGGATTTCTCCGCGTAGAGTTTGTTTCTTCAGTCCTCAGTATACTTTTTGGGATTTCTCCGCGTAGAGTTTGTTTCTTCAGTCCTCATCGCCACTGTTATGGTCCAATATCCTAGCACCACGGTTATGGTCCAAGGTAGAACAACACGAACACAAAAGTAGTAAATAACAAAGATATATTACAACAGAAATATAATACAAGAAGTTGAAGGTGTTAGTATTAACTGTCAGTCTGGTTTAGAGTGAACTAATATGTCTTGACTCGTTAGGTCTCAACTCATTCCTCGGCCAAAATTATGCCCATTTAGAACCCGTATGAACGGGTTCAGGGACTGTCTACCACCCCGGACGAAACTTTGCCCTGCGGTAAAGCCTCGTCCAGGTTCCTCTCTGTCAAAGAAGAAAGTTCGACAAGAGTCGCGCACAGTCAGAGACTGCGTCTCGACTCGTTCCTCGATATTTAACAACCCTCCCACGTGGGTCGAATGTGGCACAAGGCCAGTTTAAAGTGGGCTCCCCGAGCCCGTAGGCTCGGCCAAAAATATGCCCATTTAGAACCCGTTTAATGTGAGCTCCCCGAGCCCGTAGGCTCGGCCAAAAATATGCCCATTTAGACCCGTTCAGGGACTGTCTACCTCCCCGGACGAAACTTTGCCCTGCGGCAAAGCCTCGTCCGGGTTCCTCTCTGCCAAAGCAGAGAGTTCGACAAGAGTCGCGCACAGTCGGAGACTGCGTCTCGACTCGTTCCTCTTCCTCTCTCTCAGAGAGGCGCAATATTTATAGAGTCAGGAAGAGTCCATTCTCGTTATAGGTAAGTTCCCATAACAGAAATTTTTAAAGATTTTTTTATGGTCGTAGTTGACAGGAAAGAAAGAAGATGGAAGAGCGTTCCATCTTCGAAAAATACGTGAGGAGAGACTATTGGAATGCAACCTTTCTACATCTGGAAATTTAAACAGTAAAATGAGGAGACCTCACCTGCTAATCTACTCCTGCGGTTCAATTCATGAAATCGAAATATCACAGAAAAATGCTCATCAGAACAATCGTCAGGAAAATATTTACAGAAATGGCACAGGGAAGGTACGTTAATTCGGAGGTTGGAAAGTGAATGAAGTCGAGATGACAGGCCAGGCCCTCACATAGACACACGAACACATAAACACTCGCGCGTGTGCGCGCACCCACACGCACATACACACACATATATATATATTTGTGTGTGTCTGAGTGTATTTAAGTACCATATCTTAATTCAAACATGTTTCCTTGAATAATATAAACATTTTGTTTACTTATTTTTATACGGATCCTTGCCAGTTGTCTAATCCTTTTCTTGATGCTAAGATGAAATTCATCAAGGAAGGCGCCGTAGTTTTTTTAAACCAAAGTACTTTCGAACTTTTCTAAGATCAATTTCGGGGCTAAATTACGAAGTCAAACTTATTGTAACTGCGATAAAATTTGAATTCCCTTGTGATAGTTAATTTTAAAAACACGCGCGTACGCGCTCTGTAATAGTTATTTTAGAATTTAAAAATTTACCAGTTGTAGTTATGGATTTTTTTTTTTTTTTTTTTACAAAACATTTGTTTCAAATTAAGGGAGCTGACCGGAAATTGGTAGAATTATAAAATGGCAATAAATGTTATATCTACTTTAATATATTGTTTATATATTCGTAATAAATTTTGAGTGTTGATTGTTTGATTTTTATATAGAGCTTCGAGAATTTAAAGTTTTTGTTTATTCTTTTCGTTGTTGTAGTGTATTTCTGCTGTCAATAAGTATTTTCCTGTATTGTAATTTGAAAAGAACTGTGTTTTTAGATTTGGCCAATAGAACTTGTATCCGACTGCGTGAAATATGAATTGGTGGGACGAAGGGAGTGCAAAAATTATCTATATTGTTCGTTGTCCCAGATGCTTTCGGCGACTTTAGCCATTTTCAAGAGGATTTGTCTTAATTGTTGTTAATTTCTCTTCATGTTTGACTGTTTAATATATATATATATATATATATATATATATATATATATATATATATATATATATATATATATATATATATATATATATATGTGTATATATATATATATATATATATACGTGTATGTGTGTTATTAGGAAAATTAGAGAAAAACATTGTGACGCGTTTTGTCCATTAGGTCTTCATCGGAATAAAGTTGTATTTACGTTGATGTAACTACACATGCACATGTTTTTCCATTTTGTCATTGGGTTTTGCTAAAATGGTTCTGGTATATCAAATCTTATGTCATTTTCTGCCGTATCTTATTACATAACTACTAACTATTAATGCATGCTATTTTATAATTCTTCTTCACTCCCCCTTTCAATACAAATAAATCTAAGTCTATTTTAGAATTTGCGACAAGTGCAGCACCAACATTTTAAATTTTTAATGAAAGTATCAGCAGATATGCTAAGCTATGAGGATCTCATCAATAGACCTAGCATATAACGGAATCAAATATGGGAGGCATTAATAAATAAAGAGTTATGACAGCAAGGATTCAGAGGCAGAAGCAGTAGTAGTATGAAAAGAGAAGCCAAGTTCTATGTAGTCCATCGTGCTACGCAGCAGCATTGACAGCAACAGACAGATCAGTCATCCCTTGACGTGGACAGTGGAATGAGAAAAATATAACTTTTTTAAATTAAATAAAGTACTCAGTTCTGAATTTTACCCAATCAACAAGCACCAGCGGGCGCAATGGTCGAAACTATGTGATGATAATAGTACTTGACAGCCATTGAGGATTTAAACTGTTACATTTTAACTATTTTTCAAAGTAAGTTTAAAAAACAAATCTATACCCAAAGCAAATTTACCTTCCTTGACTGAAACTTCCTTTTCAGAAGTGTTATTTATGAAATTATTTTTATTTTTCATCATTAAAAATAAAAAGTGACACGAAAAAAAATTAGATATGAAACAACATAACAGCAACCTCGTTTCACGTTTTAACTAATGAGATATTCATCTTCCGATGGCGTCACCAGCTTCCCAGTGTTTCAGCAATACCAGATTTAATTACTGATAACAGGTTACATATACAACACATATTAAGCTAGGATATGGCTAAAATTCTGATATTATTAATTTGCTGCTAAAATATGTTGATAAGATTGATGAACTTGATTGTTGTTAGAGATATGCATTAAATTCTGCTGCATCTAGCAAAGAACCACAGTTGCTCTGTTGAGCAAACTATAAGAGCTGTGAACACTGAAATAGAATGATATGGTAAAAAAGAGTTTTCTGCCTGAATTTAAGTGATAAGGAGTTATCGTTATTTACTCTATTTACACACGGAATATTGATGAGGATAATAATCCGCAAATAAATAGTTTAAATAAATAGACTATTTTGTTAGTCAACGATCTTGTACTCTCTCTCTCTCTCTCTCTTTCTCTTTCTCTCTCTCTCTCTCACACACACGCACGCACACACACACACACACACACTGTGATAATGCCAAGTGCATTAAGTTTGGAGGTGTAATGCATAATGTTTCGGAATTGTTGTGAGTCCATTTCAGTTCATTATATTCACGTATGCACAAATAGCCTTGGGAAAGGTGTCAGCCCAGCTATGGATTAATTAGTAAAACTTTTATTACCCTTATTATCTCACAAAAAAATAATTCTTAAAACTGAAAAATATTTCCTGGTTTTAAATAACTAGCACAGTTGATAAGCCGTAGAAAATTAATCAATATCTCTTTCTCTCTCTCTCTCAATCTATCTATCTATCTATCTATCTATCTCTCTCTCTCTCTCTCTCTCTCTCTATATATATATATATATATATATATATATATATATATATATATATATATATAAGAGAGAGAGAGAAAGAGGTGGAAACTTTTCTGTTTACATGCACTCAATCCTTGATATTCATCACTTTTAAACATCCGTTAAAAACTATATGTTCATGATATATATATATATATATATATATATATATATATATATATATATATATATATATATATATATATTATAATATTATTATTTAAAAAAATATGTATTCATCACGACACAAAAATTAACATGTTTCGAAACTAAAAACTGAACTTTAAATTAAAATTATATTTAAGTAAAGAATTTTGTCTCGCTATAGGAAAGTGTGTAAAGCGAAGAAATAATTATCATTAATTTATTACAGATAAATTGTTGAACGTTCCGAAAAACGGCAAAATAAAAACCTTCTTTATGTGACTGTCTTAATTTCGGAGGTTAAGTGTCATTGTTTACTAAGGTTTGTGTGGAAGTCATAAAATGCGATACTCATATGGCAAAAATTATTCTTAAATGTTTACTATGATTATTAATAACAATTACTTCGGATTGAAATTTCAAGAATTATCAGCTGCTGAAACTGTTTACCAGTGATTCTTTCGAGATTAAATTTTAATCTTGATTTTTAATCCACAAGATTCAAACCACTACACTGTCATTTTTCGTCAGGTAAAGAGAATATGTGTTTGAAGACGGAATTCCACTAAATATAACGTTTGTTGTAATGACAAATGTATACGCATGCCATTTTTGAGTGTCATACTTTATATATTAAAAATTCTCACCTACTCAAATCATTTGATAGCTTTCAGGAAATGTTGAAATTAACTCTCTATTTCGTCCAGTTGGATAACTTATATTTTTCGTTTTTTTTTTTAATTTGGTATGTGATTTTAGACTTCGTAACTGTGTAGCGAAATCAAGTATCTATGTTAACTGATATGAAAGTTTCTGATTGGTTGTCAAGCAAAAACAAAATGGTTGTTCGAGGAGTCTTATATAACTCAGTTTGGCTGGAGCATCCAGAGGATACAAAGACGAATTAAGATGATAAGAGAAAGAAATGAGGCTATTTGTTTGAACACACCAAAGAGTCAAGTATACGTTAGATGCGATCAATTGATATCGTCAAATGATCAAGTGTTGAATCGCTACTTCAGCCCACCCAACAGAAATGATCAGAGATCGTCCTGACCAGAAAAGAGAGATAAATAGAGATACACATAACGACAGGACTATTTTTCAAACCGAAGTCATAGTATTCCATCATTTTTTTTGTACACTACCATCCAGCCATATCTTATTTTAAACACGTTTTCCATACGTTGTTATGAATTATTTGACATTGCTTATTGTTGAAGTCATAATTTCAACATTGTAAGTGTGGACAAGACCGAGTTAATATGGTCGAAATACTCCAGTGACCTCACATCAAAAATAGTCTTTCCTTCTCCCGTCTGGGGACGGCTCAGAAGCCGGGTATTGTCCGCTCCAGCTGGAGAGGTAGTGCCTGGAACATAATGTGGCAGAAAGCTTAAATTTGAGATACATCGTGCAACCAGAGTCCCAAAATTGACAGGTTTCTTCAGCATTTCCGCTTTGGGGACACCTCGGGCATTAGGTAATAACTTTAGCCATCTCTCGAGGGTGAGGTATGGCATGGAGAGATAGGTCACCTTCAAATACGGAATATTTCATAGTGTATCTTGCAAATTATTCTCTCAGATTTTGTTGTATTCCTTCTACTAATAGTAAAATTAAAATAAAAAGTGAACAGTGTGTCGTATTGTGTGTTTAATTTTGAAGCTGTTCTCTATTTAAAAATTATGCTATTCAATAATATATGAGTGTTTTTCGTTTTCTTCTCTCTTTCTTGAAGCTCTGACAATTCTGGAAGACACCAAAAGGTTTTTTGACGAGGTAGCTGGCAACGACATGGTTAATCCAACAATGACTACAAAGAGAAAGGTACATTAAACGCAGTCACATACATCTTTGTCTCCACAGAGTTTGGTTAATTCTTTTACTAAATGACCCAGAGATTTATGATGCCAGGAAAAAAGTCTGATTCATTTATCTTACGTGATTTTAAACCTAAGTCCTTCTCATTTTTTCGAGTCTTAAACCTAAGTCCTTCTCATTTTTTCGAGTCTTAAACCTAAGTCCTTCTCATTTTTTCGAGTCTTAAACCTAAGTCCTCCTCATTTTTTCGAGTCTTAAACCTAAGTCCTTCTCATTTTTCGATCTTAAACCTAAGTCCTTCTCATTTTTTCAAGTCTTAAACCTAAGTCCTCCTCATTTTTCGATCTTAAACCTAAGTCCTTCTCATTTTTTCGAGTCTTAAACCTAACTCCTCCTCATTTTTTCGAGTCTTAAACCTAAGTCCTCCTCATTTTTCGATCTTAAACCTAAGTCCTTCTCATTTTTTCGAGTCTTAAACCTAAGTCCTTCTCATTTTTTCGAGTCTTAAACCTAAGTCCTTCTCATTTTTCCGAGTCTTAAACCTAAGTCCTTCTCATTTTTCGATCTTAAACCTAAGTCCTTCTCATTTTTTCGAGTCTTAAACCTAAGTCCTTCTCATTTTTTCGAGTCTTAAACCTAAGTCCTTCTCATTTTTTCGAGTCTTAAACCTAAGTCCTTCTCATTTTTCGATCTTAAACCTAAGTCCTTCTCATTTTTTCGAGTCTTAAACCTAAGTCCTTCTCACTTTTTCGTGTCTTAAACCTAAGTCCTTCTCATTTTTTCGAGTCTTAAACCTAAGTCCTTCTCATTTTTTCGAGTCTTAAACCTAAGTCCTCCTCATTTTTTCGAGTCTTAAAACTAAGTCCTTCTCATTTTTTCGAGTCTTAAACCTAAGTCCTTCTCATTTTCGAGTAAAGATGTCTCTATATTATATCGATATTCGGCATGCTAAATGAATATTTTGTGCTTGATTGCCCGTTCTTTTAATCGACTTATTTCCTTGTATTTTTTGTCGCTTATTTTAACTTCCTTCTACAGTGATTAGTGCGATAGCTTCTCCCGCCATGCATGTTCAGCTAATCCTGATTTCAAAGTCTCTACAAGCGATGGCATTGTTTTCTACCTATCGTATTTTTAGTAGCCATGAAGAATTAATATTTACACTTTTAAAAACGTCTTATTCATGTAAGCGGATTATTTTTGTTAGATCTAGTGGTATTACAAATGGACATAGGTATTAGTATTGCAATGGATTGGACAGTAATATAAAAAATGAATACCATCTGGGAATAAAAAAATGTCTGAAAATGCAACTCTTTAGGTCAACGGTAAAAATAGTCCATTTATTCAGGTAAAGCAATTGAACATCAACAAAACCGCTGACAAACAAATACGGACACTCAATTATTGTGCTAAATGTCACCATATGACCAATGAGAAATTATTTTTGTAATCAATTCACTCCAAGCAAGGTGATAATGCCTCTGTAACGCAGTGGGATACTGGAAGTGTTAGAGAATGAGAAGACATTCGAAGGATCCCGAAAAAAATTCTAAAAAGAAAAGAAGGTATAAATTTCTATTTTTGTTCAAAAGACTGGGGAGTTGTGTGAACCGGACCGTATGCGAACATACCTACTCTTGGGGAAACTACCAATGTTTACAGATGCAACCTGTGAAAAGCGAACGCGCTTTACTGGACCTCGGCGGAGACGTAACCAAGTAGTTGGGTGTCAACTTATATTATTGGATCCAATTTATGTGAAAAGATCAAGATCAATCCGTTCAGAGACGATATCGGAATCGGAAAAACTAACAACTAAATAGAGCTATTGATGGCAGAAATGGTTGGAAAGAAGTGACGAGAAGTGTTCTTCTGAAGACACCTAAATAAATCGATAGAAATTCACGTATGAATAAAGTTGATGGATTTATCTATTTTTCTACGGCTTGTCAACCTTTTGCAGTTTATTTAAAGCCAGGAGATATTTTTAAATTGCCAGAATTGTTTTTGGAGATAATAATAGTTTAGTGATACAATTCTTACTAATTAACCCTTAGCTGGGGGAGAATAAGTGGATTCATCCCAGTGTATTTGCGCATAGGTGAATATAATGAACCCAACAGGAATTGGAGCTCGTCTCTCGAATTAACATTTGCGAGCTACTGTCAATTAGACAACCTGCACAATCCAGTCTTACTCCACCTGATATTCCCAAGAGGTCACCCATCTAGGTACTGACTAATCCTTACATTTCGTAACTTCGCTGGCCGCACGGGAACTGTTGTTTGAACGTGATTTGACTGTAAGCTATGAATACACTAAAGTACTTAAATCCTTCTTCTTTAGTTGCCTCTTCTCTAATAGATAAAAGCTGGGAAATATTATGACTTGGTATCCATACTCTCTAAAATATTAGTACTAAAAATAGAATTGTTAAAAGTACGGAATATGCGATCGACGTGTCAAGTTCAAAATCAGGCACAGTTATTTCGATTTCTTGGGAAAGGCATGAATCTTTTTCGTATTCTCTTGAGCTGTGGTTAAATCCAAGGTCAGACTGGAAGCATTGGAAGCAACAAGTCTTGGACGTCAACTCTGATTTCAAAATCAAGAGCGAGTCCGCTTATTGCAGGTATATGTAAGCTTTCTTCTTCCCGGCAGCGTCTGTAACCAATTTGATGGAAAAAGTTAGCAATTTGAGAATAGTAGGGGTGAAAAAAAAAAAGAAGAAAATGATAAGAGAAAGCGATTCGAGAAATTCTGAAAAAGTGAAAGAAGATGAAAGAAGAAAATGACACCAGACTGTCTGAAGAAGAAGAAAAAGAAGAAGAAAAAGAAGAAGAAGAAAATGAAAAAAAAATTGGCCAAAAGATTCTGAAAAATACGAAGAAGATGTAAGAAGTAAATGACACAAGACTGTCTGAAGAAGAAGAAAAAGAAGAAGAAAATGAAAAAAAATTGGCCAAAAGATTCTGAAAAATACGAAGAAGATGTAAGAAGTAAATGACACAAGACTGTCTGAAGAAGAAGAAAAAGAAGAAGAAAAAGAAGAAGAAGAAAATGAAAAAAAAATTGGCCAAAAGATTCTGAAAAATACGAAGAAGATGTAAGAAGTAAATGACACAAGACTGTCTGAAGAAGAAGAAAAAGAAGAAGAAAATGAAAAAAAATTGGCCAAAAGATTCTGAAAAATACGAAGAAGATGTAAGAAGTAAATGACACAAGACTGTCTGAAGAAGAAGAAAAAGAAGAAGAAAATGAAAAAAAATTGGCCAAAAGATTCTGAAAAATACGAAGAAGATGAAAGAAGAAAATGATACAAGACTGTCTGAAGAAGAAAAAGAAATAAAAGAAGAAATACAAGAGAAAACGCAAAAAAGGAAATGGGCAACAAGATTTCGAAAAAATACAAAGAAGATGATGAAAGAAGAAAATGAGTCAAGAAAATCTGAATGGGAAGAATAAAAGAAGTAGAAGGAAATGAAGAAAAAGAAATTGGCCAAAATATTCTGAAAAATATGAAGATGAAAGAAGAAAATGATTCAAGAGAGTTTAAAAACAAGGAGAAGAAATAAAAGAAGAAGGAAATGAAAAAAGGAAAAAGGTCAAAAGATTCTGAATAATACAAAGACGATGAAAGCAAAAAATAATGCAAGCGAGCTTGAAAATGAAGAAGAAATAAAAGAATAAGAAATAAAAGAAGGAAATGAAAAAAGAAAATAAGCCAAAACATTCAGAAAAGTACGAAAAGCTGCAAAAAATGACTCAAGAGAGCCTAAAAAAGGGGAAGAAATTAATGAGGAATTAAATGAAAAAAAATGAAATAAAATAGCTCAAGAGAGTCTAAAAACAAAGAACAAATAGAAAAAAGAAAAAAATGAAAGAAAACGTCTGAAGAGTTTTTGAAAATGAAGGAGAAGCAGAAGATGATGTAAGAAAAAATCGCTCAAGAACGTCTGAAAACGAAGAAGAAATAGAATAATTAATAAGAAATTACGATGTATGAGTGACCATGACTTACTGAGAAAGATGGTGGAGTAAATTCTTGATGCCTTCTTCACGATTTTGGAATTCAGAATACTCTTTCTCTAAGATTGGTTGCCATCCAAAACTAGGGATCCCAGTTTCTTCGCTATATAACCCATAGCTGTATAGAGAGAGGGGGGGGGAGAAGAGATTCATCTCTTTTCCATGATCATCAATGCAAAGTTAAAGCCCACTTTCTTTTAGAATTTGAACTCGCAGATTTCTCTTTCAATAATAACTGCTCAATTTATTCAAGCGCGAAGACTGGATTTGATAACCGTTATCAAAGAACACGAGGCCAAAGAGGGACTAAAATATCGTGGGAATATTGATGCATCCGGAACGCTAGGGGCGAAAAAAGTCTTTCGAAATAACAAAACCTAGCCTCCGAGCTGAGCAATGTGCGGAAGGATATACCTATAATAGTTGGTGGGTTTGGAACCCTATTAAAAGCATTCCAGGCGAAACTTGATGACTCAGCAGTTTGAGAAAAGATTGTGACTGCTAAGCAAAGACTGCCCGAGTAGATTGATCAAGGCATTGAAAATTAAGAAGACTTGATCTCAATCGATATCCATTGAATACGGCTAGACATATGTCATAAGCATTAAATAATATTTTTGAAGATGATATGTCTCTTCAGTATGTAAGCTGTCATGGCTCTCCACATATCCCTTTCCTTCATTGACTGCGAATTGTCATTCTTTCTTGGGAAAGATTATGGTGTGGTTTCTTGATTACTTTTCTGTGGTTTAGAACTCGAAAAGTTTGCATTATAACTGATAGGCATCCCAGAACTTGAACTCGACACACCGATTCCACTATTGACGTTGATATCCATTACGCTGAGCGGATATGATTAATTATTATAATAGACAAACAGATTATTACGAAATTAAAAACAATAATTCTGAGAAATAAAATGTCTTGTTATGTATGTTCATAGAGACCCAGTGGACTTATGCGCGATTTACTGATAGACTGATTTATTTTTACGGCTTATCAACCTTTTGAAAGATATTTAAATCCAGCGGATATTTTAAAATTGCAAGAATATTTTGGAGATACTAGTTATTTTACTAATACAATCTAACTAATCAATCCATAACTGAGCGAGAAAGGAGCGGTTTCATACCTTAGGTTATATGCATGTAAGTGAACATAACGAACACGATTGCAATTGGAACTCGGCACTCAGATTTCCAATTCCGAGCCATTATCCATTACACCACCCACACATCTAATCTTACAGCACCTAGTATTCCCAAGCAGGTAGGACTGTGTTTGAGCTCAGGTAAATAGTGCTTTCAATACTGATTTTTAAAGAAGGCATTTGGAAGATTGTTACAAAACAACCTTTTTACCTCTTTCCTAATATTTGGCCTTGTGCCGTTTTGAATTCAGTTTATCCCAAAAGGGAAAAGCATCAGTAATAATAATAATAATAATAATAATAATAATAATAATAATAATAATGGCTGCTGAGTCTGAAAAATAATAATTACGCGTTCAACGGGCAGCTAAAATAATAGACAATATTCGAAGCGGTTGCAATGCCTTCAACGTGAATGGTATTAGTAAAGATCGGGAAATAATTCCGCGCACGCAAATGTTTGTGGGATTATAAAGAATAGTCTAAGTGGTGCACCTGTCAAAAGAAGTAATCCGTACCCAGTTGACGTGATCAGCGGACGTTAGCTTTTTACCGCCATTTATGATAGGAATTATTTTTGACATGACGGCGGGGGCCGAGCGGCAGACACGATACGATTCGCGATTAGAAACACGATGCTCACCCGAAATTATACTCACGCTGAGAGGATTCAGCACTGATCTCCCGCACATACTTGCAATAAATAAATAAGATAAAATAAGTAAATTTCAGCAGTCGTAATATTGGCGTTTTCGTTTCCTATATCTGGTAAATTTCGCATAACAGCTCCTGTACCCCGCTCAAAGGAACGTAAAAACGACAGATTATCTACTGAGGTTTAACCCACGAAAAAAAAATTGCATATACAGTGTAACCCGGATATAAGAGAGTCGTCGGGACCGGAGAATAAGTCTCTTATATCCGTGTTTCTCTTATATCCGTGTTTGGTCTATTATATATACATTAACACAGGCTCTAATTTGGGACCAGATAAAATCTCTCTTATATCCAGGTTTCCCTTATATCCGGGTTTCTCTTATATCCGGGTCTCTTATATTCGGGTCTCTTATATCCGGGTTACACTGTATTACGAAAAATTTCAAAGCGAAATAGCTGTTTTCATCCTTTCGCCTCCGCACACACACACACACACATACACACACACACACATATATATATATATATACATACAAACACACACATATATATATATGAGTGTGTGTGTGTGTGTGTGTGTGTGTGTGTGTGTATGTCTGTGTGTGCCTTTGAGTGTGTGTGAATGTTTTTCTGTGTATACGTCTGTGCATAAGTGTATTGGAAATGATGAAAAAACAAATTAAACATTTTGAAGAAATATCTGTAAATTAAGCATTGCTGTGACCCTTCATGGTAGTGTAACGTTTAACAAGCAAATCCGTGGATAATGGTTACTGAATAGCGATATGGCTGCTCACGGTATGGTGCTAAATACGGAATTATTTCAAATCTCAGCAGTCTTTCGCAATTAACTGTATTAACAGTTTGTGATCTTGGCGAAGATCATCATTCTCTCAACATCGTGGATTTACACAACAGAACCACAAAGAAGGAACTGTTCCAAATAACAGAAACCACTTGATGATTTTAAATGAGCTAATAACTAAAATAGATAGCAAATCTGACCGAGAAATAATGACACAAACAAAATGTTGACCTTGCATATTAACTCGAATAAAATATTAAAAAGAAATCCTCCATAAATACTGGAAAGAAAACAGCTACTGAATTCGAAAAAAAACTAATTTCCTGTATAATTGTTTTAACAGAAAGCTTTTATAAATTTCAGCGGACTGTAGTATTATGTAGCCAGTACTACGCATAGAAAACATAATACTTAAACAGGTCTGTAAATCAAAAATATATGTCCGATACGTAGAAAATAATTTTAACCCAAAAGAAAGATACTCTTACGGCCACGTTTGAAAAAAAACTGTCCTTAACATTACCTACGAACTTAGTCAAAGAAATAAACTCACATTCTTAGATGTTCTCGTAAAATATAGTAATAACACTTTTACAACCTCATTGTAAAAAAGCCCATCAGTAGAAACTCCTGCCATCTTAACTTTAAGAGTGAATGCCCACTCAGATACAAAATGGCAGTGATAAAAAAATCTTCCTAAAAAGAGCACGCCAGAATTCATCCTCTCGCTTACTCTTCCTTAAAGAACTCAACAATGCAAAAGAGATTCTATTTAACAATGGCTTCCCTAACCATCTTATAGACCAGCGAATTAGACTATTCCTTCGCAAATTAAATAACAATGATAATCAACACACAGTGAAAAATTAATTTTTTTTTAAAAAAACAACATAAATTCACGTTAACTACAAACAAGTTGAATCTTCACTTAGGAATATCATAAGAAATACACTACTCGAATTTACATCAAATTAATTATCTACTAGAAAAATTTAAAACAGCAGAAATTATCCATATTGTCCCTTGTCCCAGATGCTTTCGGCGAATTTAGTTATTTTCAAGAGGATTTTTAAGTGAACATATAATATATATATATATATATATAAATATAAAAGTGAACATATAAAAGTCAACACTTAGAGACGACAGTTTGTTTCATGCTAGATGCAATTGCATCTAGCATGAAACAAACCGTCGCCTCTAAGTGTTGACTTCTATGTTCACTTTTATATATATTTACACACGCTCTATCTCTGATATTGAGCACTTTATCCCATAAATATAGCACACTTTAAGACTATATTTCTTCATATATATATATTTATATATATATATATATATGAGTGTGTGTTTGTGTATGTGTGTGTATGCGTGTATGTTTAGGAAAATTAATGAAAATTAATGATAAAGTCTAAAAAGTATCGCGGGTCACGTTTTGTACAATGAATTCTTAAAGAACGAAATGTGTAACACGAACATTTGACACTTTATCAATAATATTCCTAATATTGTTCTGATATATAAAATGTGTGTATGATTTTCTCCCATATATATATATATATATATATATATATAATTACATTGATATTGAGGGAGAAGCTCATTCAGCATTTTTATTGTATTTTTAATAGGTGAACAAGAGATTTCTTTTTTAGACATAGTGCATAGACTAATTGTCCAAGTTATTGTTCGTACAGTGTCCTTTTGATTAAATTTTTGCTATATTTCTGTTCATTTTCCTCTTTGCATACTTTTCTTTAATATTTGAATAGTGGCAAGTCAAATTTTGGTGATTAGCAAAGTAGTGGTGTTAATACATTTGCCAAGTTACTAAGATTTTCTCGTTTGAATCATATTTCTGTGAATTAAAAGAGTTTTCTTTTATCAATGTATGTAAATTAAAACCTATTTTTGTGAATTTGAAACTCTGAAACGTATAAATTCATTTTTTATTACTGACCATTAACTTCACATATTTTTCGAAATAAAATCTTTTCTCGGGGTGGGATTTCATTTTTATTTATCTTAACAAAATAATGAAAGAATGCTGATGACACTATATAAAGAACTAAATTATATCTCTGTCATATTTTAAATGTGGTCTTTGCAAACACTACAGAGCTAAAATTGTGTCCATTCCCCATAGAACTAACGCAGTGTCTAAAATAATGACACAGCTTTTACAAAATCAAACAATAACAGGATTCGATCTGGAATGGCTATATTTAAAATAAGGCAATTTCAGAAAAATAGAGATGTGGTTGCCAGTAAAACGTTGCAATCCGTTTGTATTTTATCCTTCCTGCCTCCTCGTCACGCAAGCTAGTCGAAATATTAATAGAAGTTTTCTTCCATTAAATTTCTTTGTGAATACGGTAAATTGTTTGGTTATTTTTTTTACCTTCATCTCGAAAATAAATTGAAGAGCTATTTGCGAAATCTGTAAAATACCGAGTGTTATTTTCATCAGGTTTTATCGATATTTTCTTCATTTAATATTATCACATTTATTTGCCGTTCGAAAGAAAGGAAACTGTTATATTCATATATCGATTTAATCATCTTTTTGTATATTATTTTTTTTAAGAAAGTTTAATCGGTCTTAAAATCTTTTGTCAGCGTTTTTAGTGTTGATATCAGTTGTTAAGAGCAACCATCCTTTGGACACTAATTGCGATGCCCTTCACTATATGATCTCCATTCTTTGTCCTCCTTAATTTCTTATTTTTGGCAAAAAAACAACACGCAAAAAGGAGGTTTTTGAAAGCAAAAAAATCTTCTCTATCATATTTATTTTTAATGGAAATTACTTTGTTCAAGCCTATTCTATTGAAAACACGATGATTTTCTCATTCTGTTGGCAAACGTGTATATATATATATATATATATATATATATATATATATATATATATATATATATTATTTTGTGGCTTTAAATAGTCTGTAAAAGGTTGATAATCCGTAAAAATCAAATTAATCAATCCCTATATATATATATATATATATATATATATATATATAGGGATTGATTTGATTTATATATATATATATATATATATATATATATATATATATATAAATAAAATCAATCAATCCCTATATATATATATATATATATATAGGGATTGATTTATTTGATTTTTACGGATTATCAACCTTTTACAGACTATTTAAAGCCACAAAATATTTTATACATACATATATATATATATATATATATATTTATATATATATATATATATATATATATATATATATATATATATATATATATATATATATATATATATATATATATAGGGATTGGTTGATTTGATTCTTACGGATTATCAACCATTTACAGACTATTTAAAGCCACAAAATATTTTATATTTTTGAAGTGAATAATGATGATTTACTGATACACATCTTACTAATTAACGTACAGCTTGTGAGGAAAAGAGCGGGATTCATGTTTTTCCCAAAGGTATATTCTTGGCAGTGAATATAACGGACCCGAGTGGAACGGGAACTCGGCTCTCCGATTCCAGATCTGAAGCGTTATCAATTTACACGACCCGCAC
>OZ038508.1:41397332-41472332 GCA_964036315.1 Acanthosepion esculentum | reverse complement strand
CAAACCTAGACAAACTATGTTGTGGATTCCGGGAATGGAATCCTGCACAAATAAATAAACAACGCCAGTAATTGAGATAGAAAAATAAGTGTATTAAACGTAACAATACAGACTTGAAGTGAAGATTAGTAGTCCAGGGATGCGGGTTAGTAGAAAGTATATGTACAAGTCTCTGTAAGTGAAGTCGTAATTATCTCTCTCGCTGGACTCTCGTATAACTCTCTGTGAACACCCTGTGTACTGTCTCCGTATCTCTCACCCTGACTCAACGTATCTCCACCCTGGCTCAATGTATCTCAACCTGCGGGTATTCTCTCTGTCAGTATAAGTATACTTTGGACGAGTCCATTTTGTGTAAAAGGGGTCTGCCCCACAACAGACTATAACGTTTGTCAGGTGTAGTCATGATTTGGGTATGTGTTCTATTTATTTTCAGTAACTGCTATCAATGTCATTTTCGTTGGATAGGTGAATGGACAACTCCCTTCTCATCGCTTCTGATGAGTCTACCCAGGAAAGGTTTGGTCGCAGACGTACTCTTCATTGATGATTAAGCTTTAGAAACATTCAGATGATAAGGGGGGCTCATTGGTTGAGACATTTTTGGGAGTTGAAGTTGTTTTGCGATCGTGGTGTAATGAACAGTTTTGCAAATTCTCGTGAAGTTTGTTTAAGACGTTCCTCAAATATGATTTACTGAACGTAAATATTGACAGAAGTTGGGCATCCAGATCGAAGGGTATACCCGAGAGAAACGTTTCCTCACTGAAATTGTCCGAATTATCATTAGCGTTAAAGTTTAACTTCCATAGACAGAAGGATCATTGCTAAATTCGTCTGTTGCTAAATTCATACTGCCTGCAGTGTCTGATAAACGTTTGAATTATATCCATCTTAAATAGACAAAATCGATGCAAAATATACCCAATATATTAATTAATCTGTAAGGAAATAAATAAAAACTTAGAACGTAAAGGAATAATGGCTATTTTACCTTGGCTATTGAAAAAGTATTTAAAAACATAAGATACAGAGTTGATAGCAGACACGAAAACGAAGCTACAAAACTCCTAAAGAAGGTAGTGAATGAAAGCGAAGAGAAAAGACGAAACACCAACTGCAAGACAGAATGCATGGTTGTTAGCAAACGGATAGACAAAAAGTGCGAATTAAAAATTGGAGATACCAAAATCAAACAAGTCGGGAAATTTAAATATCTGGGAAGTCTTTTAACAGAGGACGAAAGTTGGTAGCCAAAGATACATTCCAAACGCTAAGCAAAGTAGTAAGATAGAGAAAAACTTCGCTAGAAACAAGGAAAGAATTATTAAACTCTTACGTGATATCAGTCCTCCTGTATGGTGATGCGTGCTGGATAACTCCTCAAAGATGAACAATTGACTTGAAGCAACAGATATATGGATCTACAGAAGCATGCTGATCATAGCGTGGACCGAACATGTGAGCAACAACGAAGTGTTAGAGAAAATGGGAACAAAATGGAAACTTATATCTAACATCAATAAGAGACAGTTGATGTGTAGGTCACATATGATAGAAGGTGGGCTTGGAAAATATGATGCACACACGATAGATTGAAGACAAGAGAGACAAGAAAACAACATAATAAACTTGAGTAAGTTTATGACGGAACGAGTTTTGGGAGATATAACAGAAATACAACATTTATTAAGAACTACAACTGACAGGAAGCTGGGGAGTGCCATGATCGCCTACGTCCTGAAGGGTTATGTCGCATAAAGAAGAAGATTGAAAAAGTAGCCAGAAATTGAGCCCACCCAAAACCCAATAACTCTTCTTTTCTAATCGGATACTTTTATTTTAATATATCCGTCATTGAATTTTTTTGATTTCTCTTCAGGACTTTCGTTTCAGAGTGCCTTCAGAATGCAAAACAAGCTTTCTTTCAGTATATTTTCTTTTCTTTCACAAAATGCCTCAGATATGGTCAATAAGATTCGTTTTAAGAGACTGAATTTACCATGGAAATCATTTAATTTTTTTTTTAAATATATCATTCGCTAAATTGCTGCTATCTGGCATGGAAATCTGTCTACTAGTTGTTTGTTTTTTTAATACAAAACCGGTGAGTAACGTCTCTTTGTTGGGTGGCGGTCCCCAGTTGCAATGTAGATCAAGAAAAACAAAGTTGCGAATGTCCGCGGTGATAAGGAGAACGAATGAACATAAAAGGTATCATTTTTGGTGTAAATTCGTTTTCTAGAGACTGTTTCTTTTGAAGAGATGATTTACAGCGAATCTCGAAAACAGTTTTACTTCCAGAATTGATATATATATATATATATATATATATATATATATATATATATATATGCGTGTGTGTGTGCGTGTGTGTGTCTGTGTGTGTGTGTGTGTGTGTGTGTGTGTGTGTGTGTGTGTGTGTGTGTGTGTGTGTGTGTGTGTGTGTGTCCATAATATTCCACAAGCAATACACATTGTTTTGGAGAATACTCTAAATAGCTCTCCAGAAAAAAGATCCGCCATATTTGATTGACTTCTATCTTTTAGTGTAACTTAGTGTAATAAGAGCAAAAGCAATGAAAACATTTGTATAGACAAGAGAGTTCTGAAAAATTCTCGGCCAATTCTACTTCCCAGAATCTGAGCAGATGATCACACATCAGAATTCATTGAAAAGGACGAAAAATATATATATATATATATATATATATATATATAGAGAGAGAGAGAGAGAGAGAGAGAGAGAGAGAGTTACGATGGTTAAATTGTTGTCTGAATTAGGCAAAAATGCAAATACCACTGACATCTCATTTTAATATATCTTGAAATAGTAAAGAGTAAGTTTATTCATTAAAATCATCATTGACTTCAACCGAGGCCCCGAGACGACTTTGGAATCTTCTGCAACTCTTCTGGACAGTCTCCTTGCTTAAGTTAGTGAATGCTGCTATAATCCTTGCCTTCAGTTTATCTTTGGTGTTAGAAGGAGTTTTGCTGGTCACCCGCTCAACTACGCCCAACATTTAATAATGAAGAGGGTTGCACTCTGGGGAGTTAGGCGGCCAGATGAAGGTAGTGATGTAGTTGAAGAAATTCTCCGCTAGCCATGACTGGACTCTCGTGTTTGTGTGGCATGGTGCAAAATCCTGTTGCCAGACATTAGGTCTTCTAGCAGCCACCCTCTTGACCCAGGGAAGCACAACCTTTTCAAGGCACTTGATGCAGGTCTCCGTTTTGAGTCTGAGGCCCTGCTGAAAAATGAGGCATAAAGACGCCATAATTGTGATCACTCCAAACACCTTCGTAATCACCTTTAGACTTACCCAACACTGTCCTCAGATTGACACTAAACGCTCTGAAATGTTTGTATTGGAACTTCTGGTGCTAATGCCAAGCAGTACAGTATGCCGTTTGAAAATTTCTGGCCGTGTGAATTACGTCATGCCCAACTGACCCTACTATATTCTGCAGTCGACAAAATCAAAAACAA
Organism: Acanthosepion esculentum; assembly: GCA_964036315.1. Lineage (NCBI taxonomy): Eukaryota > Metazoa > Mollusca > Cephalopoda > Sepiida > Sepiidae > Acanthosepion > Acanthosepion esculentum. The sequence goes on along the minus strand of OZ038508.1, from coordinate 41,468,839 downwards.
GCAACGCGCATGTGAGAAATTAAAACTATAATATGGTGATAATTTGCCCATGCCACTCTGTATATGTATGTATGTATGTATGTATGAATATGCCTTGATGAAATCCTCAAGAATGCGAAATGCGTTGGCATAAAAGGTTTCCCTCTTGTCTTTTATATATACTTACATACATATGTAAAAGTTTCAGATAAAGTAGATCAGTAAAAAGACAATATGAATAAAGGCAAAAGCAAAACTTATCTTGACCGAAGCCTTTTTTCCTCTGAGGGACTTTATCGAAGCAAATGTGTCGACTAAGTCCAGTTTTCCTTCTGTCCTTATTCATATATATATATATATATATATATATATATATATATATATATCAAGTATGTGGTGCAGTTCAATTTACATTACATGAATCATTCATACAAAAAGCAGATAGTGAAGTTAATGATATAAATGGCAAGAATCACTCTCGCAAACAATTTTTAATAAAATACATTAACTTCGAACCTGTAGATGAATGTTATGATCTCTGTTTATAAATCCCAGTTGTATAAGGTCTTTTTTTCCTACGTGCAAATTTATGATAATAACGGTGACATTCCTCTATTTATTGAACAATTTAGTTCATGCCACATTGACTGAAAAAAAAACTAACTCTACAAAAGAATTCTCATATTACATTATTAGTACAAAAACGCACAATTTAAAATTAAAAAAAAAATTCAACGCTCCAAAATTTCTCACAGTTAACAATAACACATTTCTAAAATTATATTTCGGAGTACATCTTAACTTTCGTTGTCCTGTTATTATCTGGATGTAAAAAAAGACATATCTATTTCCATACCTGAGGATGATTGTATTCATAATCGAAAGCTTGTAGTAAAAAAACATTCATCTACAGGTTCGAGGTTAATGTATTTTATTAAAAATTGTTTGCGATTGTGATTCTTGCCATTTATATCATTAACTTCACTATCTGCTTTTTGTATGAATTATTCATGTAATATATATATATATATATATATATATATATATATATATATATATATATATATATATTTATATATATATGTTCTCTGCCTTTTCGTTATCGAACATAACCGTCACACAACGTTATTAAGATTAACCGGTTTCACGAACAAACATTAATTTTAAACCCGCCCAATGAATTTCGTTTTCCGCAGACACGATTGCTATCACAACCCATAACATTAGGTACATTTTCTGGCATTTGATTGCCATGAATTTCCATATGCTTTTTCAAACCAGCGCTTGACTTGTGTTCTTGGTCACATATAGGGCATCTCTGATTGACATTGAATCCACAGCTCTGTTGTCTTGACGGGAAATGTGCCTTTCATTTCATATCTGCTTCCTTCAGCGAATTTAGACGTTGAATTCAGACAAGTACTGTTCCCAGCTGGAGCAATTAAAGACAGCAATCAATGAAAAGCCAGCAGAAGTGTTTCGTCTTCTGTCGGGAAAACAGCAGAAAATGCTACTCTTTGGTAACCCAGTAAAAAATAGTAGAACCATACTCTCCATACCTTGCATCTGCGAATTGCCACTTATTTCGACACCTGAAGCATAGAAGGAAATGTACATGCTTTAGGGCTCAGGTGATACAGGTGACAGTTTAATTAGTAAATCTGAAAAGAATGTTCTGAAATCTGTGTCCTGAAACATATTACACAATTTGATTTACGAGTTGACGTCAGTATTGATCAGATGAAGAGTTTAAATTTTTGGGGTGGTTGTTGCTATTAATTGCATATATCTAATGAATAGCTGTCAACCTGATCTTTTTAAAATATTTTACATTTCTTTCGATTATTTCATTTTATGAGTAAAGTTACCAAGTCCATGCATACAAGCATAAATACTCTCACACACACACGTACGCACACATATATAATAATTGGCCACTCGATATCGAGGACACCCGTTGCAATGCACAGCTAGCTTTCGCATATTGCAACATTTGCACAGACATTTTTGCAATTTCCCACCTGGGAAATGCCCACAGAGCCCACCTGCAGTTTATACTGTTATTGGCGTGTGCAGAGCCAATTAACAGTTTTAGAGCGTTGGTGCGAACCCAGCGTGATCATAAATGAACAAGGCTGGCCACCTCAACTCGCAATCACGGTGTTTTGTGATATCGTGCTAGCTTTGGCCAACGAGGTCTTCCACACAGTTTCCTCTCGCAAATTCCCTCACATGGTTTTGGTGGACCCGTGGCTATGGAATAGACACTTGCCAAAGGTGCCCTGCGCTTGGAGTAGCTGCTGAAATTAATTCCAGCCAGGATTCGAACTCGGTGCCTCGTGATTCTAAAGCAACGCCTTAGACCACTCAGCCACACAGCCACAATTGCGTACAGTAACAGGTGTTCCCAAGCGGTCCCCCATCTAAGTACTGACCTGGCTCTACGATGCTTAACTTCAGTGATCGAACGAGAACCGGTGTTTTCAGCGTGATTTGACCGTACACACATAGATAGATAGATAGATAGATAGATAGATAGATAGATAGATAGATAGATAGATAGATAGATAGATAGATAGATAGATAGATAGATAGATAGATAGATAGATAGATAGATAGATAGATAGATACGTCTTACCACTTTGTGAAGGGATAATTCCGAGGAGGATATAAATCCAGGGAGAGCTCAGTGTAGACTACAGAGTATTATAATGATAATAAGAAAACGGAGACTTTACTTATCCACTATATTACTCTAAAATCCTCTCTACTCTTTCATGTCAGCAAAGCGTGCTCCTACCATTTTATATTTCACTAGGCCTCGGTCACAAGACTCCTTTGGCATGCACATATACCATTCCTGAAAAAGAATGGACTGAAAATAATTCTGACCAGTTAAAAAAAGAATACCGGACAATCCTTTGTCCATTCTTGGTCACTAGCTTCTGTGACCCATGGTCAGCGCCTCAGACGAAAGTCTTGAAAACAAATCATTCCAACAGTGAACTTTGACTTCTATGTCTCCCCCACCATGTCAGCAGGTGCCACCTCTGCAATCCAATGTTCCTGAGGAGAACTAAATTCCTTTCATCTTCACTTGAGTCTACAAGATATGTACATACAAATCACAGAAAAAATACTGTGCAAAAATACGTGTCAAACGTCCCACCCAACAGCTTCAACCAATTCCTTAACTACGCCTTACCACCTAAAATTTACCCTTTAAATATACTATGATCACCACTTATTTTCTACTTATGATCACACAGCACACACGGTCCATTATCACCCTGTTTATTTAAACACAACCAAATAATTTCTTTGTTTTTTACATATTACCAGATTTACTTGAACAAATTTTCATAAATATTTCCGCCATTATTTTTTTATAATTACTGTTATCTACCATCTGATCTGTGTGTCAAAACTCAATTCGCCTCATCTCAATTTCTTCTGTCCTTGGCTGCCCCCACAGGGGAAAACAACCACACATACCCGGCACGTCCTAACAAATCTATTACTTGCTCTACTGTGGTTACAAGTGTTTTCTCCCCTTAGTCTTCTACCGCGATCTGGCATCCCACAAGTCATCTGGCCAATTCATTTTTGGTCGTCACGGCCATCCATAAACCCCGTGTGTATCTTAGGGTATATTCATTCTATTCTGAATAATTCAAAGCGTACAGCTCCCATTTTACCCAACATTATCTGGTTTCTATCTAGATAGCCAGGTGTTATAATTTTCCTCAAAGATACAGACCCAAACACATACGGAAATCCGAAACTATGCAGTCCGAATCTAATTATCCCAACAACAATTAATTAACTTAATTCTTTCCACAAACATTAACTCACAAAATTCACCAATTATAATTCTTCAACCAATGAAGTCAAAAGCACACAAACGGCTCTTAAATTGAAAAAAAAGAATTCAACTATTTCGAAATGGAAAAATAAACAATCATTTGTCAGTTAATTACGACTAACAAAATAATTCTAAACTTAAATCATTTGAATGCACACAAAACCATACTCACAAAAATGTTCAACTTATTAACAGTACACTGAAATCACAGTGGGAATGCCTCATTACTAAATGCTGTCAGTCACTCTTTTCAAAATAATTTTTCATTGCGTTTACGTACGTGAATACAAGCTTCCACGTGGCCAACATCGAACTTCCTCAAAGATCAACAGCAGGAAAATTTATTTACTGGTTAATTTTCCGTCTTCAGAAAATTTTCTTTTAAAATAGAATATTTAGCGGCCCGATTTGTCCACAACAATATAAAAAAAAAACAGACTAAGAGACATGTAATATTAAAGCGTGCCAATCAAAATCAACAATAGATTTCCGCACATGGTTCCAAACAACAAAAGTCAGTCTTCTAAAATGTTTCTTCAAAATTGACATTGTCGCACCAGTGTGTATGCGCCATTGTGGGTGTTCACTGTATCCCCTCTTTCTTTTTCTTACTCGTCCGTTTTTGTCTGTCCGTCAGTCTTTCTTTCTCAAAACTATCTTCCATTGCACATGCGACAACCAGTCCGCTTACACATTTTTTTATAATTTTTCTAGATTTTTTTCATTATTACTTCTTATTTGTTTTGCTGTTTCGATGTGTATTTATATATGTGTCTGAACAGTAAAACGTAGTACTTACAGTGTCTCTTTTTTCTGTTTTTATGTCATGATTTATTTTTTCCTTATTTTTGATATTCCCTTGTTGAATTCTCCTCCGAAAAGTTTCTTCGAACATTACTACGTTATGTTATAACTCACATTCTACGTCCTCGCCCGTATGCTGGGAGATCCTGGTCACTGCGCAAAATTGTATATAAACATTGTATATCTCACACTCATATGCTGGGAGGTCAATGTCACCAATTTATTACAATGTTTTATCTTCTCTTTCGTCTTCTTCCGGCTGGTTGTCACGAAATATTGTTGGATCCGAAGATGAAGTACTTCAACACCGGGAAGTGTAACTTACTTTATTAACGTCGACGTATATATCTTCTATTTATCCGGGGTGGCGCTCTCTTCAACTGGGAGCTGTTTCAGATTGAAAGGAAACAAGTCTACATTGTTTGTCGATTTAGAAACAACACCATGAAAAACCTTTCTCTATCTCTATCATTCCTACTTTCGTTCAGCCAATTAAAATCGATCCCTAAGGTCAACCTGAGGAAGTCAGAGCGGAGATAGATTTCTCTCTAAAAAATAATCGTCTGCTAAACTATTATTTAGCAATTTCAGTGTTTGTTTCCTTCTATTTATATTTATATGTGTTTTTCGGTAAGCAAGAATAAAGGAACGGTTATCCTTAATGTAAATAACATATAAAAATTGAATTGCATAACTCTTGCTTGCAATAACTGCATCAAGCTTGTGATCCATTGACATCACCAAACTGTTGCATTTTTCATTGGTTGTGCTTTTCCTGGCATTTAACGCAGACTCTTTTTAATTCTTATTTGTTTCGGTGGGGGGTTCTTACTTCAGACTTCTCTTTAGAAGATAAAATGCATGGTCTATTGGGTTATGGTCCGGTGATTGCCTGTCTAAAACCCTTTTCGTCTGATGATGTTCTTTGTTGTGTTGGCAGTATGTTTTGGGTCATTGTCTTGATGCATGATAAACTTCCCCCCGATCAGGTTGATTGCATTTCTCTCTAAACTGGCAGACAAAATGTTTCTGTTAACTTGAGAATCCATTCTGTTTTTACCATCATGTGTTACATCATCAATAAGTACGAATGAGCCCTTTCCAGAAGCAGCTATGCAGGCCCAAAGAAAGACACTTTCTTCAGCATGCATCAAAAATTAACTTGTGTGCTTTGGATCATAAACAAACCCTATCTTCCTTCGCACTTTGGCTTTTTTACAACTATGGTTGAGATTAATCTTGATCTCATCAGTCCGTAAAATTTTCCTTTGTACCTCTTTGCAATTTCCACTCTGACCATACCAATTCTTACTGCTGATGAGTTGTTTGCATGTTGTATCATGGCCTCTATATTTCAGCTATCAAAGTCTTCTTTGAATGGTGGATTGTGAAACATTCATCCCTGCACTTTGGAGGTTGTTGTTGATGTCACTGACAGTCGTTTCAGGGCTTTTCCTCAAAGCTCTCACAATGTTTCTGTCATGAACTGCTGTTGTTTTCCTTGGCCAACCTGTCCTATGCCTGTTATTCCGTACACCAGTTGATTCTTTCTTCAACACGACATTCCAAATTGTTGCGACGTCTAAGCCCAATGTTTGTTCAGTGGCAGCTTTCTCGTCTTTATGTTGGTTTGTACTTTTCAACAACGCAGTTTTTACAGGTGAAAACCAATGCTAAACCAGGCGTAGTTTAAATCAGGAAATCTTAAATTATAGTTCTGATAAAAACCCTGAAATATACAGTTGAAAGTAACTCAGTCCGACAGACGCAACATTCCAAATAGTATCTCTTTCCTGAATATTTTAATTGGTGCTAATAATAATGATTTTATTATATCAATATATATATATAAGAAACTAGTAAAGGTTCATGTCTCTTGAATTATAAAAGTGAATGACAGTGTATATATATATATATATATATATATATATATATATATATATATATATGAAGAAATATAGTTTAGAGTGATGCTTTATTTCTGGGTTAAAAGTGTACAATATCAGATATTGAGCGCATGTAAAAATAAAAGTGATCATTTAACACTCACAGGCGACATTTGACATGAGGATTGCGTTGACTTTAATGTTTACTGATATATATATATATATATATATATATATATATATATATATATATATATATATATATATATATATTGGCATGGTAAAAAATGTATTAGCACGTATACTTGCACGTACATATATATTTCTTACTCAGGTGTTATAAAAACAGTGTTTGATTTTATATAACTGAGCGATATATATATATATATATATATATATATATATATATATATATATATATATATATATATATATATATGAAGAAATATAGTCTTAAAGTGTGGTATATTTATGGGATAAAGTGCTCAATATCAGAAATAGAGCGTGTGTAAATATAAAAGTGAACATAGAAGTCAACACTTAGAGGCGACAGTCTGTTTCATGCTAGATGCAATCGTCAGGCCACGACGATTGCATCTAACATGAAACAGACTGTCGCCTCTAAGTGTTGAGTTCTATGTTCACTTTTATACACACACACACACATATATATATATATATATATATATGTATATATATATATATATATATATCCCACTATATATATATATATATATATATATATATATATATATATATATATATATATATATATAGTCAAAATCTATAATATATCACGAGATAGCACGAGTCGGAGTTTCATGCAATTAAACAATCATCAAGTGCTGAATACTCACTGACTGTTAAGCGTTGCGACATTCGCGTTCTCGTGGAGTTGATTTAAAATTGTCTTAAAGCTTGTTCCGTATATTATTCTTGTCTATGATATTTAAAGTAATTATTAATAATTTATATCGATAAAACCCTTAACGTCGAAAGAAGGGGAATTAAAAAAGATTTTATTTTAAAATATTTTGAAATTAGATAAACATGTTATGTATCAAGGTGGACTAAACCCCGCCGCTCTTGCTAATATAAAAAATAGGTGCTTATTAAAGTATATTACTAATGTAATGCCCTATCGGATGTTTGCGTTTTTTAGCATAATTCATTCATATGCACGGATATTTTTCCGTGTATTACAATGAAATGATGCATGAAATGTATTGTAACAGTAAAAAATATTCGTGAATATGAACGGATTATGCTAAAAATAAGCAAGCATAATGTTTGTAATTTATTTAATCAGACATGTCTAAAAGAAAATTTTCTGGCTAAATACACACACGGACAAACACACAAATGTATATATATATACATATATATATATATATATATATATATATATATATATATATATATATATATATATATATATAAACGTGACTCAAACTCTCGAACCCAACACAAATATCTTTTGGGGTAACCTTTCTACTGTGAAAATCTAATGAATTATTTTCAGCTCTAATCCAAGGGGACATTCTTTGTCCGGCTGTAGACAGGCTCGGATAGCCTTGTGCCGTGTAAATATTCTACTATCACTAGCAGAAATGTGCAAACGACAAACAATTCTCTCGAGAAAAGGAAAGAAATAAAAACTGAGAAAGTAATAATGAGTTTCTTTCACTTTCGACGCAACCCAAAACCCTTATTTGAAATGGTCTAATAAAGTGTTGACAAACAAAATGACTCATTACTATCTCCTACTTCAGGATTTACTACTTTTATTTGTCAGTTATAACGTTGGCTGTCATGGCTCTCCACGGCTTTCTCTCCGTTGTGGCTCTATGCAACATTTGGCCTCCTTAGTATGCCTATTTTTCCTAACCTTTTCTATTCACCCAAACCAATTACATAGATTACTCGCGTTTTTTGTATAACCGTCAAGCCTTCAGTATATACCGAGAGGGTTTAATTTGTTAAGCCCTCCACATTTATCGATTCCAGAATCATTAACTGTCACTTTCTGATTTTAGATAAAGGTGACCTAGTTCTCATTTTTGTTAGAAATTCGTCTTTCCCTATGTCTGCTGTCCATGTCATTCTCACCATCCTTCTGTAGTGAGAATAACTCTGTCTCCTCTACTAGCTTACGGCTATATCACACTGAGACACCGGTTCCCGTATGCACACAGAAGGTAAATATCGCCGATCCTGATAAGTATCTAGATGGGTGACCGTTTGGGTGTAGGAGGTGCTCTAAGCTTGGACGTGTGGTTGGTATGATGGATAAAAGCTCGGAATTGTTAATAGCAGAGCCGGGTTCTAATTCCAGTTGTGTCTGTTACATTCATTTACATGCAAATACCCTTGGTTAGGAATCCACCTCTTCTCCACACCTATGGGTTAATTAGTAAGACTTGTATCACTAAATCATTATCCCAAAAAAATTCTTACAATCGAAAAAGATATTTCCTTGCTTTAAATAATCTTAAATGTGTTGATAAGGGGTAGAAAACAAATCAATCAATATATCTCTTCAACTCTCGTCGTGTCCATTCTTCATCTATAATGAAGCTGTCTATCATTTGCTGCTATACAGGAAAGTAGCTATGTCATAGCATTTCAACACACTATTGTCTATTTGTAAACTGTACTATGTTTTAATACTTTGCTTAGTTTCTGAAAGGCACTTTCCTTATTCCTTTCCGTCTTCATAATTTTGTGTTGCATTTTCATTGTCTTTTACCACACTACACATATAACTTTATTTTTGTATCTACTTAATTTCTATGTCTCCATTTCGAATCTCAGGGCTTTGGCTGCCTCAGTTGCTGTTGAACAGGCATTCTTAATTTGTTTCCTATCTGAATGCAGACAGTTTGTTCCAAGTAAACATTGTGGATTATTCTAATATCTTTCCCATATAGGTCAAGCTTTCCTCGTAGTTCAAATGCTTTCTAGCGTCGTATTTTACCGAATTATTTTGTTTGATCCATCACATATAGGTACAGACCTTTTTGCATTTGTATTGCTCACTGTCAGTATTCTGATCTTGAAGGTAGCATTTCTTTTTCCAGCCGTTGAACAAGCCTGCATTGTTCTTAAGGTAAGAACATTGCTCTAAGTCTTTTATCTTCTTCTTCTTCTTCTTCTTCTTCTTCTTCTTCTTCTTCTTCTTCTTCTTCTTCTTCTTCTTCTTCTTCTCCTCCTCCTCCTTCTTCTTCTTCTTCTTCTTCTTCTTCTTCTTCTTCTTCTTCTTCTTCTTCTTCTTCTTCTTCTTCTTCTTCTTCTTCTTCTTCTATGTACAGTGTTCTTTCATGACTTGGTCAAGCCTGGATCTCTACAACTTCCTATCCATTATCGCTCTTAGTAAGATTTATCTTTCTACTATCAATCGATGTCTTTCTTCTGCAATCCATTTAGACGAGTTTGTTAGTTACATCACTTGTTTTTTCCTCTGTCCGTCTTTTCATCTAGACCTGGACATGACGAAATTATCTGCAATACTTTTTCATAAAAATAAATATTGACAATAATACATTTTTTAAAATCACCAATAATATTTCTTATAGCAGAGTGTCAATCCATACAACTTTAAAATGTATAAAAATACATTTTTATAGCAAAATTACAAATCAATAACAATATTTTTTTCAAAAACAATAAACAAAACATTTTATCATCAACAAACAATATATTTGAAATAACACACATTTTCCCTGAAAGTATAAAATTATCTACAAAATATCTGATGTTGATGGCATAAATTGCTTTCAAAATATGATATACCGCTAAAGAAAATCAACCAACCTCTTGTCTTTGATATGTTCTGTTAGTGTCAAATTTTCCATTTTTTCATAATGTGTTCTAAAGATTTCAAATATATCTTTCTGATTCTAAGTGTAAGTTTCTTTTTAAATACACTTTCCTTTAAGCATCCTATTTACTCACGTGTTCAATCTATGATATTCTCAGCATCGTTCTGAAAAGGCAATTTTCTCTTGCTTCAGTTCTCTTCTTAATCACTGATATATTCAGCTTATAGAGCAAAATAGAAGGACTGATATTACATAACATGTTCATATTTGCTGATTTGTTTCTAATATAATTTTCCTGTTTCTTAATACTCTGCTTAGCTTCTCGAAGGCGCCTTTCGCTATTCCAATCAGCCTTCGGAGTTTGATGTCACATTCTCCGCCTTCTGTTAAACCACTGACTAGATATTTACATTTTTGTACTTACTTGATATTGGTGTCTCCAATTCTTAATTCGCACGTTGGGCACTTCTCTTTTCGCGGACAACCACACATCTTTCCTTCATACGAGTGATGTTTATTCGTTTCTTCTCGTTAAACTTTACTGCCTTCTGTAGGAGTGCCTACAGTATACGTTCTATGCATGTTATCAACTGTTAGAATGAATCCTGTTAGAACTTCTAATTCCCTCAGAATCACCATATTGTAAAGGCTGAATAAGTTCGGTGGGAAGACACAGCTTTATTTCAGCAGTTCATTTTGGCGTACTTTATCAAAAGCTTTTGCATAATCTATAAAAGATAGACATACATCCTTTTGCATTTCTATTGCTCTTTCTGGTATCATTCTTTGCAGAAATATTTCATTCCTTGATTTTGTTATCTCTGACTGAGTTCTAAATATTAGAATCCTAACCATAGGCCAAATTGGCAGCTCATTAATATGATTGTTCGATGGTGCTTACTCTTAGTTACATCTGCTCTTTTGATTCACACCCAATGTCAAAGTCAAATATGTGTGTATGTGTTGTGGTAGGATCCACCTAATCTGCATAGGTGACTACCAACTATATAAATAATGGTTGGTACCGGGAAGACGAGGAGAAGGAATCACGAGATCCAACTAGAGACTCTGATCGACTGCGACTAGTCAACACATTCTCCAGGAACGTCTTCCCAGAAATATACTGAAATACTATATGTACTTATTGTGTACACTTTCTTGTTATAATACATTCTTGTTCTAAGTACATTTTGTGTTGCATTATTATTCCATGCAATAGGCGAGATTCAACAATGAGTCAAGACTCAACAGTATGTTTGCAGAGTAACAATTCACATAAATGTACAACTCCCAAATAACCGAAAAATGTAAAATATATAAGTGGTTATCGTTACTTATATTATATTCTGTTTGTAAGTAACCTCAGTATATACATGACCTACAATATATTATCTGCCCTGCTATTGAGATTGAATATCTTTTTCCTGTTCTGGCTTCTCGACTTCAGTCACTTACTGATCACTGTGAAGTGGCTTCTCTGTGACTTATAAAAACCTTCATGGAAATTCTTCTAAGCTCTCCGTTTTGGTGCCTCGACCGCATGAAATCAAGTGTAGTACACGATGGCTACTTCCGGTCTCTTGGTTGCCTTCCACGTACGATCTTCAAAGATTTAAATGCAACTTAAATCGCAATGTTGTTTTCCTGAAATTTGTTCTTTTATTGCCCTATCTCGTCTTCTCATTTTCTTTCACTCCCTGTAACCGACTGGGTCTTAAATTGCATTATCACCTTGCGGGAGGTGAAATTATTTTAAAAAACGTTCAATACTAGATTTTTTTGTTTTAGTAATAAATTTATTTTAGTCATGGCTTCTTATTTACCTTTGTGCGTTTTCAGTTTCGCCGTTTTGATAACTGTTGTTCCAACGAATCTTTCTGAACAAGAAAGAGATCACTGTAAAAGAATACGTACCGTCATTTTCAAAGCATATATATATATATATATATATATATATATATATATATATATATATATATATATATACATTGAATATATATATACAAAGAATATATAGATATATATAAACATTGAATATATATATACATTGAATATATATATAAAATGAATTTATATATATACATTGTATATATACATATATATATTGAATATATATACACTTTGAATATATATATATACACATGGAATATATATACATATTGAATATATATATACATATATGTATGTAATATATATATTGAATATACATATATATAGCTATATATATAGATAGATAGATAGATAGATAGATAGATAGATAGATAGATAGATAGATAGATAGATAGATAGATAGAAAATCATTAAAACAACACCTGCGTACAATAAGATATCAAACAGATGTCTACTTTGTCTACACGAAAAAGTTGCAATAATCTGCCACATTCAACAAAAGGAATTAGTAAACCAATGATCAGAAATAATTTCGAAATGCAGACACGAAAATAAATATCTACTATCACAGTTCATATCAAACGGATAATACTTGCAATAATCTATATATATGTACCTATAATAATCTGATCACAGCCAGGAGTGAAACTACGGAAAAAACGCTAGAAGACCAAACCCACCAAAACAGAGCCACAACATCTATCGTTAACATTATTAGCTCTGTTGCTAACACTAACACAACACCCACAAACAGACCACCACCTTAGCAATTAGCACAGATCTACTGAGATACCAGAGCTGTTGCCTACACTGTCATCAACCCTACGGACCCGGGCACCAGCATAACAGGGGATAATCCACTAACGCTTCAATATCTTTTTATAACGACTAATACTAATATTGTCGTTACCACCTAGCGAAAATAACTACTACTCTTATTTTCACTAACAACGCTAGTGTTACCACAATCACTTCATAGATTTCCCTAACAACATCAGTACTGCTTTTTATAATTGTCATTGTTTGCATTATTATTTTTATTTTTACTATTTTCACCATCATTATCATGGTTACTAAAACTATATTCATAATTACCAAATTTTTCAAGAGGATTCTCTATTGTAGAAAGACTACTTAGATAAACAAGAGTGTTGGTTAAACATCTGTTTCGTAGTGGGCATTCGTTAGAATTCCTGCAACTGCATGTTTAATATTATCAACAGTATTTATCTTAGAATGTAAATTATTATCTAGATTTTTAAATTGGTTTAAAATGTTATTATTGAGTTTCTTTATAATATTCTCAAGATTATCGATACAGCTATAACTTACGTTTAGTGTGTTTCTGGTAAAAAATTTGCTAAAAGTATTAATTTACAGAAGTGTTTATCAATTAAATGTAGGAACTTCTGATCTTACTTAGTATTGACCAATAGGTTAAATGGGGATGTATATCAAATGATTTTCATATTTCTATTTCTTTTCCATAAATCAGTATTAGCATATTTTCTATATTTGATCTCAGCATACTTGTAGCCACTATTTTTAAAGCAGTGTTATGAATACTGCTATATTTACAAAACACATCTTTGTCAGATAAGTTGTTGCTAATCCTACATTATACAGATAGATAGACACATTTGTAGTGTTGAAATATAATTTCATTGTGTAGCGATTTGTAATATATTTTTATTTTAATATCCTAATATATATATATATATATATATATATATATATATATATATATATATATATATCATTTATAACAGCAGCATTATCTAAATCGTTTAACAGCAAAATTATCGATTTGATTAAGATTTGAAACGTTATATATTAGAAATGATTAAAGATATCTTACTCATATTCTCCGAGGTTTTTATAACACTATTGGGCTCTACTTTGAGCAATAGGAATGCATAATAACTCTCTAAGCTTAACAGACGAATCGGGATGAATTCTATCATAAACGAAAATGACATGTTCATCAATAATTAATCATAGCTAAATATCGAAAGCTCATGAATGACTGAAATTAAGTTCATATATATATATATATATATATATATATATATATATATATATATATATATATAATTCCAGGATTGTGGTCCAACTTATGCAAGATGATCTTCGCCCTCTCTAACCTTTTAACTTTCTGTCCTGGAGTAACAGGGTGCCTCACAGGTTTCGCGTGCGATTTAATTTTAATTTTTTTCCCCTGCTCTGTGACTGTCATAGGTAAAACTCGCCTTTCATGCGCCAATCGTTTAATGGATTCTTTTTAGCTCTAATTTGAAATGATGATCCCTCTTCCTGTTTTGATCTCCTGATCAAGTTATTCTCTTTGCCCTTACCCCATTTTTAAAATTATTCACTGTTCTGTTGATAGATCTTAAATGAAATTTGACGATGGAAGCTAGAGTATGAATATTGGTACGATTACTGGAAGCCTGAAAGATTTTTCCTCTAACCATTGCTCAGTTGAAAAGACAATGGGGCTATCACAAAACGATTTTGTTCTCTTTCTAGCTGAATAACTCTTTGTTTTGCAGTTATTCTTACTACAAAATGTATCAAAATATCTTATCTGAAGAGCTGAAAAGAAGAAGCTCAGTTTTCTTTTTGTATTTTTAAACATTTTTAGGGATGAACAATTATGCCGTATATATATATATATATATATATATATATATATATATATATATATATATATATATAAGGTGTTACAATAACTTGAATAGAATTTAAATATGCATTAAGTTTAAGCGTCTAATGATTCTTTCTTGTTCTTTCAGATTTAACAACTTAAGTCTTTGGCAATTTCAACCATGGAAAAATTAACAATCATACAACGTCTGAAAGTTATCGAAGCTTATTACGAGAATGGATGTTCAAACAGAAATGCAGTGAGAAGTTCCCAGGTCGCATCATCTCTCGAAACAGCGAAGTCAATTGGCCACCACGATCGTGCAACTTGACGCCTTTAGATTTCTTCCTTTGGGGTCATCTCAAAATAAGGTCTAAGCCAACGGGTCAACAACACTTCAACAGCTGAAGGTTGAGATGGAGAAGCAACTATGCAGAGAGATCATCAAAAATTTTGACCATCGGGTGGAGGTGTGCCACCAAAGCCTTGGCGGATATTTGGGCGATAATATTTTTCACACATAATTGCCAGGAGTTAAATAATATGATCCACTGGAGAAATAAATACTTTTTTACCAATAATACTGATTTATTTACTGCTGAATTTGATCTGTCTTAATGAAACACCATTTATATAATGAACATATATATATATATATATATATATATATATATATATATATATATATATATATATATTTATATATATATATATATATATATATATTGCATATTCATACTTTTATATATTCAATATATATATATATATATATATATAGCATATTCATACTTATATATATTCAATATATACCCTCAATTATGAATCTTTGCCGTGCCTTTAACAACCGTAAATTTTAAAAAATGAGTTACTCCAAAATTCGCTTGACGAGGAAATGGAACTAATGTCTTTGGTTTAATAACAAAATTAAATTCAGGGGCTTTAGCTTCCATTTCTGAAACATGGTATCACTGTGTAGCGAAAAAACCATATTTTAAATCAATTAATTTATAATATTAATGCTCTGTAAATTTACATTGAGCACTATTGTGTAAAAATAAAAATATCTATAAGAACACCGGATTTTATATCTTACTGTTCTTTCTTTTATATATATATATATATATATATATATATATATATATATATATATATATATATATATATATATATATATATATATCATTCCGTGTGTATACATACAATCATCTATACATATATACCGCTGTAAATGCATGTGTTTTTGTCTATGTGCTTGTGCGTTTGAATTATGTGTCCTTGTAAAGTGTATTTAGGAAAGTAATTGACTGAATTTTTCAACCAACCACAAGGATATAAAGGCACTAAATATTTTCTAAATTCCTCTTCTTATTATATTATTTTTATTTCTTCAAAAGATGTTTAATGTCCATTACTGTGATCCATTTCTTCTAAATGGCTTTCAAATCCATTTCCTGCGCTTAAAATTACGTTAGTTTCTATTAAGTCGGACTTTCGGAAACTTTACGTAATCGCTTTGTTTCCCCGTTGGAAACAATCACAATTGTTATTGGCATATCTTACTTAATCTCTACCTCTCCCTCGCCCTCTCTCTCTCTCTCTCTCTCTCTCTCTCTCTATATATATATATATATATATATATATATATATATATATATATATATATATATATATATATATATAATTCCCTATTTTATGTATGATGGATTCGTCTTGTAAAAATTATAGTTAAGCGGGAGACCCCATCATGCTATAAAATAGGGTGTTCTTTTTCAGTCACACTGTATATTCGAGTAGTGCTGAAAAGTTATTATTCCTGTCAAGAAAACATCCATTCTCGCTAAATTCTTTGTCCATCTGGGAAGTATGTAAGTCTATGAGATTTTCAAAACCATTGTATATATATATATATATATATATATATATATATATATATATGTGGGTGGGTGTGTGTGTGTCTGTGTGTGTGCGTGTCTGTGTGTGCGTGTGTGTATGTTTTTTATGTTTGTGTGTGTGTGTGTGTGTGTGTGTGTGTGTGTGTGTGTGTGTGTGTGTACCATCACAGAAACACAATACCTAAGGGTTTTTTTAATGGAAAAAAGCTTGAAGCTTTTATATTACTCTTAATTTCAAGCCAAAAGATTAAATTTCCAATAAACAAAATAGGTTGATTCATTTTAAAATTAATTTAAATAAAACTGTAAGGAAATGAAATTTGAAATTGCTTAAATCACTGACTTTAGCGCCATTTTTAGCATTCTCTCAACCCACTTTATTTCTCTTATTTAAAAAAAAATGTCTTTCAAAATTAAAATATACTTTTCTGAAACTTTATTTGAGTAATATAATCTGATTAAAATTTAATGAATTAACTTATTTGAAACATATATTACTTATTTAATTTCAAATATCACTGTAATTTTTAAGACGTTGACAGACGGATGTTTATCTAATTTTTACTAGAGTGAACATCTGTATAATTTTTTTGAGGAATATAACGTGAACTACTTTTTATATGATTCATAAGTACCCAGTAATTTTTGGAAAATATTCTCCGTAATTTAATCTTTTATTGCAATTAATTAATTTGGCTTTAATGTTACTATAGTTATTGCTCTTACTTTATGATAATGTCGTGTATGGTCGTCTGTATTTACAAAAATCTGCAAATTTATATACACATTTCATACATTTTTTTAAATATTGGGGGTCGATTTATTGTACTAAGGTTTTCCATTTATATATACAAGTATAGGATTGGTGTATACGGAATAGATTCTTAAAAGTTTGCTCAATACAGAGTAGAGCAAATATAATTTATTCGAAAATTCTGGTGTCTTATCAAGTGATGGTGTTGAATGTAGAATAAAAACATTATTCTACATTCAACACCATCACTTGACAAGACACTGGAAATGGCTATTTTTGTAGTGATTTTATAACATATTTATGTTATAATTTTCGCATAAATTATATATATATATATATATATATATATATATATATATATATATATATATATACCTCTCCAACCTACTCATATATATATATATATATATATATATATATATATATATACATACATCTCCTACCTTCTGATATATATACATATATATATATATATATATATATATATATATATATATATATATATATATATATGGTAAGAAGGTAGGAGATGTATATGAAGGCATAACTTTTTATGTATGATGTAATTTTTTAAATTTTCTACTTTTGTAATTTTAATTTTTTAGTTGCATTTATTTTAAATACAAGATTAATAAAAGCAACAATTCCCTATAAAACATGGATAGCCTCATCACTACGACAATCAGAAATATCTAACAAAATTAAATATGTAATGGTCATTCTTAATTCAGAACCTGAAGATTGCATTACGCTAAAATTTTGTATCTTCAGCGTTTCTGTTTGATGCGCAATTATAACCAACGTCTACGTCGTTATTTCTTCCACCCCTTATGTATATATAATTCCATCAAGAAGAACATTTTGTTAATTTGACGAACTGCTATTAAAGGATGAATAACATTGTATGGAATGTTTTTTTCATTCAGTTACCCCACGTTTTGTTGGATATATAGACATTTATGCATCATATTATGTACATAGGAATATAAAATGAATGGAAATTTTTATTGCGAAATATCAATCTCGTATTCCACAAGTAAACGGAATCTTCTATTGCCGTGTTCCTTCAGGTAGTTGACGATCATGGCTCTTCACAATCTCCTGCTCATTTTAGTTCTTAATTGTATCTTTTTTTTCATCTCTCACAAATCCTGCTTTGCCATCCATTCACTCAAGCTAAGCAGGTTGCTTTTCTCTGGCTATCTAACCTTCAATCTTCCCAATGAGTATCAAATCTATGAATCCCTAAGTATAGTGCTATTCTTGTGTCCATTGTCTCTTGTTGGTCGCATGTTCTGTTCATAGTATTTTCAGCACCCTTCTCTAGAACCACATTTCTGTTTTTTCAGGTCTCTTATTTATCCGTGTGGAGATTGTCCAGCATAAAACTGCCATATATTAGGACTGATATTACATAAATCTTCACTACTGGTTTCTTTGTTTCTAAAGATATTTTCCTGTTTCTTAATACTTAGTTTAGCTTTTTGAAGGCAACTTTCGCTATCCCAATACACCTTTGGATTTCCTTGTCGCACTTTCCATCCTCTGATAAAACGCTTCCTACATATCTAAATCTTTGCACCTGTTTAATTTTGATATTTGTAATTCGCATGTTGGGTTGTCCATTTTGCTAATAACCAGGCATTCTGTCTTCTTGCAATCGATATTTAGTCCATTCTTGATTTTCCTTTACTACCTTCTGGAGGAGTTCTTGTCGTATACCTAACATTTATCATGTAATTTGTGAATATATTTATTAGGTGTTAACGAAAGTATTAATTAAATTAAAATTAATTAAAATTTTAGATGCTCAAACATCTATTTTAATATTATTTTCTTTGAGTATTATCTTAGCTAGAAATGGAGATATGTTTTATATTAATTTATGTTGATAAATGGATAAGCATATACGATGTCAAGTTCTCCGGTGAAAGAAATTTTTATTTTAATTTTTACTTCACATACGGGGATATTTGCATTACTGTAGCTTTTACGAAGCGGGGAAAAAATCAGAAAATAAATCATATTTTCCAAAGTTTAGAAGAAAAAAAAATCAATTTTAACCTTAAACGAAAATAAACCGAGACAAAATCTTTTTTTAAAAAAAATATTGAGCTCCAGGCATTTGAATATCTTCCACTTTTTTTTTTTAAAAAAAGAAAGATTCTTATTCTTAGGATCTGTAGAAAGTTTCAAGTTGTAGCGTATTTTTCTTTTTAGCTCCGGCAGAAACAAATGCAGCAAATATTTCCTTTGCCTGATATTTCTTGAAAAAAAAAATACTGCTGAATATAAGAAGTGGGTGCTTGATAATTTCTCGGTCCGATCCACTTCTTAAAATATCAATGAGCAAACAGCCGAATATCAACGAGGAATTGTACTTGGCGAATTTGACACTCGTAGCACATATTGAAGCATAAAATTGTCATATAGGAAAAGAATGAGAATCTACTGACACCGAGGGAGGCACTGTGGTGTCATGGATATCGGCTCGAATTGAGGCGATCCCAGTTCGAATTCTAGGTGAATCCATTATATTCACTTACGTGCTAACACCCTTGGGAAAGGTATGAATCCTCCTCTTCCTCGCCCAGCTATAGGTAAATAGCAGGACAGCACCGGGTTCTA
Organism: Acanthosepion esculentum; assembly: GCA_964036315.1. Classification (NCBI taxonomy): domain Eukaryota; kingdom Metazoa; phylum Mollusca; class Cephalopoda; order Sepiida; family Sepiidae; genus Acanthosepion; species Acanthosepion esculentum. Next base: position 41,448,673 of record OZ038508.1, on the reverse strand, counting down.
TAGCCTTGGATGGCTACAGCAGAAAGAAAATGGCAACCGACTGCGAAAAAAATCTGCCTTGTCAGTTATGTATAGAAATTTACATGATCGCCTAAGCGTGTATCACGTATGGCATATAACTGACTGACTGAAACCGAGGTACCCAATGAGGATCGAACTCATTAGTCAGCTGTAATTTTTCTAGGGAGATAAATTTGCTAACTATTACACTGCTTCGAGGTCCCCGGTATAAATAGCGGTGTCAGGCTACTGACTGTGATGATTATTGAGTCACTATTGAGTGGAACTATCCAATTGAATTAGTGTAAATTATTGTGCGTCGATGATTTGGGTTTTGATTTAGGATTTACCGGACGTTGAGCCGAACCGCGCTACTAATAAGGTATTCACTGAAATGGTTAATTATCTTTGGTTACCTTTTACTTCTTTGTTCTTGTTAAGTATTTATTTGCGGTTGTTATTAAATACTGTTTTATTTTAATATTGAAGGCTTGAGTTATACTTAATCATTAACGTCACAAAAATACTCAGAATGAATCAATGAACAAACTAACAAGCTCATGCAAACAAAGGACAGAACAGCGACTGGCTGTGATAGTAAGCGGGTAAATATTTCTCAAGCTACAAAAGATAGGGATTTCTTCACATTATTTATATTCGGCCTACTTTCCTCATTTTCGTTGTCAAAATGTTTCGGCCGTTGTATTATGTAATGTCCTTGCGTTGATTGATTTGTGAAAAAAGAATTGTCTTTTTCACACTACAGGCTCCCATATTGCTGTGGCTTGTCTAGGGGCCAGAAAGAAAGACAATGTTAGGTTGAACAAGTTTATTGAAATAACAGATATATACAAAGCAAGAGTGTTAGTAATAAGCAGATAGAGGTGTACGTCTGAACAGTAGGTTAACACAATGTCTCCGCTCCCCAAACGACTCTTGCAGTTAGTATTTATGAGAGGAGGAAGAGTTCATTCTACTGTAGGAGGGTTTAGCACAACACACATAACAATGTGCATTGCATTCGTTTTACGAATAGCGTTTTTTTTATTCACTATTTATATTCGGATTATTATCCCCATTTTTGTTATTGATATCACAAGCTTTCAGCCGTTGAGCCAACCTGCCTTCCTCGGGTGTATATCGAATATACACCTGAAGAAGATCGGAGGGCACAACATACAAAACATTTTTATAACAACAAATATGGGAATAAAGGTCCAAAAATAAATAGTGTAATTAATGATAACTCCTCAACCCAGAAATTTTGACAGAACATCGGAATTTATGTCTGAATTTCTAGAAGGAGACGTTATGATTTACATGCGAACTATAATTTTATGTTTTCCTATTATTCGGAGGCTTACGACCACATCACGTTGAAATACCGATTCCCGTTATGAAAACCGTAGTTAAGCAACGTCGAGCCTAGTCAGTACCTAAATGGGTGACCGCTTGTGAATACTAGGTGTTGTAAGCTTGGATGTGCAGCCGGTGTAACGTGTTCCAATTCCAGTTCGGTTCGTTATATTCACTTTCGCACAAATTTCCTTGGGAAATATATGAATCTACCTCTATACCCCCAGCTGTGAGTTAATTAGTAATACTTGTATCACGAAAATCATTATATCCAAAATAAGAATCTGTGTACAAAATACTTAGATTTCGACATTAATGATTTTTAGAGGTGTTGATATGGCACTAAACACAAACAACCAACCACCCTAGTATCCAGCCTTCATCAAGTGCTTGTCGATCAGGGTAACTTTCAGGGAATTTCGAACTGAAACCGTTATTTAAACTATGGGAGTAGATTGTTCTCTTTCCGATGACTAAGTAACAGGAGTAACAGCAAAATTGTCCAACTCCTGTAACCGTAATTGTCCATTCCACAAAATTTTTAGTATCTAAAACCACTAAACTAAATCAGTTTCTATTTTCAAGGTTTTCGGATAAGACCATCTTAACACCTTTTGTCGTAAGAAGCACTGACAAACTTGAGTTATTCAGCTAGAAAGAGAACAGTTTAGAATCGGTTTTTGTCAGCCCCACTGTCTATCCAATTGAGCAATGGTGAGAGGAAAAAGATCAGTCAGTAATTCAGTAATGATAACAACATTCATACACTGCCTTCCATCTTCAAAAATCCATTCAAGATCTATGAAGAGAAAGGTGAATAAGTTTAAAAAAGAGGGAACAGTGGAAAAGAAAACTGGATCAGGGGAGCACAATAGGAAAAGGGATTATCATTTCAACTTAGAGCTAAATAGATCAATTAGAGAAGATCCAACTCAATCCATAGGCGTTTGGTACGTGAGAGTGGCGTTTCACGTATGACAGCCCAAAGAGCAGTGAAAAAACGCTTGAAAATTAAATCGTACGTGAAACGAGGGAGGCAACTTGTTACCATAGGACATAAAGTTAGAAGGTTGGGAGGTCGAAAGTCTTCTTGAATAAGTCGGAAAATGATCTTGGAATAATATATATATATATATATATATATATATATATATATATATATATATATATGTGTGTGTGTGTGTGTGTGTGTGTGTGTGTGTTATTATTATTATTATATTAACTTTTTGTCAGTCTATCAAGAGCTTCCGATCTTTAGCTATGATTAATTAATGATGAACATGCCATTTTCGTTTAAGATCGATTTCATCGCAATTCTTCTGTTAAGCTTGGAAAGTAATTATACAGTCATATTTGCTAAGAGTCCAATAATGTTATAAAAACCACGGAGAATTCCAGTAAGATAACTTTAATCATTTCTAAGATACAACTTTTCAAAGTTTAATCTAACAACTGAACAATTTTGCTGTTACACGATTTGGACAATTTTGCTGTTACACTCGGTATCACCTCCTTTAGTTCTGATCAGTTATTGCTTGTTCTGTTTCAACTTAGTCTAAGTGTGTACTACCCACTTCAGGAATTGAACTCACAATTACTGTCACCAAATTCACAAGCCAACGACTTTAATCCAATAGGCTCTTTTCTCGTGACTAGTGGAAGTTATGCAGAGCCATGATCGCTCACCTCACATAAAAAATAAAGATGTTTAAATGTGCAAAAGCACATGAAACATCTCCTTTGGCTTTTAATCCTTTTAAAAAATACCGTTGAATATACGCAGAAAAACCTGAAAGTTTCTCAGCATGACCCACTTAGAAAAGACAGTATTTGAATTAACAACCATCCGAATATTGATTTTTGGAAATTATTTAGACCGAAAACTTTTCAGCATTCTCTTGTGTGCACAAAAGATTAGGAAATCGGCTCTCCGATTAAATATTCCGAGCCATTATCCATTACACGAACCGCATATTCAAGCTTACAGCACCCGATATTCCCTAATGGTCCCCCATCTAGGTACTGGCCAATATTGACATTGCTCAACTTCGGTGTTCGTACGGGAACAGATTTATCAGCGTGATATGGTCGTAATCTATTTTAATTCCTGGGAAATATATATAACAACAAACAGCGGTTGCAGAACAGGACACTCACATGACGTATGGAAATCAGGTGGAAAATATCACGTAACCCACCTAACGAACCTGTTTAAATAGACGGCAGAACAGGAATTGGGAAGGAGAGTAATGTGAAAAAAATGCTTAGAATTATAAAGGATAGTAAGATGTGGAGAGCCATGATCATCTACATAACAAGAAACGGGATTGGGAGGTATAGTAAGGTGACAAAAATGTATAATATCGACAAAGGATAGGAAATTGTGGAGAGTCATTATCATCTATCTAATAAGCTTATGTAAATGGATTTCAGAACTGGGGTTGGGAGGGATAGTAATGTGTCAAATGTTGCTTAGAGCGACAAAGGACGGGAAGTTGTGGAGATTCATGATCCCTTGCCTAACAAGCTTGTGCAAATGAATGGAAGAACTGGGATGATAAGTTGACAAACATTGCTTAGAGTTACAAAAGATAGGAAGATGTGGAGTGCTATTATCACCTACCTAACAAGCTTGTATAAATAGATGGCAGAACAGTGACTAGGACAGATTGTTAAAGGACAAACATTGCTTAGAGTTACAAAAGATAGGAAGTTGTGGAGTGCTATTATCACCTACCTAACAAGCTTGTATAAATAGATGGCAGAACAGTGACTAGGACAGATTGTTAAAGGACAAACATTGCTTAGAGTTACAAAAGATAGGAAGTTGTGGAGTGCTATTATCACCTACCTAACAAGCTTGTATAAATAGATGGCAGAACAGTGACTAGGACAGATTGTTAAAGGACAAACATTGCTTAGAGTTACAAAAGATAGGAAGTTGTGGAGTGCTATTATCACCTACTTAACAAGCTTGTATAAATAGATGGCAGAACAGTGACTAGGACAGATTGTTAAAGGACAAACATTGCTTAGAGTTACAAAAGATAGGAAGTTGTGGAGTGCTATTATCACCTACCTAACAAGCTTGTATAAATAGATGGCAGAACAGTGACTAGGACAGATTGTTAAAGGACAAACATTGCTTAGAGTTACAAAAGATAGGAAGTTGTGGAGTGCTATTATCACCTACCTAACAAGCTTGTATAAATAGATGGCAGAACAGTGACTAGGACAGATTGTTAAAGGACAAACATTGATTAGAGTTACAAAAGATAGGAAGATGTGGAGTGCTATTATCACCTACCTAACAAGCTTGTATAAATAGATGGCAGAACAGTGACTAGGACAGATTGTTAAAGGACAAACATTGCTTAGAGTTACAAAAGATAGGAAGATGTGGAGTGCTATTATCACCTACCTAACAAGCTTGTATAAATAGATGGCAGAACAGTGACTAGGACAGATTGTTAAAGGACAAACATTGCTTAGAGTTACAAAAGATAGGAAGATGTGGAGTGCTATTATCACCTACCTAACAAGCTTGTATAAATAGATGGCAGAACAGTGACTAGGACAGATTGTTAAAGAACAAATATTGATTAGAGTTACAAAAGATAGGAAGTTGTGGAGTGCTATTATCACCTACCTAACAAGCTTGTATAAATAGATGGCAGAACAGTGACTAGGACAGATTGTTAAAGGACAAACATTAATTAGTGTTACAAAAGATAGGAAGTTGTGGAGTGCTATTATCACCTACCTAACAAGCTTGTATAAATAGATGGCAGAACAGTGACTAGGACAGATTGTTAAAGGACAAACATTAATTAGTGTTACAAAATATAGGAAGTTGTGGAGTGCTATTATCACCTACCTAACAAGCTTGTATAAATAGATGGCAGAACAGTGACTAGGACAGATTGTTAAAGGACAAATATTGCTTACAGTTACAAAAGATAGGAAGTTGTGGAGTGCTATTATCACCTACCTAACAAGCTTGTTTCAATAGATGGCAGAACAGTGACTAGGACAGATTGTTAAAGGACAAACATTAATTAGTGTTACAAAAGGTAGGACGTTGTGGAGTGCTATTATCACCTACCTAACAAGCTTGTATAAATAGATGGCAGAACAGTGACTAGGACAGATTGTTAAAGGACAAACATTGCTTACAGTTACAAAAGATAGGAAGTTGTGGAGTGCTATTATCACCTACCTAACAAGCTTGTATAAATAGATGGGAGAACAGTGACTAGGACAGATTGTTAAAGGACAAACATTGCTTACAGTTACAAAAGATAGGAAGTTGTGGAGTGCTATTATCACCTACCTAACAAGCTTGTATAAATAGATGGCAGAACAGTGACTAGGACAGATTGTTAAAGAACAAACATTAATTAGTGTTACAAAAGATAGGACGTTGTGGAGTGCTATTATCACCTACCTAACAAGCTTGTATAAATAGATGGCAGAACAGTGACTAGGACAGATTGTTAAAGGACAAACATTGCTTAGAGTTACAAAAGATAGGAAGATGTGGAGTGCTATTATCACCTACCTAACAAGCTTGTATAAATAGATGGCAGAACAGTGACTAGGACAGATTGTTAAAGGACAAACATTGCTTAGAGTTACAAAAGATAGGAAGATGTGGAGTGCTATTATCACCTACCTAACAAGCTTGTATAAATAGATGGCAGAACAGTGACTAGGACAGATTGTTAAAGAACAAATATTGATTAGAGTTACAAAAGATAGGAAGTTGTGGAGTGCTATTATCACCTACCTAACAAGCTTGTATAAATAGATGGCAGAACAGTGACTAGGACAGATTGTTAAAGGACAAACATTAATTAGTGTTACAAAAGATAGGAAGTTGTGGAGTGCTATTATCACCTACCTAACAAGCTTGTATAAATAGATGGCAGAACAGTGACTAGGACAGATTGTTAAAGGACAAACATTGCTTAGAGTTACAAAAGATAGGAAGTTGTGGAGTGCTATTATCACCTACCTAACAAGCTTGTATAAATAGATGGCAGAACAGTGACTAGGACAGATTGTTAAAGGACAAACATTGCTTAGAGTTACAAAAGATAGGAAGTTGTGGAGTGCTATTATCACCTACCTAACAAGCTTGTATAAATAGATGGCAGAACAGTGACTAGGACAGATTGTTAAAGGACAAACATTGCTTAGAGTTACAAAAGATAGGAAGTTGTGGAGTGCTATTATCACCTACTTAACAAGCTTGTATAAATAGATGGCAGAACAGTGACTAGGACAGATTGTTAAAGGACAAACATTGCTTAGAGTTACAAAAGATAGGAAGTTGTGGAGTGCTATTATCACCTACCTAACAAGCTTGTATAAATAGATGGCAGAACAGTGACTAGGACAGATTGTTAAAGGACAAACATTGCTTAGAGTTACAAAAGATAGGAAGTTGTGGAGTGCTATTATCACCTACCTAACAAGCTTGTATAAATAGATGGCAGAACAGTGACTAGGACAGATTGTTAAAGGACAAACATTGATTAGAGTTACAAAAGATAGGAAGATGTGGAGTGCTATTATCACCTACCTAACAAGCTTGTATAAATAGATGGCAGAACAGTGACTAGGACAGATTGTTAAAGGACAAACATTGCTTAGAGTTACAAAAGATAGGAAGATGTGGAGTGCTATTATCACCTACCTAACAAGCTTGTATAAATAGATGGCAGAACAGTGACTAGGACAGATTGTTAAAGGACAAACATTGCTTAGAGTTACAAAAGATAGGAAGATGTGGAGTGCTATTATCACCTACCTAACAAGCTTGTATAAATAGATGGCAGAACAGTGACTAGGACAGATTGTTAAAGAACAAATATTGATTAGAGTTACAAAAGATAGGAAGTTGTGGAGTGCTATTATCACCTACCTAACAAGCTTGTATAAATAGATGGCAGAACAGTGACTAGGACAGATTGTTAAAGGACAAACATTAATTAGTGTTACAAAAGATAGGAAGTTGTGGAGTGCTATTATCACCTACCTAACAAGCTTGTATAAATAGATGGCAGAACAGTGACTAGGACAGATTGTTAAAGGACAAACATTAATTAGTGTTACAAAATATAGGAAGTTGTGGAGTGCTATTATCACCTACCTAACAAGCTTGTATAAATAGATGGCAGAACAGTGACTAGGACAGATTGTTAAAGGACAAATATTGCTTACAGTTACAAAAGATAGGAAGTTGTGGAGTGCTATTATCACCTACCTAACAAGCTTGTATAAATAGATGGCAGAACAGTGACTAGGACAGATTGTTAAAGGACAAACATTAATTAGTGTTACAAAAGGTAGGACGTTGTGGAGTGCTATTATCACCTACCTAACAAGCTTGTATAAATAGATGGCAGAACAGTGACTAGGACAGATTGTTAAAGGACAAACATTGCTTACAGTTACAAAAGATAGGAAGTTGTGGAGTGCTATTATCACCTACCTAACAAGCTTGTATAAATAGATGGGAGAACAGTGACTAGGACAGATTGTTAAAGGACAAACATTGCTTACAGTTACAAAAGATAGGAAGTTGTGGAGTGCTATTATCACCTACCTAACAAGCTTGTATAAATAGATGGCAGAACAGTGACTAGGACAGATTGTTAAAGAACAAACATTAATTAGTGTTACAAAAGATAGGACGTTGTGGAGTGCTATTATCACCTACCTAACAAGCTTGTATAAATAGATGGCAGAACAGTGACTAGGACAGATTGTTAAAGGACAAACATTGCTTAGAGTTACAAAAGATAGGAAGATGTGGAGTGCTATTATCACCTACCTAACAAGCTTGTATAAATAGATGGCAGAACAGTGACTAGGACAGATTGTTAAAGGACAAACATTGCTTAGAGTTACAAAAGATAGGAAGATGTGGAGTGCTATTATCACCTACCTAACAAGCTTGTATAAATAGATGGCAGAACAGTGACTAGGACAGATTGTTAAAGAACAAATATTGATTAGAGTTACAAAAGATAGGAAGTTGTGGAGTGCTATTATCACCTACCTAACAAGCTTGTATAAATAGATGGCAGAACAGTGACTAGGACAGATTGTTAAAGGACAAACATTAATTAGTGTTACAAAAGATAGGAAGTTGTGGAGTGCTATTATCACCTACCTAACAAGCTTGTATAAATAGATGGCAGAACAGTGACTAGGACAGATTGTTAAAGGACAAACATTAATTAGTGTTACAAAATATAGGATGTTGTGGAGTGCTATTATCACCTACCTAACAAGCTTGTATAAATAGATGGCAGAACAGTGACTAGGACAGATTGTTAAAGAACAAATATTGATTAGAGTTACAAAAGATAGGAAGTTGTGGAGTGCTATTATCACCTACCTAACAAGCTTGTATAAATAGATGGCAGAACAGTGACTAGGACAGATTGTTAAAGGACAAACATTAATTAGTGTTACAAAAGATAGGAAGTTGTGGAGTGCTATTATCACCTACCTAACAAGCTTGTATAAATAGATGGCAGAACAGTGACTAGGACAGATTGTTAAAGGACAAACATTAATTAGTGTTACAAAAGATAGGACGTTGTGGAGTGCTATTATCACCTACCTAACAAGCTTGTATAAATAGATGGCAGAACAGTGACTAGGACAGATTGTTAAAGAACAAACATTGATTAGAGTTACAAAAGATAGGAAGTTGTGGAGTGCTATTATCACCTACCTAACAAGCTTGTATAAATAGATGGCAGAACAGTGACTAGGACAGATTGTTAAAGGACAAACATTAATTAGTGTTACAAAAGATAGGACGTTGTGGAGTGCTATTATCACCTCCCTAACAAGCTTGTATAAATAGATGGCAGAACAGTGACTAGGACAGATTGTTAAAGGACAAACATTGCTTACAGTTACAAAAGATAGGAAGTTGTGGAGTGCTATTATCACCTACCTAACAAGCTTGTATAAATAGATGGCAGAACAGTGACTAGGACAGATTGTTAAAGAACAAACATTAATTAGTGTTACAAAAGATAGGACGTTGTGGAGTGCTATTATCACCTACCTAACAAGCTTGTATAAATAGATGGCAGAACAGTGACTAGGACAGATTGTTAAAGGACAAACATTGCTTAGAGTTACAAAAGATAGGAAGATGTGGAGTGCTATTATCACCTACCTAACAAGCTTGTATAAATAGATGGCAGAACAGTGACTAGGACAGATTGTTAAAGGACAAACATTGCTTAGAGTTACAAAAGATAGGAAGATGTGGAGTGCTATTATCACCTACCTAACAAGCTTGTATAAATAGATGGCAGAACAGTGACTAGGACAGATTGTTAAAGAACAAATATTGATTAGAGTTACAAAAGATAGGAAGTTGTGGAGTGCTATTATCACCTACCTAACAAGCTTGTATAAATAGATGGCAGAACAGTGACTAGGACAGATTGTTAAAGGACAAACATTAATTAGTGTTACAAAAGATAGGAAGTTGTGGAGTGCTATTATCACCTACCTAACAAGCTTGTATAAATAGATGGCAGAACAGTGACTAGGACAGATTGTTAAAGGACAAACATTAATTAGTGTTACAAAATATAGGATGTTGTGGAGTGCTATTATCACCTACCTAACAAGCTTGTATAAATAGATGGCAGAACAGTGACTAGGACAGATTGTTAAAGAACAAATATTGATTAGAGTTACAAAAGATAGGAAGTTGTGGAGTGCTATTATCACCTACCTAACAAGCTTGTATAAATAGATGGCAGAACAGTGACTAGGACAGATTGTTAAAGGACAAACATTAATTAGTGTTACAAAAGATAGGAAGTTGTGGAATGCTATTATCACCTACCTAACAAGCTTGTATAATAGATGGCAGAACAGTGACTAGGACAGATTGTTAAAGGACAAACATTAATTAGTGTTACAAAAGATAGGACGTTGTGGAGTGCTATTATCACCTACCTAACAAGCTTGTATAAATAGATGGCAGAACAGTGACTAGGACAGATTGTTAAAGAACAAACATTGATTAGAGTTACAAAAGATAGGAAGTTGTGGAGTGCTATTATCACCTACCTAACAAGCTTGTATAAATAGATGGCAGAACAGTGACTAGGACAGATTGTTAAAGGACAAACATTAATTAGTGTTACAAAAGATAGGACGTTGTGGAGTGCTATTATCACCTCCCTAACAAGCTTGTATAAATAGATGGCAGAACAGTGACTAGGACAGATTGTTAAAGGACAAACATTGCTTACAGTTACAAAAGATAGGAAGTTGTGGAGTGCTATTATCACCTACCTAACAAGCTTGTATAAATAGATGGGAGAACAGTGACTAGGACAGATTGTTAAAGGACAAACATTGCTTACAGTTACAAAAGATAGGAAGTTGTGGAGTGCTATTATCACCTACCTAACAAGCTTGTATAAATAGATGGCAGAACAGTGACTAGGACAGATTGTTAAAGAACAAACATTGATTAGAGTTACAAAAGTTAGGAAGTTGTGGAGTGCTATTATCACCTACCTAACAAGCTTGTATAAATAGATGGCTGAACAGTGACTAGGACAGATTGTTAAAGGAAAAACAATAATTAGTGTTACAAAAGATAGGACGTTGTGGAGTGCTATTATCACCTACCTAACAAGCTTGTATAAATAGATGGCAGAACAGTGACTAGGACAGATTGTTAAAGAACAAACATTGATTAGAGTTACAAAAGATAGGAAGTTGTGGAGTGCTATTATCACCTACCTAACAAGCTTGTATAAATAGATGGCAGAACAGTGACTAGGACAGATTGTTAAAGAACAAACATTGATTAGAGTTACAAAAGATAGGAAGTTGTGGAGTGCTATTAACACCTACCTAACAAGCTTGTATAAATAGATGGCAGAACAGTGACTAGGACAGATTGTTAAAGAACAAACATTGATTAGAGTTACAAAAGATAGGAAGTTGTGGAGTGCTATTATCACCTACCTAACAAGCTTGTATAAATAGATGGCAGAACAGTGACTAGGACAGATTGTTAAAGGACAAACATTGCTTGCAGTTACAAAAGATAGGACGTTGTGGAGTGCTATTATCACCTACCTAACAAGCTTGTATAAATAGATGGCAGAACAGTGACTAGGACAGATTGTTAAAGGACAAACATTGATTAGTGTTACAAAAGATAGGACGTTGTGGAGTGCTGTTATCACCTACCTAACAAGCTTGTATAAATAGATGGCAGAACAGTGACTAGGACAGATTGTTAAAGGACAAACATTGCTTACAGTTACAAAAGATAGGAAGTTGTGGAGTGCTATTATCACCTACCTAACAAGCTTGTATAAATAGATGGCAGAACAGTGACTAGGACAGATTGTTAAAGGACAAACATTGCTTAGAGTTACAAAAGATAGGAAGTTGTGGAGTGCTATTATCACCTACCTAACACGCTTGTATAAATAGATGGCAGAACAGTGACTAGGACAGATTGTTAAAGGACAAACATTGCTTAGAGTTACAAAAGATAGGAAGTTGTGGAGTGCTATTATCACCTACCTAACAAGCTTGTATAAATAGATGGCAGAACAGTGACTAGGACAGATTGTTAAAGGACAAACATTGCTTACAGTTACAAAAGATAGGAAGTTGTGGAGTGCTATTATCACCTACCTAACAAGCTTGTATAAATAGATGGCAGAACAGTGACTAGGACAGATTGTTAAAGGACAAACATTGCTTACAGTTACAAAAGATAGGAAGTTGTGGAGTACTATTATCACCTACCTAACAAGCTTGTATAAATAGATGGCAGAACAGTGACTAGTACAGATTGTTAAAGGACAACCATTGCTTACAGTTACAAAAGATAGGAATTTGTGGAGTGCTATTATCACCTACCTAACAAGCTTGTATAAATAGATGGCAGAACAGTGACTAGGACAGATTGTTAAAGGACAAACATTGATTAGTGTTACAAAAGATAGGAAGTTGTGGAGTGCTATTATCACCTACCTAACAAGCTTGTATAAATAGATGGCAGAACAGTGACTAGGACAGATTGTTAAAGGACAAACATTGATTAGTGTTACAAAAGATAGGAAGTTGTGGAGTGCTATTATCACCTACCTAACAAGCTTGTATAAATAGATGGCAGAACAGTGACTAGGACAGATTGTTAAAGGACAAACATTGCTTAGAGTTACAAAAGATAGGAAGTTGTGGAGTGCTATTATCACCAACCTAACAAGCTTGTATAAATAGATGGCAGAACAGTGACTAGGACAGATTGTTAAAGTACAAACATTGATTAGTGTTACAAAAGAAAGGAAGTTGTGGAGTGCTATTATCACCTACCTAACAAGCTTGTATAAATAGATGGCAGAACAGTGACAAGGACAGATTGTTAAAGGACAAACATTGCTTAGAGTTACAAAAGATAGGAAGTTGTGGAGTGCTATTATCACCTACCTAACAAGCTTGTATAAATAGATGGCAGAACAGTGACTAGGACAGATTGTTAAAGGACAAACATTGCTTACAGTTACAAAAGATAGGAAGTTGTGGAGTGCTATTATCACCTACCTAACAAGCTTGTATAAATAGATGGCAGAACAGTGACTAGGACAGATTGTTAAAGGACAAACATTGCTTACAGTTACAAAAGATAGGAAGTTGTGGAGTGCTATTATCACCTACCTAACAAGCTTGTATAAATAGATGGCAGAACAGTGACTAGGACAGATTGTTAAAGGACAAACATTGCTTACAGTTACAAAAGATAGGAATTTGTGGAGTGCTATTATCACCTACCTAACAAGCTTGTATAAATAGATGGCAGAACAGTGACTAGGACAGATTGTTAAAGGACAAACATTGATTAGTGTTACAAAAGATAGGAAGTTGTGGAGTGCTATTATCACCTACCTAACAAGCTTGTATAAATAGATGGCAGAACAGTGACTAGGACAGATTATTAAAGGACAAACATTGCTTAGAGTTACAAAAGATAGGAAGTTGTGGAGTGCTATTATCACCAACCTAACAAGCTTGTATAAATAGATGGCAGAACAGTGACTAGGACAGATTGTTAAAGGACAAACATTGATTAGAGTTACAAAAGATAGGAAGTTGTGGAGTGCTATTATCACCTACCTAACAAGCTTGTATAAATAGATGGCAGAACAGTGACTAGGACAGATTGTTAAAGGACAAACATTGATTAGAGTTACAAAAGATAGGAAGTTGTGGAGTGCTATTATCACCTACCTAACAAGCTTGTATAAATAGATGGCAGAACAGTGACTAGGACAGATTGTTAAAGGACAAACATTGATTAGAGTTACAAAAGATAGGAAGTTGTGGAGTGCTATTATCACCTACCTAACAAGCTTGTATAAATAGATGGCAGAACAGTGACTAGGACAGATTGTTAAAGGACAAACATTGATTAGAGTTACAAAAGATAGGAAGTTGTGGAGTGCTATTATCACCTACCTAACAAGCTTGTATAAATAGATGGCAGAACAGTGACTAGGACAGATTGTTAAAGGACAAACATTGATTAGAGTTACAAAAGATAGGAAGTTGTGGAGTGCTATTATCACCTACCTAACAAGCTTGTATAAATAGATGGCAGAACAGTGACTAGGACAGATTGTTAAAGGACAAACATTGATTAGAGTTACAAAAGATAGGAAGTTGTGGAGTGCTATTATCACCTACCTAACAAGCTTGTATTAATAGATGGCAGAACAGTGACTAGGACAGATTGTTAAAGGACAAACATTGATTAGAGTTACAAAAGATAGGAAGTTGTGGAGTGCTATTATCACCTACCTAACAAGCTTGTATTAATAGATGGCAGAACAGTGACTAGGACAGATTGTTAAAGGACAAACATTGATTAGAGTTACAAAAGATAGGAAGTTGTGGAGTGCTATTATCACCTACCTAACAAGCTTGTATAAATAGATGGCAGAACAGTGACTAGGACAGATTGTTAAAGGACAAACATTGATTAGAGTTACAAAAGATAGGAAGTTGTGGAGTGCTATTATCACCTACCTAACAAGCTTGTATAAATAGATGGCAGAACAGTGACTAGGACAGATTGTTAAAGGACAAACATTGATTAGAGTTACAAAAGATAGGAAGTTGTGGAGTGCTATTATCACCAACCTAACAAGCTTGTATAAATAGATGGCAGAACAGTGACTAGGACAGATTGTTAAAGTACAAACATTGATTAGTGTTACAAAAGAAAGGAAGTTGTGGAGTGCTATTATCACCTACCTAACAAGCTTGTATAAATAGATGGCAGAACAGTGACAAGGACAGATTGTTAAAGGACAAACATTGCTTAGAGTTACAAAAGATAGGAAGTTGTGGAGTGCTATTATCACCTACCTAACAAGCTTGTATAAATAGATGGCAGAACAGTGACTAGGACAGATTGTTAAAGGACAAACATTGCTTACAGTTACAAAAGATAGGAAGTTGTGGAGTGCTATTATCACCTACCTAACAAGCTTGTATAAATAGATGGCAGAACAGTGACTAGGACAGATTGTTAAAGGACAAACATTGCTTACAGTTACAAAAGATAGGAAGTTGTGGAGTGCTATTATCACCTACCTAACAAGCTTGTATAAATAGATGGCAGAACAGTGACTAGGACAGATTGTTAAAGGACAAACATTGCTTACAGTTACAAAAGCTAGGAATTTGTGGAGTGCTATTATCACCTACCTAACAAGCTTGTATAAATAGATGGCAGAACAGTGACTAGGACAGATTGTTAAAGGACAAACATTGATTAGTGTTACAAAAGATAGGAAGTTGTGGAGTGCTATTATCACCTACCTAACAAGCTTGTATAAATAGATGGCAGAACAGTGACTAGGACAGATTGTTAAAGGACACATATTGATTAGAGTTACAAAAGATAGGAAGTTGTGGAGTGCTATTATCACCTACCTAACAAGCTTGTATAAATAGATGGCAGAACAGTGACTAGGACAGATTGTTAAAGGACAAACATTGCTTACAGTTACAAAAGATAGGAAGTTGTGGAGTGCTATTATCACCTACATAACAAGCTTGTATAAATAGATGGCAGAACAGTGACTAGGAAAGATTGTTAAAGGACAACCATTGCTTACAGTTACAAAAGATAGGAAGTTGTGGAGTGCTATTATCACCTACCTAACAAGCTTGTATAAATAGATGGCAGAACAGTGACTAGGACAGATTGTTAAAGGACAAACATTGATTAGAGTTACAAAAGATAGGAAGTTGTGGAGTGCTATTATCACCTACCTAACAAGCTTGTATAAATAGATGGCAGAACAGTGACTAGGACAGATTGTTAAAGGACAAACATTGATTAGTGTTACAAAAGATAGGAAGTTGTGGAGTGCTATTATCACCTACCTAACAAGCTTGTATAAATAGATGGCAGAACAGTGACTAGGACAGATTGTTAAAGGACACATATTGATTAGAGTTACAAAAGATAGGAAGTTGTGGAGTGCTATTATCACCTACCTAACAAGCTTGTATAAATAGATGGCAGAACAGTGACTAGGACAGATTGTTAAAGGACAAACATTGCTTACAGTTACAAAAGATAGGAAGTTGTGGAGTGCTATTATCACCTACCTAACAAGCTTGTATAAATAGATGGCAGAACAGTGACTAGGACAGATTGTTAAAGGACAACCATTGCTTACAGTTACAAAAGATAGGAAGTTGTGGAGTGCTATTATCACCTACCTAACAAGCTTGTATAAATAGATGGCAGAACAGTGACTAGGACAGATTGTTAAAGGACAAACATTGATTAGTGTTACAAAAGATAGGAAGTTGTGGAGTGCTATTATCACCTACCTAACAAGCTTGTATAAATAGATGGCAGAACAGTGACTAGGACAGATTGTTAAAGGACAAACATTGCTTAGAGTTACAAAAGATAGGAAGTTGTGGAGTGCTATTACCACCAACCTAACAAGCTTGTATAAATAGATGGCAGAACAGTGACTAGGACAGATTGTTAAAGTACAAACATTGATTAGTGTTACAAAAGAAAGGAAGTTGTGGAGTGCTATTATCACCTACCTAACAAGCTTGTATAAATAGATGGCAGAACAGTGACAAGGACAGATTGTTAAAGGACAAACATTGCTTAGAGTTACAAAAGATAGGAAGTTGTGGAGTGCTATTATCACCTACCTAACAAGCTTGTATAAATAGATGGCAGAACAGTGACTAGGACAGATTGTTAAAGGACAAACATTGCTTAGTGTTACAAAAGATAGGAAGTTGTGGAGTGCTATTATCACCTACCTAACAAGCTTGTATAAATAGATGGCAGAACAGTGACTAGGACAGATTGTTAAAGGACAAACATTGATTAGAGTTACAAAAGATAGGAAGTTGTGGAGTGCTATTATCACCTACCTAACAAGCTTGTATAAATAGATGGCAGAACAGTGACTAGGACAGATTGTTAAAGTACAAACATTGATTAGTGTTACAAAAGAAAGGAAGTTGTGGAGTGCTATTATCACCTACCTAACAAGCTTGTATAAATAGATGGCAGAACAGTGACTAGGACAGATTGTTAAAGGACAAACATTGCTTACAGTTACAAAAGATAGGAAGTTGTGGAGTGCTATTATCACCTACCTAACAAGCTTGTATAAATAGATGGCAGAACAGTGACTAGGACAGATTGTTAAAGGACAAACATTGCTTACAGTTACAAAAGATAGGAAGTTGTGGAGTGCTATTATCACCTACCTAACAAGCTTGTATAAATAGATGGCAGAACAGTGACTAGGACAGATTGTTAAAGGACAAACATTGCTTACAGTTACAAAAGATAGGAATTTGTGGAGTGCTATTATCACCTACCTAACAAGCTTGTATAAATAGATGGCAGAACAGTGACTAGGACAGATTGTTAAAGGACAAACATTGATTAGTGTTACAAAAGATAGGAAGTTGTGGAGTGCTATTATCACCTACCTAATAAGCTTGTATAAATAGATGGCAGAACAGTGACTAGGACAGATTGTTAAAGGACAAACATTGATTAGTGTTACAAAAGATAGGAAGTTGTGGAGTGCTATTATCACCTACCTAACAAGCTTGTATAAATAGATGGCAGAACAGTGACTAGGACAGATTGTTAAAGGACAAACATTGCTTAGAGTTACAAAAGATAGGAAGTTGTGGAGTGCTATTATCACCAACCTAACAAGCTTGTATAAATAGATGGCAGAACAGTGACTAGGACAGATTGTTAAAGTACAAACATTGATTAGTGTTACAAAAGAAAGGAAGTTGTGGAGTGCTATTATCACCTACCTAACAAGCTTGTATAAATAGATGGCAGAACAGTGACAAGGACAGATTGTTAAAGGACAAACATTGCTTAGAGTTACAAAAGATAGGAAGTTGTGGAGTGCTATTATCACCTACCTAACAAGCTTGTATAAATAGATGGCAGAACAGTGACTAGGACAGATTGTTAAAGGACAAACATTGCTTACAGTTACAAAAGATAGGAAGTTGTGGAGTGCTATTATCACCTACCTAACAAGCTTGTATAAATAGATGGCAGAACAGTGACTAGGACAGATTGTTAAAGGACAAACATTGCTTACAGTTACAAAAGATAGGAAGTTGTGGAGTGCTATTATCACCTACCTAACAAGCTTGTATAAATAGATGGCAGAACAGTGACTAGGACAGATTGTTAAAGGACAAACATTGCTTACAGTTACAAAAGATAGGAATTTGTGGAGTGCTATTATCACCTACCTAACAAGCTTGTATAAATAGATGGCAGAACAGTGACTAGGACAGATTGTTAAAGGACAAACATTGATTAGAGTTACAAAAGATAGGAAGTTGTGGAGTGCTATTATCACCTACCTAACAAGCTTGTATAAATAGATGGCAGAACAGTGACTAGGACAGATTGTTAAAGGACAAACATTGATTAGTGTTACAAAAGATAGGAAGTTGTGGAGTGCTATTATCACCTACCTAACAAGCTTGTATAAATAGATGGCAGAACAGTGACTAGGACAGATTGTTAAAGGACACATATTGATTAGAGTTACAAAAGATAGGAAGTTGTGGAGTGCTATTATCACCTACCTAACAAGCTTGTATAAATAGATGGCAGAACAGTGACTAGGACAGATTGTTAAAGGACAAACATTGCTTACAGTTACAAAAGATAGGAAGTTGTGGAGTGCTATTATCACCTACCTAACAAGCTTGTATAAATAGATGGCAGAACAGTGACTAGGACAGATTGTTAAAGGACAACCATTGCTTACAGTTACAAAAGATAGGAAGTTGTGGAGTGCTATTATCACCTACCTAACAAGCTTGTATAAATAGATGGCAGAACAGTGACTAGGACAGATTGTTAAAGAACAAACATTGATTAAAGTTACAAAAGATAGGACATTGTGGAGTGCTATTATCACCTACCTAACAAGCTTGTATAAATAGATGGCAGAACAGTGACTAGGACAGATTGTTTTAGAACAAACATTGATTAGAGTTACAAAAGATAGGAAGTTGTGGAGTGCTATTATCACCTACCTAACAAGCTTGTATAAATAGATGGCAGAACAGTGACTAGGACAGATTGTTAAAGGACAAACATTGCTTAGAGTTACAAAAGATAGGAAGTTGTGGAGTGCTATTATCACCTACCTAACAAGCTTGTATAAATAGATGGCAGAACAGTGACTAGGACAGATTGTTAAAGGACAAACATTGATTAGAGTTACAAAAGATAGGACTTTGTGGAGTGCTATTATCACCTACCTAACAAGCTTGTATAAATAGATGGCAGAACAGTGACTAGGACAGATTGTTAAAGGGCAAACATTGCTTACAGTTACAAAAGATAGGAAGTTGTGGAGTGCTATTATCACCTACCTAACAAGCTTGTATAAATAGATGGCAGAATAGTGACTAGGACAGTTTGTTAAAGAACAAACATTGATTAGAGTTACAAAAGATAGGAATTGGTGGAGTGCTATTATCACCTACCTAACAAGCTTGTATAAATAGATGGCAGAACAGTGACTAGGACAGATTGTTAAAGGACAAACATTGATTAGAGTTACAAAAGATAGGAAGTTGTGGAGTGCTATTATCACCTACCTAACAAGCTTGTATAAATAGATGGCATAACAGTGACTAGGACAGATTGTTAAAGAACAAACATTGATTAGAGTTACAAAAGATAGGACTTTGTGGAGTGCTATTATCACCTACCTAACAAGCTTGTATAAATAGATGGCAGAACAGTGACTAGGACAGATTGTTATAGAACAAACATTGATTAGAGTTACAAAAGATAGGAAGTTGTGGAGTGCTATTATCACCTACCTAACAAGCTTGTATAAATAGATGGCAGAACAGTGACTAGGACAGATTGTTAAAGGACAAACATTGATTAGTGTTACAAAAGATAGGAAGTTGTGGAGTGCTGTTATCACCTACCTAACAAGCTTGTATAAATAGATGGCAGAACAGTGACTAGGACAGATTGTTAAAGAACAAACATTGCTTAGAGTTACAAAAGATAGGACGTTGTGGAGTGCTATTATCACCTACCTAACAAGCTGGTATAAATAGATGGCAGAAAAGTGACTAGGACAGATTGTTAAAGAACAAACATTGATTAGAGTTACAAAAGATAGGAAGTTGTGGAGTGCTATTATCACCTACCTAACAAGCTTGTATAAATAGATGGCATAACAGTGACTAGGACAGATTGTTAAAGGACAAACATTAATTAGTGTTACAAAATATAGGATGTTGTGGAGTGCTATTATCACCTACCTAACAAGCTTGTATAAATAGATGGCAGAACAGTGACTAGGACAGATTGTTAAAGAACAAACATTGATTAGAGTTACAAAAGATAGGAAGTTGTGGAGTGCTATTATCACCTACCTAACAAGCTTGTATAAATAGATGGCAGAACAGTGACTAGGACAGATTGTTAAAGGACAAACATTAATTAGTGTTACAAAAGTTAGGACGTTGTGGAGTGCTATTATCACCTACCTAACAAGCTTGTATAAATAGATGGCAGAACAGTGACTAGGACAGATTGTTAAAGAACAAACATTGATTAGAGTTACAAAAGATAGGAAGTTGTGGAGTGCTATTATCACCTACCTAACAAGCTTGTATAAATAGATGGCAGAACAGTGACTAGGACAGATTGTTAAAGGACAAACATTAATTAGTGTTACAAAAGATAGGACGTTGTGGAGTGCTATTATCACCTACCTAACAAGCTTGTATAAATAGATGGCAGAACAGTGACTAGGACAGATTGTTAAAGGACAAACATTGCTTACAGTTACAAAAGATAGGAAGTTGTGGAGTGCTATTATCACCTACCTAACAAGCTTGTATAAATAGATGGCAGAACAGTAACTAGGACAGATTGTTAAAGGACAAACATTGCTTACAGTTACAAAAGATAGGAATTTGTGGAGTGCTATTATCACCTACCTAACAAGCTTGTATAAATAGATGGCAGAACAGTGACTAGGACAGATTGTTAAAGGACAAACATTGATTAGTGTTACAAAAGATAGGAAGTTGTGGAGTGCTATTATCACCTACCTAACAAGCTTGTATAAATAGATGGCAGAACAGTGACTAGGACAGATTGTTAAAGGACAAACATTGATTAGTGTTACAAAAGATAGGAAGTTGTGGAGTGCTATTATCACCTACCTAACAAGCTTGTATAAATAGATGGCAGAACAGTGACTAGGACAGATTGTTAAAGGACAAACATTGCTTAGAGTTACAAAAGATAGGAAGTTGTGGAGTGCTATTATCACCAACCTAACAAGCTTGTATAAATAGATGGCAGAACAGTGACTAGGACAGATTGTTAAAGTACAAACATTGATTAGTGTTACAAAAGAAAGGAAGTTGTGGAGTGCTATTATCACCTACCTAACAAGCTTGTATAAATAGATGGCAGAACAGTGACAAGGACAGATTGTTAAAGGACAAACATTGCTTAGAGTTACAAAAGATAGGAAGTTGTGGAGTGCTATTATCACCTACCTAACAAGCTTGTATAAATAGATGGCAGAACAGTGACTAGGACAGATTGTTAAAGGACAAACATTGCTTACAGTTACAAAAGATAGGAAGTTGTGGAGTGCTATTATCACCTACCTAACAAGCTTGTATAAATAGATGGCAGAACAGTGACTAGGACAGATTGTTAAAGGACAAACATTGCTTACAGTTACAAAAGATAGGAAGTTGTGGAGTGCTATTATCACCTACCTAACAAGCTTGTATAAATAGATGGCAGAACAGTGACTAGGACAGATTGTTAAAGGACAAACATTGCTTACAGTTACAAAAGATAGGAATTTGTGGAGTGCTATTATCACCTACCTAACAAGCTTGTATAAATAGATGGCAGAACAGTGACTAGGACAGATTGTTAAAGGACAAACATTGATTAGTGTTACAAAAGATAGGAAGTTGTGGAGTGCTATTATCACCTACCTAACAAGCTTGTATAAATAGATGGCAGAACAGTGACTAGGACAGATTGTTAAAGGACACATATTGATTAGAGTTACAAAAGATAGGAAGTTGTGGAGTGCTATTATCACCTACCTAACAAGCTTGTATAAATAGATGGCAGAACAGTGACTAGGACAGATTGTTAAAGGACAAACATTGCTTACAGTTACAAAAGATAGGAAGTTGTGGAGTGCTATTATCACCTACCTAACAAGCTTGTATAAATAGATGGCAGAACAGTGACTAGGACAGATTGTTAAAGGACAACCATTGCTTACAGTTACAAAAGATAGGAAGTTGTGGAGTGCTATTATCACCTACCTAACAAGCTTGTATAAATAGATGGCAGAACAGTGACTAGGACAGATTGTTAAAGGACAAACATTGATTAGAGTTACAAAAGATAGGAAGTTGTGGAGTGCTATTATCACCTACCTAACAAGCTTGTATAAATAGATGGCAGAACAGTGACTAGGACAGATTGTTAAAGGACAAACATTGATTAGTGTTACAAAAGATAGGAAGTTGTGGAGTGCTATTATCACCTACCTAACAAGCTTGTATAAATAGATGGCAGAACAGTGACTAGGACAGATTGTTAAAGGACACATATTGATTAGAGTTACAAAAGATAGGAAGTTGTGGAGTGCTATTATCACCTACCTAACAAGCTTGTATAAATAGATGGCAGAACAGTGACTAGGACAGATTGTTAAAGGACAAACATTGCTTACAGTTACAAAAGATAGGAAGTTGTGGAGTGCTATTATCACCTACCTAACAAGCTTGTATAAATAGATGGCAGAACAGTGACTAGGACAGATTGTTAAAGGACAACCATTGCTTACAGTTACAAAAGATAGGAAGTTGTGGAGTGCTATTATCACCTACCTAACAAGCTTGTATAAATAGATGGCAGAACAGTGACTAGGACAGATTGTTAAAGAACAAACATTGATTAAAGTTACAAAAGATAGGACGTTGTGGAGTGCTATTATCACCTACCTAACAAGCTTGTATAAATAGATGGCAGAACAGTGACTAGGACAGATTGTTTTAGAACAAACATTGATTAGAGTTACAAAAGATAGGAAGTTGTGGAGTGCTATTATCACCTACCTAACAAGCTTGTATAAATAGATGGCAGAACAGTGACTAGGACAGATTGTTAAAGGACAAACATTGCTTAGAGTTACAAAAGATAGGAAGATGTGGAGTGCTATTATCACCTACCTAACAAGCTTGTATAAATAGATGGCAGAACAGTGACTAGGACAGATTGTTAAAGGACAAACATTGATTAGAGTTACAAAAGATAGGACTTTGTGGAGTGCTATTATCACCTACCTAACAAGCTTGTATAAATAGATGGCAGAACAGTGACTAGGACAGATTGTTAAAGGGCAAACATTGCTTACAGTTACAAAAGATAGGAAGTTGTGGAGTGCTATTATCACCTACCTAACAAGCTTGTATAAATAGATGGCAGAATAGTGACTAGGACAGATTGTTAAAGAACAAACATTGATTAGAGTTACAAAAGATAGGAATTGGTGGAGTGCTATTATCACCTACCTAACAAGCTTGTATAAATAGATGGCAGAACAGTGACTAGGACAGATTGTTAAAGGACAAACATTGATTAGAGTTACAAAAGATAGGAAGTTGTGGAGTGCTATTATCACCTACCTAACAAGCTTGTATAAATAGATGGCATAACAGTGACTAGGACAGATTGTTAAAGAACAAACATTGATTAGAGTTACAAAAGATAGGACTTTGTGGAGTGCTATTATCACCTACCTAACAAGCTTGTATAAATAGATGGCAGAACAGTGACTAGGACAGATTGTTATAGAACAAACATTGATTAGAGTTTCAAAAGATAGGAAGTTGTGGAGTGCTATTATCACCTACCTAACAAGCTTGTATAAATAGATGGCAGAACAGTGACTAGGACAGATTGTTAAAGGACAAACATTGATTAGTGTTACAAAAGATAGGAAGTTGTGGAGTGCTATTATCACCTACCTAACAAGCTTGTATAAATAGATGGCAGAACAGTGACTAGGACAGATTGTTAAAGGACAAACATTGCTTACAGTTACAAAAGATAGGAAGTTGTGGAGTGCTATTATCACCTACCTAACAAGCTTGTATAAATAGATGGCAGAACAGTGACTAGGACAGATTGTTAAAGGACAACCATTGCTTACAGTTACAAAAGATAGGAAGTTGTGGAGTGCTATTATCACCTACCTAACAAGCTTGTATAAATAGATGGCAGAACAGTGACTAGGACAGATTGTTAAAGAACAAACATTGATTAAAGTTACAAAAGATAGGACGTTGTGGAGTGCTATTATCACCTACCTAACAAGCTTGTATAAATAGATGGCAGAACAGTGACTAGGACAGATTGTTTTAGAACAAACATTGATTAGAGTTACAAAAGATAGGAAGTTGTGGAGTGCTATTATCACCTACCTAACAAGCTTGTATAAATAGATGGCAGAACAGTGACTAGGACAGATTGTTAAAGGACAAACATTGCTTAGAGTTACAAAAGATAGGAAGATGTGGAGTGCTATTATCACCTACCTAACAAGCTTGTATAAATAGATGGCAGAACAGTGACTAGGACAGATTGTTAAAGGACAAACATTGATTAGAGTTACAAAAGATAGGACTTTGTGGAGTGCTATTATCACCTACCTAACAAGCTTGTATAAATAGATGGCAGAACAGTGACTAGGACAGATTGTTAAAGGGCAAACATTGCTTACAGTTACAAAAGATAGGAAGTTGTGGAGTGCTATTATCACCTACCTAACAAGCTTGTATAAATAGATGGCAGAATAGTGACTAGGACAGATTGTTAAAGAACAAACATTGATTAGAGTTACAAAAGATAGGAATTGGTGGAGTGCTATTATCACCTACCTAACAAGCTTGTATAAATAGATGGCAGAACAGTGACTAGGACAGATTGTTAAAGGACAAACATTGATTAGAGTTACAAAAGATAGGAAGTTGTGGAGTGCTATTATCACCTACCTAACAAGCTTGTATAAATAGATGGCATAACAGTGACTAGGACAGATTGTTAAAGAACAAACATTGATTAGAGTTACAAAAGATAGGACTTTGTGGAGTGCTATTATCACCTACCTAACAAGCTTGTATAAATAGATGGCAGAACAGTGACTAGGACAGATTGTTATAGAACAAACATTGATTAGAGTTTCAAAAGATAGGAAGTTGTGGAGTGCTATTATCACCTACCTAACAAGCTTGTATAAATAGATGGCAGAACAGTGACTAGGACAGATTGTTAAAGGACAAACATTGATTAGTGTTACAAAAGATAGGAAGTTGTGGAGTGCTGTTATCACCTACCTAACAAGCTTGTATAAATAGATGGCAGAACAGTGACTAGGACAGATTGTTAAAGAACAAACATTGCTTAGAGTTACAAAAGATAGGACGTTGTGGAGTGCTATTATCACCTACCTAACAAGCTTGTATAAATAGATGGCAGAAAAGTGACTAGGACAGATTGTTAAAGAACAAACATTGATTAGAGTTACAAAAGATAGGAAGTTGTGGAGTGCTATTATCACCTACCTAACAAGCTTGTATAAATAGATGGCATAACAGTGACTAGGACAGATTGTTAAAGGACAAACATTAATTAGTGTTACAAAATATAGGATGTTGTGGAGTGCTATTATCACCTACCTAACAAGCTTTTATAAATAGATGGCAGAACAGTGACTAGGACAGATTGTTAAAGAACAAACATTGATTAGAGTTACAAAAGATAGGAAGTTGTGGAGTGCTATTATCACCTACCTAACAAGCTTGTATAAATAGATGGCAGAACAGTGACTAGGACAGATTGTTAAAGGACAAACATTAATTAGTGTTACAAAAGTTAGGACGTTGTGGAGTGCTATTATCACCTACCTAACAAGCTTGTATAAATAGATGGCAGAACAGTGACTAGGACAGATTGTTAAAGAACAAACATTGATTAGAGTTACAAAAGATAGGAAGTTGTGGAGTGCTATTATCACCTACCTAACAAGCTTGTATAAATAGATGGCAGAACAGTGACTAGGACAGATTGTTAAAGGACAAACATTAATTAGTGTTACAAAAGATAGGACGTTGTGGAGTGCTATTATCACCTACCTAACAAGCTTGTATAAATAGATGGCAGAACAGTGACTAGGACAGATTGTTAAAGGACAAACATTGCTTACAGTTACAAAAGATAGGAAGTTGTGGAGTGCTATTATCACCTACCTAACAAGCTTGTATAAATAGATGGCAGAACAGTGACTAGGACAGATTGTTAAAGAACAAACATTGATTAGAGTTACAAAAGATAGGAAGTTGTGGAGTGCTATTATCACCTACCTAACAAGCTTGTATAAATAGATGGCTGAACAGTGACTAGGACAGATTGTTAAAGGACAAACATTAATTAGTGTTACAAAAGATAGGACGTTGTGGAGTGCTATTATCACCTACCTAACAAGCTTGTATAAATAGATGGCAGAACAGTGACTAGGACAGATTGTTAAAGAACAAACATTGATTAGAGTTACAAAAGATAGGAAGTTGTGGAGTGCTATTATCACCTACCTAACAAGCTTGTATAAATAGATGGCAGAACAGTGACTAGGACAGATTGTTAAAGAACAAACATTGATTAGAGTTACAAAAGATAGGAAGTTGTGGAGTGCTATTATCACCTACCTAACAAGCTTGTATAAATAGATGGCAGAACAGTGACTAGGACAGATTGTTAAAGAACAAACATTGATTAGAGTTACAAAAGATAGGAAGTTGTGGAGTGCTATTATCACCTACCTAACAAGCTTGTATAAATAGATGGCAGAACAGTGACTAGGACAGATTGTTAAAGAACAAACATTGATTAGAGTTACAAAAGATAGGAAGTTGTGGAGTGCTATTATCACCTACCTAACAAGCTTGTATAAATAGATGGCAGAACAGTGACTAGGACAGATTGTTAAAGGACAAACATTGATTAGTGTTACAAAAGATAGGACGTTGTGGAGTGCTGTTATCACCTACCTAACAAGCTTGTATAAATAGATGGCAGAACAGTGACTAGGACAGATTGTTAAAGGACAAACATTGCTTAGAGTTACAAAAGATAGGAAGTTGTGGAGTGCTATTATCACCTACCTAACACGCTTGTATAAATAGATGGCAGAACAGTGACTAGGACAGATTGTTAAAGGACAAACATTGCTTAGAGTTACAAAAGATAGGAAGTTGTGGAGTGCTATTATCACCTACCTAACAAGCTTGTATAAATAGATGGCAGAACAGTGACTAGGACAGATTGTTAAAGGACAAACATTGATTAGTGTTACAAATGATAGGAAGTTGTGGAGTGCTATTATCACCTACCTAACAAGCTTGTATAAATAGATGGCAGAACAGTGACTAGGACAGATTGTTAAAGGACAAACATTGATTAGTGTTACAAATGATAGGAAGTTGTGGAGTGCTATTATCACCTACCTAACAAGCTTGTATAAATAGATGGCAGAACAGTGACTAGGACAGATTGTTAAAGGACAAACATTGCTTAGAGTTACAAAAGATAGGAAGTTGTGGAGTGCTATTATCACCTACCTAACAAGCTTGTATAAATAGATGGCAGAACAGTGACTAGGACAGATTGTTAAAGGACAAACATTGCTTACAGTTACAAAAGATAGGAAGTTGTGGAGTGCTATTATCACCTACCTAACAAGCTTGTATAAATAGATGGCAGAACAGTGACTAGGACAGATTGTTAAAGGACAAACATTGCTTACAGTTACAAAAGATAGGAAGTTGTGGAGTGCTATTATCACCTACCTAACAAGCTTGTATAAATAGATGGCAGAACAGTGACTAGGACAGATTGTTAAAGGACAAACATTGATTAGTGTTACAAATGATAGGAAGTTGTGGAGTGCTATTATCACCTACCTAATAAGCTTGTATAAATAGATGGCAGAACAGTGACTAGGACAGATTGTTAAAGGACAAACATTGATTAGTGTTACAAATGATAGGAAGTTGTGGAGTGCTATTATCACCTACCTAACAAGCTTGTATAAATAGATGGCAGAACAGTGACGAGGACAGATTGTTAAAGGACAAACATTGCTTAGAGTTACAAAAGATAGGAAGTTGTGGAGTGCTATTATCACCTACCTAACAAGCTTGTATAAATAGATGGCAGAACAGTGACTAGGACAGATTGTTAAAGGACAAACATTGATTAGTGTTACAAATGATAGGAAGTTGTGGAGTGCTATTATCACCTACCTAACAAGCTTGTATAAATAGATGGCAGAACAGTGACTAGGACAGATTGTTAAAGGACAAACATTGCTTAGAGTTACAAAAGATAGGAAGTTGTGGAGTGCTATTATCACCTACCTAACAAGCTTGTATAAATAGATGGCAGAACAGTGACTAGGACAGATTGTTAAAGGACAAACATTGATTAGTGTTACAAATGATAGGAAGTTGTGGAGTGCTATTATCACCTACCTAACAAGCTTGTATAAATAGATGGCAGAACAGTGACTAGGACAGATTGTTAAAGGACAAACATTGCTTAGAGTTACAAAAGATAGGAAGTTGTGGAGTGCTATTATCACCTACCTAACAAGCTTGTATAAATAGATGGCAGAACAGTGACTAGGACAGATTGTTAAAGGACAAACATTGATTAGTGTTACAAATGATAGGAAGTTGTGGAGTGCTATTATCACCTACCTAACAAGCTTGTATAAATAGATGGCAGAACAGTGACTAGGACAGATTGTTAAAGGACAAACATTGCTTAGAGTTACAAAAGATAGGAAGTTGTGGAGTGCTATTATCACCTACCTAATAAGCTTGTATAAATAGATGGCAGAACAGTGACTAGGACAGATTGTTAAAGGACAAACATTGATTAGTGTTACAAATGATAGGAAGTTGTGGAGTGCTATTATCACCTACCTAACAAGCTTGTATAAATAGATGGCAGAACAGTGACTAGGACAGATTGTTAAAGGACAAACATTGCTTAGAGTTACAAAAGATAGGAAGTTGTGGAGTGCTATTATCACCTACCTAACAAGCTTGTATAAATAGATGGCAGAACAGTGACTAGGACAGATTGTTAAAGGACAAACATTGATTAGTGTTACAAATGATAGGAAGTTGTGGAGTGCTATTATCACCTACCTAATAAGCTTGTATAAATAGATGGCAGAACAGTGACTAGGACAGATTGTTAAAGGACAAACATTAATTAGTGTTACAAAAGATAGGACGTTGTGGAGTGCTATTATCACCTACCTAACAAGCTTGTATAAATAGATGGCAGAACAGTGACTAGGACAGATTGTTAAAGGACAAACATTGCTTACAGTTACAAAAGATAGGAAGTTGTGGAGTGCTATTATCACCTACCTAACAAGCTTGTATAAATAGATGGCAGAACAGTGACTAGGACAGATTGTTAAAGGACAAACATTGCTTACAGTTACAAAAGATAGGAAGTTGTGGAGTGCTATTATCACCTACCTAACAAGCTTGTATAAATAGATGGCAGAACAGTGACTAGGACAGATTGTTAAAGAACAAACATTGATTAGAGTTACAAAAGTTAGGAAGTTGTGGAGTGCTATTATCACCTACCTAACAAGCTTGTATAAATAGATGGCTGAACAGTGACTAGGACAGATTGTTAAAGGACAAACATTAATTAGTGTTACAAAAGATAGGACGTTGTGGAGTGCTATTATCACCTACCTAACAAGCTTGTATAAATAGATGGCAGAACAGTGACTAGGACAGATTGTTAAAGAACAAACATTGATTAGAGTTACAAAAGATAGGAAGTTGTGGAGTGCTATTATCACCTACCTAACAAGCTTGTATAAATAGATGGCAGAACAGTGACTAGGACAGATTGTTAAAGAACAAACATTGATTAGAGTTACAAAAGATAGGAAGTTGTGGAGTGCTATTATCACCTACCTAACAAGCTTGTATAAATAGATGGCAGAACAGTGACTAGGACAGATTGTTAAAGAACAAACATTGATTAGAGTTACAAAAGATAGGAAGTTGTGGAGTGCTATTATCACCTACCTAACAAGCTTGTATAAATAGATGGCAGAACAGTGACTAGGACAGATTGTTAAAGAACAAACATTGATTAGAGTTACAAAAGATAGGAAGTTGTGGAGTGCTATTATCACCTACCTAACAAGCTTGTATAAATAGATGGCAGAACAGTGACTAGGACAGATTGTTAAAGGACAAACATTGATTAGTGTTACAAAAGATAGGACGTTGTGGAGTGCTGTTATCACCTACCTAACAAGCTTGTATAAATAGATGGCAGAACAGTGACTAGGACAGATTGTTAAAGGACAAACATTGCTTAGAGTTACAAAAGATAGGAAGTTGTGGAGTGCTATTATCACCTACCTAACACGCTTGTATAAATAGATGGCAGAACAGTGACTAGGACAGATTGTTAAAGGACAAACATTGCTTAGAGTTACAAAAGATAGGAAGTTGTGGAGTGCTATTATCACCTACCTAACAAGCTTGTATAAATAAATGGCAGAACAGTGACTAGGACAGATTGTTAAAGGACAAACATTGATTAGTGTTACAAATGACAGGAAGTTGTGGAGTGCTATTATCACCTACCTAACAAGCTTGTATAAATAGATGGCAGAACAGTGACTAGGACAGATTGTTAAAGGACAAACATTGATTAGTGTTACAAATGATAGGAAGTTGTGGAGTGCTATTATCACCTACCTAACAAGCTTGTATAAATAGATGGCAGAACAGTGACTAGGACAGATTGTTAAAGGACAAACATTGCTTAGAGTTACAAAAGATAGGAAGTTGTGGAGTGCTATTATCACCTACCTAACAAGCTTGTATAAATAGATGGCAGAACAGTGACTAGGACAGATTGTTAAAGGACAAACATTGCTTACAGTTACAAAAGATAGGAAGTTGTGGAGTGCTATTATCACCTACCTAACAAGCTTGTATAAATAGATGGCAGAACAGTGACTAGGACAGATTGTTAAAGGACAAACATTGCTTACAGTTACAAAAGATAGGAAGTTGTGGAGTGCTATTATCACCTACCTAACAAGCTTGTATAAATAGATGGCAGAACAGTGACTAGGACAGATTGTTAAAGGACAAACATTGATTAGTGTTACAAATGATAGGAAGTTGTGGAGTGCTATTATCACCTACCTAATAAGCTTGTATAAATAGATGGCAGAACAGTGACTAGGACAGATTGTTAAAGGACAAACATTGATTAGTGTTACAAATGATAGGAAGTTGTGGAGTGCTATTATCACCTACCTAACAAGCTTGTATAAATAGATGGCAGAACAGTGACTAGGACAGATTGTTAAAGGACAAACATTGCTTAGAGTTACAAAAGATAGGAAGTTGTGGAGTGCTATTATCACCTACCTAACAAGCTTGTATAAATAGATGGCAGAACAGTGACTAGGACAGATTGTTAAAGGACAAACATTGCTTAGAGTTACAAAAGATAGGAAGTTGTGGAGTGCTATTATCACCTACCTAACAAGCTTGTATAAATAGATGGCAGAACAGTGACTAGGACAGATTGTTAAAGGACAAACATTGATTAGTGTTACAAATGATAGGAAGTTGTGGAGTGCTATTATCACCTACCTAACAAGCTTGTATAAATAGATGGCAGAACAGTGACTAGGACAGATTGTTAAAGGACAAACATTGCTTAGAGTTACAAAAGATAGGAAGTTGTGGAGTGCTATTATCACCTACCTAACAAGCTTGTATAAATAGATGGCAGAACAGTGACTAGGACAGATTGTTAAAGGACAAACATTGATTAGTGTTACAAATGATAGGAAGTTGTGGAGTGCTATTATCACCTACCTAACAAGCTTGTATAAATAGATGGTAGAACAGTGACTAGGACAGATTGTTAAAGGACAAACATTGCTTAGAGTTACAAAAGATAGGAAGTTGTGGAGTGCTATTATCACCTACCTAACAAGCTTGAATAAATAGATGGCAGAACAGTGACTAGGACAGATTGTTAAAGAACAAACATTGATTAGAGTTACAAAAGATAGGAAGTTGTGGAGTGCTATTATCACCTACCTAACAAGCTTGTATAAATAGATGGCAGAACAGTGACTAGGACAGATTGTTAAAGGACAAACATTGATTAGTGTTACAAAAGATAGGACGTTGTGGAGTGCTGTTATCACCTACCTAACAAGCTTGTATAAATAGATGGCAGAACAGTGACTAGGACAGATTGTTAAAGGACAAACATTGCTTAGAGTTACAAAAGATAGGAAGTTGTGGAGTGCTATTATCACCTACCTAACACGCTTGTATAAATAGATGGCAGAACAGTGACTAGGACAGATTGTTAAAGGACAAACATTGCTTAGAGTTACAAAAGATAGGAAGTTGTGGAGTGCTATTATCACCTACCTAACAAGCTTGTATAAATAGATGGCAGAACAGTGACTAGGACAGATTGTTAAAGGACAAACATTGATTAGTGTTACAAATGATAGGAAGTTGTGGAGTGCTATTATCACCTACCTAACAAGCTTGTATAAATAGATGGCAGAACAGTGACTAGGACAGATTGTTAAAGGACAAACATTGATTAGTGTTACAAATGATAGGAAGTTGTGGAGTGCTATTATCACCTACCTAACAAGCTTGTATAAATAGATGGCAGAACAGTGACTAGGACAGATTGTTAAAGGACAAACATTGCTTAGAGTTACAAAAGATAGGAAGTTGTGGAGTGCTATTATCACCTACCTAACAAGCTTGTATAAATAGATGGCAGAACAGTGACTAGGACAGATTGTTAAAGGACAAACATTGCTTACAGTTACAAAAGATAGGAAGTTGTGGAGTGCTATTATCACCTACCTAACAAGCTTGTATAAATAGATGGCAGAACAGTGACTAGGACAGATTGTTAAAGGACAAACATTGCTTACAGTTACAAAAGATAGGAAGTTGTGGAGTGCTATTATCACCTACCTAACAAGCTTGTATAAATAGATGGCAGAACAGTGACTAGGACAGATTGTTAAAGGACAAACATTGATTAGTGTTACAAATGATAGGAAGTTGTGGAGTGCTATTATCACCTACCTAATAAGCTTGTATAAATAGATGGCAGAACAGTGACTAGGACAGATTGTTAAAGGACAAACATTGATTAGTGTTACAAATGATAGGAAGTTGTGGAGTGCTATTATCACCTACCTAACAAGCTTGTATAAATAGATGGCAGAACAGTGACTAGGACAGATTGTTAAAGGACAAACATTGCTTAGAGTTACAAAAGATAGGAAGTTGTGGAGTGCTATTATCACCTACCTAACAAGCTTGTATAAATAGATGGCAGAACAGTGACTAGGACAGATTGTTAAAGGACAAACATTGATTAGTGTTACAAATGATAGGAAGTTGTGGAGTGCTATTATCACCTACCTAACAAGCTTGTATAAATAGATGGCAGAACAGTGACTAGGACAGATTGTTAAAGGACAAACATTGCTTAGAGTTACAAAAGATAGGAAGTTGTGGAGTGCTATTATCACCTACCTAACAAGCTTGTATAAATAGATGGCAGAACAGTGACTAGGACAGATTGTTAAAGGACAAACATTGATTAGTGTTACAAATGATAGGAAGTTGTGGAGTGCTATTATCACCTACCTAACAAGCTTGTATAAATAGATGGCAGAACAGTGACTAGGACAGATTGTTAAAGGACAAACATTGCTTAGAGTTACAAAAGATAGGAAGTTGTGGAGTGCTATTATCACCTACCTAACAAGCTTGTATAAATAGATGGCAGAACAGTGACTAGGACAGATTGTTAAAGGACAAACATTGATTAGTGTTACAAATGATAGGAAGTTGTGGAGTGCTATTATCACCTACCTAACAAGCTTGTATAAATAGATGGCAGAACAGTGACTAGGACAGATTGTTAAAGGACAAACATTGCTTAGAGTTACAAAAGATAGGAAGTTGTGGAGTGCTATTATCACCTACCTAATAAGCTTGTATAAATAGATGGCAGAACAGTGACTAGGACAGATTGTTAAAGGACAAACATTGATTAGTGTTACAAATGATAGGAAGTTGTGGAGTGCTATTATCACCTACCTAACAAGCTTGTATAAATAGATGGCAGAACAGTGACTAGGACAGATTGTTAAAGGACAAACATTGCTTAGAGTTACAAAAGATAGGAAGTTGTGGAGTGCTATTATCACCTACCTAACAAGCTTGTATAAATAGATGGCAGAACAGTGACTAGGACAGATTGTTAAAGGACAAACATTGATTAGTGTTACAAATGATAGGAAGTTGTGGAGTGCTATTATCACCTACCTAATAAGCTTGTATAAATAGATGGCAGAACAGTGACTAGGACAGATTGTTAAAGGACAAACATTGCTTAGAGTTACAAAAGATAGGAATTTGTGGAGTGCTATTATCACCTACCTAACAAGCTTGTATAAATAGATGGCAGAACAGTGACTAGGACAGATTGTTAAAGGACAAACATTGATTAGTGTTACAAATGATAGGAAGTTGTGGAGTGCTATTATCACCTACCTAACAAGCTTGTATAAATAGATGGCAGAACAGTGACTAGGACAGATTGTTAAAGGACAAACATTGATTAGTGTTACAAATGATAGGAAGTTGTGGAGTGCTATTATCACCTACCTAACAAGCTTGTATAAATAGATGGCAGAACAGTGACTAGGACAGATTGTTAAAGGACAAACATTGCTTACAGTTACAAAAGATAGGAAGTTGTGGAGTGCTATTATCACCTACCTAACAAGCTTGTATAAATAGATGGCAGAACAGTGACTAGGACAGATTGTTAAAGGACAAACATTGATTAGAGTTACAAAAGATAGGAAATTGTGGAGTGCTGTTATCACCTACCTAACAAGCTTGTATAAATAGATGGCAGAATAGTGACTAGGACAGATTGTTAAAGGACAAATATTGCTTACAGTTACAAAAGATAGGAAGTTGTGGAGTGCTATTATCACCTACCTAACAAGCTTGTATAAATAGATGGCAGAACAGTGACTAGGACAGATTGTTAAAGGACAAACATTGATTAGTGTTACAAATGATAGGAAGTTGTGGAGTGCTATTATCACCTACCTAACATGCTTGTATAAATAGATGGCAGAACAGTGACTAGGACAGATTGTTAAAGGACAAACATTGATTAGTGTTACAAATGATAGGAAGTTGTGGAGTGCTATTATCACCTACCTAACAAGCTTGTATAAATAGATGGCAGAACAGTGACTAGGACAGATTGTTAAAGGACAAACATTGCTTAGAGTTACAAAAGATAGGAAGTTGTGGAGTGCTATTATCACCTACCTAATAAGCTTGTATAAATAGATGGCAGAACAGTGATTAGGACAGATTGTTAAAGGACAAACATTGATTAGTGTTACAAATGATAGGAAGTTGTGGAGTGCTATTATCACCTACCTAACAAGCTTGTATAAATAGATGGCAGAACAGTGACTAGGACAGATTGTTAAAGGACAAACATTGCTTAGAGTTACAAAAGATAGGAAGTTGTGGAGTGCTTTATCACCTACCTAACAAGCTTGTATAAATAGATGGCAGAACAGTGACTAGGACAGATTGTTAAAGGACAAACATTGATTAGTGTTACAAATGATAGGAAGTTGTGGAGTGCTATTATCACCTACCTAATAAGCTTGTATAAATAGATGGCAGAACAGTGACTAGGACAGATTGTTAAAGGACAAACATTGCTTAGAGTTACAAAAGATAGGAATTTGTGGAGTGCTATTATCACCTACCTAACAAGCTTGTATAAATAGATGGCAGAACAGTGACTAGGACAGATTGTTAAAGGACAAACATTGATTAGTGTTACAAATGATAGGAAGTTGTGGAGTGCTATTATCACCTACCTAACAAGCTTGTATAAATAGATGGCAGAACAGTGACTAGGACAGATTGTTAAAGGACAAACATTGATTAGTGTTACAAATGATAGGAAGTTGTGGAGTGCTATTATCACCTACCTAACAAGCTTGTATAAATAGATGGCAGAACAGTGACTAGGACAGATTGTTAAAGGACAAACATTGCTTACAGTTACAAAAGATAGGAAGTTGTGGAGTGCTATTATCACCTACCTAACAAGCTTGTATAAATAGATGGCAGAACAGTGACTAGGACAGATTGTTAAAGGACAAACATTGATTAGAGTTACAAAAGATAGGAAGTTGTGGAGTGCTATTATCACCTACCTAACAAGCTTGTATAAATAGATGGCAGAATAGTGACTAGGACAGATTGTTAAAGGACAAACATTGCTTACACTTACAAAAGATAGGAAGTTGTGGAGTGCTATTATCACCTACCTAACAAGCTTGTATAAATAGATGGCAGAACAGTGACTAAGACAGATTGTTAAAGGACAAACATTGATTAGTGTTACAAATGATAGGAAGTTGTGGAATGCTATTATCACCTACCTAACAAGCTTGTATAAATAGATGGCAGAACAGTGACTAGGACAGATTGTTAAAGGACAAACATTGCTTAGAGTTACAAAAGATAGGAAGTTGTGGAGTGCTATTATCACCTACCTAACAAGCTTGTATAAATAGATGGCAGAACAGTGACTAGGACAGATTGTTAAAGGACAAACATTGCTTACAGTTACAAAAGATAGGAAGTTGTGGAGTGCTATTATCACCTACCTAACAAGCTTGTATAAATAGATGGCAGAACAGTGACTAGGACAGATTGTTAAAGGACAAACATTGCTTACAGTTACAAAAGATAGGAAGTTGTGGAGTGCTATTATCACCTACCTAACAAGCTTGTATAAATAGATGGCAGAACAGTGACTAGGACAGATTGTTAAAGGACAAACATTGATTAGTGTTACAAATGATAGGAAGTTGTGGAGTGCTATTATCACCTACCTAATAAGCTTGTATAAATAGATGGCAGAACAGTGACTAGGACAGATTGTTAAAGGACAAACATTGATTAGTGTTACAAATGATAGGAAGTTGTGGAGTGCTATTATCACCTACCTAACAAGCTTGTATAAATAGATGGCAGAACAGTGACTAGGACAGATTGTTAAAGGACAAACATTGCTTAGAGTTACAAAAGATAGGAAGTTGTGGAGTGCTATTATCACCTACCTAACAAGCTTGTATAAATAGATGGCAGAACAGTGACTAGGACAGATTGTTAAAGGACAAACATTGATTAGTGTTACAAATGATAGGAAGTTGTGGAGTGCTATTATCACCTACCTAACAAGCTTGTATAAATAGATGGCAGAACAGTGACTAGGACAGATTGTTAAAGGACAAACATTGCTTAGAGTTACAAAAGATAGGAAGTTGTGGAGTGCTATTATCACCTACCTAACAAGCTTGTATAAATAGATGGCAGAACAGTGACTAGGACAGATTGTTAAAGGACAAACATTGATTAGTGTTACAAATGATAGGAAGTTGTGGAGTGCTATTATCACCTACCTAACAAGCTTGTATAAATAGATGGCAGAACAGTGACTAGGACAGATTGTTAAAGGACAAACATTGCTTAGAGTTACAAAAGATAGGAAGTTGTGGAGTGCTATTATCACCTACCTAACAAGCTTGTATAAATAGATGGCAGAACAGTGACTAGGACAGATTGTTAAAGGACAAACATTGATTAGTGTTACAAATGATAGGAAGTTGTGGAGTGCTATTATCACCTACCTAACAAGCTTGTATAAATAGATGGCAGAACAGTGACTAGGACAGATTGTTAAAGGACAAACATTGCTTAGAGTTACAAAAGATAGGAAGTTGTGGAGTGCTATTATCACCTACCTAATAAGCTTGTATAAATAGATGGCAGAACAGTGACTAGGACAGATTGTTAAAGGACAAACATTGATTAGTGTTACAAATGATAGGAAGTTGTGGAGTGCTATTATCACCTACCTAACAAGCTTGTATAAATAGATGGCAGAACAGTGACTAGGACAGATTGTTAAAGGACAAACATTGCTTAGAGTTACAAAAGATAGGAAGTTGTGGAGTGCTATTATCACCTACCTAACAAGCTTGTATAAATAGATGGCAGAACAGTGACTAGGACAGATTGTTAAAGGACAAACATTGATTAGTGTTACAAATGATAGGAAGTTGTGGAGTGCTATTATCACCTACCTAATAAGCTTGTATAAATAGATGGCAGAACAGTGACTAGGACAGATTGTTAAAGGACAAACATTGCTTAGAGTTACAAAAGATAGGAATTTGTGGAGTGCTATTATCACCTACCTAACAAGCTTGTATAAATAGATGGCAGAACAGTGACTAGGACAGATTGTTAAAGGACAAACATTGATTAGTGTTACAAATGATAGGAAGTTGTGGAGTGCTATTATCACCTACCTAACAAGCTTGTATAAATAGATGGCAGAACAGTGACTAGGACAGATTGTTAAAGGACAAACATTGATTAGTGTTACAAATGATAGGAAGTTGTGGAGTGCTATTATCACCTACCTAACAAGCTTGTATAAATAGATGGCAGAACAGTGACTAGGACAGATTGTTAAAGGACAAACATTGCTTACAGTTACAAAAGATAGGAAGTTGTGGAGTGCTATTATCACCTACCTAACAAGCTTGTATAAATAGATGGCAGAACAGTGACTAGGACAGATTGTTAAAGGACAAACATTGATTAGAGTTACAAAAGATAGGAAATTGTGGAGTGCTGTTATCACCTACCTAACAAGCTTGTATAAATAGATGGCAGAATAGTGACTAGGACAGATTGTTAAAGGACAAATATTGCTTACAGTTACAAAAGATAGGAAGTTGTGGAGTGCTATTATCACCTACCTAACAAGCTTGTATAAATAGATGGCAGAACAGTGACTAGGACAGATTGTTAAAGGACAAACATTGATTAGTGTTACAAATGATAGGAAGTTGTGGAGTGCTATTATCACCTACCTAACATGCTTGTATAAATAGATGGCAGAACAGTGACTAGGACAGATTGTTAAAGGACAAACATTGATTAGTGTTACAAATGATAGGAAGTTGTGGAGTGCTATTATCACCTACCTAACAAGCTTGTATAAATAGATGGCAGAACAGTGACTAGGACAGATTGTTAAAGGACAAACATTGCTTAGAGTTACAAAAGATAGGAAGTTGTGGAGTGCTATTATCACCTACCTAATA
Organism: Acanthosepion esculentum; assembly: GCA_964036315.1. Taxonomy (NCBI): domain Eukaryota; kingdom Metazoa; phylum Mollusca; class Cephalopoda; order Sepiida; family Sepiidae; genus Acanthosepion; species Acanthosepion esculentum. The sequence goes on along the minus strand of OZ038508.1, from coordinate 41,409,236 downwards.
AGCTTGTATAAATAGATGGCAGAACAGTGATTAGGACAGATTGTTAAAGGACAAACATTGATTAGTGTTACAAATGATAGGAAGTTGTGGAGTGCTATTATCACCTACCTAACAAGCTTGTATAAATAGATGGCAGAACAGTGACTAGGACAGATTGTTAAAGGACAAACATTGCTTAGAGTTACAAAAGATAGGAAGTTGTGGAGTGCTTTATCACCTACCTAACAAGCTTGTATAAATAGATGGCAGAACAGTGACTAGGACAGATTGTTAAAGGACAAACATTGATTAGTGTTACAAATGATAGGAAGTTGTGGAGTGCTATTATCACCTACCTAATAAGCTTGTATAAATAGATGGCAGAACAGTGACTAGGACAGATTGTTAAAGGACAAACATTGCTTAGAGTTACAAAAGATAGGAATTTGTGGAGTGCTATTATCACCTACCTAACAAGCTTGTATAAATAGATGGCAGAACAGTGACTAGGACAGATTGTTAAAGGACAAACATTGATTAGTGTTACAAATGATAGGAAGTTGTGGAGTGCTATTATCACCTACCTAACAAGCTTGTATAAATAGATGGCAGAACAGTGACTAGGACAGATTGTTAAAGGACAAACATTGATTAGTGTTACAAATGATAGGAAGTTGTGGAGTGCTATTATCACCTACCTAACAAGCTTGTATAAATAGATGGCAGAACAGTGACTAGGACAGATTGTTAAAGGACAAACATTGCTTACAGTTACAAAAGATAGGAAGTTGTGGAGTGCTATTATCACCTACCTAACAAGCTTGTATAAATAGATGGCAGAACAGTGACTAGGACAGATTGTTAAAGGACAAACATTGATTAGAGTTACAAAAGATAGGAAGTTGTGGAGTGCTATTATCACCTACCTAACAAGCTTGTATAAATAGATGGCAGAATAGTGACTAGGACAGATTGTTAAAGGACAAACATTGCTTACACTTACAAAAGATAGGAAGTTGTGGAGTGCTATTATCACCTACCTAACAAGCTTGTATAAATAGATGGCAGAACAGTGACTAAGACAGATTGTTAAAGGACAAACATTGATTAGTGTTACAAATGATAGGAAGTTGTGGAATGCTATTATCACCTACCTAACAAGCTTGTATAAATAGATGGCAGAACAGTGACTAGGACAGATTGTTAAAGGACAAACATTGATTAGTGTTACAAATGATAGGAAGTTGTGGAGTGCTATTATCACCTACCTAACAAGCTTGTATAAATAGATGGCAGAACAGTGACTAGGACAGATTGTTAAAGGACAAACATTGCTTACAGTTACAAAAGATAGGAAGTTGTGGAGTGCTATTATCACCTACCTAACAAGCTTGTATAAATAGATGGCAGAACAGTGACTAGGACAGATTGTTAAAGGACAAACATTGATTAGAGTTACAAAAGATAGGAAATTGTGGAGTGCTATTATCACCTACCTAACAAGCTTGTATAAATAGATGGCAGAATAGTGACTAGGACAGATTGTTAAAGGACAAATATTGCTTACAGTTACAAAAGATAGGAAGTTGTGGAGTGCTATTATCACCTACCTAACAAGCTTGTATAAATAGATGGCAGAACAGTGACTAGGACAGATTGTTAAAGGACAAACATTGATTAGTGTTACAAATGATAGGAAGTTGTGGAGTGCTATTATCACCTACCTAACAAGCTTGTATAAATAGATGGCAGAACAGTGACTAGGACAGATTGTTAAAGGACAAACATTGCTTACAGTTACAAAAGATAGGAAGTTGTGGAGTGCTATTATCACCTACCTAACAAGCTTGTATAAATAGATGGCAGAACAGTGACTAGGACAGATTGTTAAAGGACAAACATTGATTAGAGTTACAAAAGATAGGAAGTTGTGGAGTGCTATTATCACCTACCTAACAAGCTTGTATAAATAGATGGCAGAATAGTGACTAGGACAGATTGTTAAAGGACAAACATTGCTTACAGTTACAAAAGATAGGAAGTTGTGGAGTGCTATTATCACCTACCTAACAAGCTTGTATAAATAGATGGCAGAACAGTGACTAAGACAGATTGTTAAAGGACAAACATTGATTAGTGTTACAAATGATAGGAAGTTGTGGAATGCTATTATCACCTACCTAACAAGCTTGTATAAATAGATGGCAGAACAGTGACTAGGACAGATTGTTAAAGGACAAACATTGATTAGTGTTACAAATGATAGGAAGTTGTGGAGTGCTATTATCACCTACCTAACAAGCTTGTATAAATAGATGGCAGAATAGTGACTAGGACAGATTGTTAAAGGACAAACATTGCTTACAGTTACAAATGATAGGAAGTTGTGGAGTGCTATTATCACCTACCTAACAAGCTTGTATAAATAGATGGCAGAACAGTGACTAGGACAGATTGTTAAAGGACAAACATTGATTAGTGTTACAAATGATAGGAAGTTGTGGAGTGCTATTATCACCTACCTAACAAGCTTGTATAAATAGATGGCAGAACAGTGACTAGGACAGATTGTTAAAGGACAAACATTGCTTACAGTTACAAAAGATAGGAAGTTGTGGAGTGCTATTATCACCTACCTAACAAGCTTGTATAAATAGATGGCAGAACAGTGACTAGGACAGATTTTTAAAGGACAAACATTGATTAGTGTTACAAATGATAGGAAGTTGTGGAGTGCTATTATCACCTACCTAACAAGCTTGTATAAATAGATGGCAGAACAGTGACTAGGACAGATTGTTAAAGGGCAAACTTTGCTTACAGTTACAAAAGATAGGAAGTTGTGGAGTGCTATTATCACCTACCTAACAAGCTTGTATAAATAGATGGCAGAACAGTGACTAGGACAGATTGTTAAAGGACAAACATTGATTAGTGTTACAAATGATAGGAAGTTGTGGAGTGCTATTATCACCTACCTAACAAGCTTGTATAAATAGATGGCAGAACAGTGACTAGGACAGATTGTTAAAGGACAAACATTGCTTACAGTTACAAAAGATAGGAAGTTGTGGAGTGCTATTATCTTCTACCTAACAAGCTTGTATAAATAGATGGCAGAACAGTGACTAGGACAGATTGTTAAAGGACAAACATTGATTAGTGTTACAAATGATAGGAAGTTGTGGAGTGCTATTATCACCTACCTAACAAGCTTGTATAAATAGATGGCAGAACAGTGACTAGGACAGATTGTTAAAGGACAAACATTGCTTACAGTTACAAAAGATAGGAAGTTGTGGAGTGCTATTATCACCTACCTAACAAGCTTGTATAAATAGATGGCAGAACAGTGACTAGGACAGATTGTTAAAGGACAAACATTGCTTACAGTTACAAAAGATAGGAAGTTGTGGAGTGCTATTTACACCTACCTAACAAGCTTGTATAAATAGATGGCAGAACAGTGACTAGGACAGATTGTTAAAGGGCAAACATTGCTTACAGTTACAAAAGATAGGAAGTTGTGGAGTGCTATTATCACCTACCTAACAAGCTAGTATAAATAGATGGCAGAATAGTGACTAGGACAGATTGTTAAAGGACAAACATTGCTTACAGTTACAAAAGATAGGAAGTTGTGGAGTGCTATTATCACCTACCTAACAAGCTTGTATAAATAGATGGCAGAATAGTGACTAGGACAGATTGTTAAAGGACAAACATTGCTTACAGTTACAAAAGATAGGAAGTTGTGGAGTGCTATTATCACCTACCTAACAAGCTTGTATAAATAGATGGCAGAACAGTGACTAGGACAGATTGTTAAAGGGCAAACATTGCTTACAGTTACAAAAGATAGGAAGTTGTGGAGTGCTATTATCACCTACCTAACAAGCTTGTATAAATAGATGGCAGAACAGTGACTAGGACAGATTGTTAAAGGACAAACATTGCTTAGAGTTACAAAAGATAGGAAGTTGTGGAGTGCTATTATCACCTACCTAACAAGCTTGTATAAATAGATGGCAGAACAGTGACTAGGACAGATTGTTAAAGGACAAACATTGATTAGAGTTACAAAAGATAGGAAGTTGTGGAGTGCTATTATCACCTACCTAACAAGCTTGTATAAATAGATGGCAGAATAGTGACTAGGACAGATTGTTAAAGGACAAACATTGCTTACAGTTACAAAAGATAGGAATTGTGGAGTGCTATTATCACCTACCTAACAAGCTTGTATAAATAGATGGCAGAACAGTGACTAGGACAGATTGTTAAAGGACAAACATTGATTAGTGTTACAAATGATAGGAAGTTGTGGAGTGCTATTATCACCTACCTAACAAGCTTGTATAAATAGATGGCAGAACAGTGACTAGGACAGATTGTTAAAGGACAAACATTGATTAGTGTTACAAATGATAGGAAGTTGTGGAGTGCTATTATCACCTACCTAACAAGCTTGTATAAATAGATGGCAGAACAGTGACTAGGACAGATTGTTAAAGGGCAAACATTGCTTACAGTTACAAAAGATAGGAAGTTGTGGAGTGCTATTATCACCTACCTAACAAGCTTGTATAAATAGATGGCAGAACAGTGACTAGGACAGATTGTTAAAGGACAAACATTGATTAGTGTTACAAATGATAGGAAGTTGTGGAGTGCTATTATCACCTACCTAACAAGCTTGTATAAATAGATGGCAGAACAGTGACTAGGACAGATTGTTAAAGGACAAACATTGCTTACAGTTACAAAAGATAGGAAGTTGTGGAGTGCTATTATCACCTACCTAACAAGCTTGTATAAATAGATGGCAGAACAGTGACTAGGACAGATTGTTAAAGGACAAACATTGATTAGTGTTACAAATGATAGGAAGTTGTGGAGTGCTATTATCACCTACCTAACAAGCTTGTATAAATAGATGGCAGAACAGTGACTAGGACAGATTGTTAAAGGACAAACATTGCTTACAGTTACAAAAGATAGGAAGTTGTGGAGTGCTATTATCACCTACCTAACAAGCTTGTATAAATAGATGGCAGAACAGTGACTAGGACAGATTGTTAAAGGGCAAACATTGCTTACAGTTACAAAAGATAGGAAGTTGTGGAGTGCTATTATCACCTACCTAACAAGCTTGTATAAATAGATGGCAGAACAGTGACTAGGACAGATTGTTAAAGGACAAACATTGATTAGTGTTACAAATGATAGGAAGTTGTGGAGTGCTATTATCACCTACCTAACAAGCTTGTATAAATAGATGGCAGAACAGTGACTAGGACAGATTGTTAAAGGACAAACATTGCTTACAGTTACAAAAGATAGGAAGTTGTGGAGTGCTATTATCACCTACCTAACAAGCTTGTATAAATAGATGGCAGAACAGTGACTAGGACAGATTGTTAAAGGGCAAACATTGCTTACAGTTACAAAAGATAGGAAGTTGTGGAGTGCTATTATCACCTACCTAACAAGCTTGTATAAATAGATGGCAGAACAGTGACTAGGACAGATTGTTAAAGGACAAACATTGCTTACAGTTACAAAAGATAGGAAGTTGTGGAGTGCTATTATCACCTACCTAACAAGCTTGTATAAATAGATGGCAGAACAGTGACTAGGACAGATTGTTAAAGGACAAACATTGATTAGTGTTACAAATGATAGGAAGTTGTGGAGTGCTATTATCACCTACCTAACAAGCTTGTATAAATAGATGGCAGAACAGTGACTAGGACAGATTGTTAAAGGGCAAACATTGCTTACAGTTACAAAAGATAGGAAGTTGTGGAGTGCTATTATCACCTACCTAACAAGCTTGTATAAATAGATGGCAGAACAGTGACTAGGACAGATTGTTAAAGGACAAACATTGATTAGTGTTACAAATGATAGGAAGTTGTGGAGTGCTATTATCACCTACCTAACAAGCTTCTATAAATAGATGGCAGAACAGTGACTAGGACAGATTGTTAAAGGACAAACATTGCTTACAGTTACAAAAGATAGGAAGTTGTGGAGTGCTATTATCACCTACCTCACAAGCTTGTATAAATAGATGGCAGAACAGTGACTAGGACAGATTGTTAAAGGACAAACATTGATTAGTGTTACAAATGATAGGAAGTTGTGGAGTGCTATTATCACCTACCTAACAAGCTTGTATAAATAGATGGCAGAACAGTGACTAGGACAGATTGTTAAAGGACAAACATTGCTTACAGTTACAAAAGATAGGAAGTTGTGGAGTGCTATTATCACCTACCTAACAAGCTTGTATAAATAGATGGCAGAACAGTGACTAGGACAGATTGTTAAAGGGCAAACATTGCTTACAGTTACAAAAGATAGGAAGTTGTGGAGTGCTATTATCACCTACCTAACAAGCTTGTATAAATAGATGGCAGAACAGTGACTAGGACAGATTGTTAAAGGACAAACATTGATTAGTGTTACAAATGATAGGAAGTTGTGGAGTGCTATTATCACCTACCTAACAAGCTTGTATAAATAGATGGCAGAACAGTGACTAGGACAGATTGTTAAAGGGCAAACATTGCTTACAGTTACAAAAGATAGGAAGTTGTGGAGTGCTATTATCACCTACCTAACAAGCTTGTATAAATAGATGGCAGAACAGTGACTAGGACAGATTGTTAAAGGACAAACATTGATTAGTGTTACAAATGATGGAAGTTGTGGAGTGCTATTATCACCTACCTAACAAGCTTGTATAAATAGATGGCAGAACAGTGACTAGGACAGATTGTTAAAGGACAAACATTGCTTACAGTTACAAAAGATAGGAAGTTGTGGAGTGCTATTATCACCTACCTCACAAGCTTGTATAAATAGATGGCAGAACAGTGACTAGGACAGATTGTTAAAGGACAAACATTGATTAGTGTTACAAATGATAGGAAGTTGTGGAGTGCTATTATCACCTACCTAACAAGCTTGTATAAATAGATGGCAGAACAGTGACTAGGACAGATTGTTAAAGGACAAACATTGCTTACAGTTACAAAAGATAGGAAGTTGTGCAGTGCTATTATCACCTACCTAACAAGCTTGTATAAATAGATGGCAGAACAGTGACTAGGACAGATTGTTAAAGGGCAAACATTGCTTACAGTTACAAAAGATAGGAAGTTGTGGAGTGCTATTATCACCTACCTAACAAGCTTGTATAAATAGATGGCAGAACAGTGACTAGGACAGATTGTTAAAGGACAAACATTGATTAGTGTTACAAATGATAGGAAGTTGTGGAGTGCTATTATCACCTACCTAACAAGCTTGTATAAATAGATGGCAGAACAGTGACTAGGACAGATTGTTAAAGGACAAACATTGCTTACAGTTACAAAAGATAGGAAGTTGTGGAGTGCTATTATCACCTACCTAACAAGCTTGTATAAATAGATGGCAGAACAGTGACTAGGACAGATTGTTAAAGGACAAACATTGATTAGTGTTACAAATGATAGGAAGTTGTGGAGTGCTATTATCACCTACCTAACAAGCTTGTATAAATAGATGGCAGAACAGTGACTAGGACAGATTGTTAAAGGACAAACATTGCTTACAGTTACAAAAGATAGGAAGTTGTGGAGTGCTATTATCACCTACCTAACAAGCTTGTATAAATAGATGGCAGAACAGTGACTAGGACAGATTGTTAAAGGGCAAACATTGCTTACAGTTACAAAAGATAGGAAGTTGTGGAGTGCTATTATCACCTACCTAACAAGCTTGTATAAATAGATGGCAGAACAGTGACTAGGACAGATTGTTAAAGGACAAACATTGATTAGTGTTACAAATGATAGGAAGTTGTGGAGTGCTATTATCACCTACCTAACAAGCTTGTATAAATAGATGGCAGAACAGTGACTAGGACAGATTGTTAAAGGACAAACATTGCTTATAGTTACAAAAGATAGGAAGTTGTGGAGTGCTATTATCACCTACCTAACAAGCTTGTATAAATAGATGGCAGAACAGTGACTAGGACAGATTGTTAAAGGACAAACATTGCTTACAGTTACAAAAGATAGGAAGTTGTGGAGTGCTATTATCACCTACCTAACAAGCTTGTATAAATAGATGGCAGAACAGTGACTAGGACAGATTGTTAAAGGACAAACATTGCTTACAGTTACAAAAGATAGGAAGTTGTGGAGTGCTATTATCACCTACCTAACAAGCTTGTATAAATAGATGGCAGAACAGTGACTAGGACAGATTGTTAAAGGACAAAACATTGCTTACAGTTACAAAAGATAGGAAGTTGTGGAGTGCTATTATCACCTACCTAACAAGCTTGTATAAATAGATGGCAGAACAGTGACTAGGACAGATTGTTAAAGGGCAAACATTGCTTACAGTTACAAAAGATAGGAAGTTGTGGAGTGCTATTATCACCTACCTAACAAGCTTGTATAAATAGATGGCAGAACAGTGACTAGGACAGATTGTTAAAGGACAAACATTGATTAGTGTTACAAATGATAGGAAGTTGTGGAGTGCTATTATCACCTACCTAACAAGCTTGTATAAATAGATGGCAGAACAGTGACTAGGACAGATTGTTAAAGGACAAACATTGCTTACAGTTACAAAAGATAGGAAGTTGTGGAGTGCTATTATCACCTACCTAACAAGCTTGTATAAATAGATGGCAGAACAGTGACTAGGACAGATTGTTAAAGGACAAACATTGATTAGTGTTACAAATGATAGGAAGTTGTGGAGTGCTATTATCACCTACCTAACAAGCTTGTATAAATAGATGGCAGAACAGTGACTAGGACAGATTGTTAAAGGACAAACATTGCTTACAGTTACAAAAGATAGGAAGTTGTGGAGTGCTATTATCACCTACCTAACAAGCTTGTATAAATAGATGGCAGAACAGTGACTAGGACAGATTGTTAAAGGGCAAACATTGCTTACAGTTACAAAAGATAGGAAGTTGTGGAGTGCTATTATCACCTACCTAACAAGCTTGTATAAATAGATGGCAGAACAGTGACTAGGACAGATTGTTAAAGGACAAACATTGATTAGTGTTACAAATGATAGGAAGTTGTGGAGTGCTATTATCACCTACCTAACAAGCTTGTATAAATAGATGGCAGAACAGTGACTAGGACAGATTGTTAAAGGACAAACATTGCTTACAGTTACAAAAGATAGGAAGTTGTGGAGTGCTATTATCACCTACCTAACAAGCTTGTATAAATAGATGGCAGAACAGTGACTAGGACAGATTGTTAAAGGGCAAACATTGCTTACAGTTACAAAAGATAGGAAGTTGTGGAGTGCTATTATCACCTACCTAACAAGCTTGTATAAATAGATGGCAGAACAGTGACTAGGACAGATTGTTAAAGGACAAACATTGATTAGTGTTACAAATGATAGGAAGTTGTGGAGTGCTATTATCACCTACCTAACAAGCTTGTATAAATAGATTGCAGAACAGTGACTAGGACAGATTGTTAAAGGACAAACATTGCTTACAGTTACAAAAGATAGGAAGTTGTGGAGTGCTATTATCACCTACCTAACAAGCTTGTATAAATAGATGGCAGAACAGTGACTAGGACAGATTGTTAAAGGGCAAACATTGCTTACAGTTACAAAAGATAGGAAGTTGTGGAGTGCTATTATCACCTACCTAACAAGCTTGTATAAATAGATGGCAGAACAGTGACTAGGACAGATTGTTAAAGGACAAACATTGATTAGTGTTACAAATGATAGGAAGTTGTGGAGTGCTATTATCACCTACCTAACAAGCTTGTATAAATAGATGGCAGAACAGTGACTAGGACAGATTGTTAAAGGACAAACATTGCTTACAGTTACAAAAGATAGGAAGTTGTGGAGTGCTATTATCACCTACCTAACAAGCTTGTATAAATAGATGGCAGAACAGTGACTAGGACAGATTGTTAAAGGACAAACATTGATTAGTGTTACAAATGATAGGAAGTTGTGGAGTGCTATTATCACCTACCTAACAAGCTTGTATAAATAGATGGCAGAACAGTGACTAGGACAGATTGTTAAAGGACAAACATTGCTTACAGTTACAAAAGATAGGAAGTTGTGGAGTGCTATTATCACCTACCTAACAAGCTTGTATAAATAGATGGCAGAACAGTGACTAGGACAGATTGTTAAAGGGCAAACATTGCTTACAGTTACAAAAGATAGGAAGTTGTGGAGTGCTATTATCACCTACCTAACAAGCTTGTATAAATAGATGGCAGAACAGTGACTAGGACAGATTGTTAAAGGACAAACATTGATTAGTGTTACAAATGATAGGAAGTTGTGGAGTGCTATTATCACCTACCTAACAAGCTTGTATAAATAGATTGCAGAACAGTGACTAGGACAGATTGTTAAAGGACAAACATTGCTTACAGTTACAAAAGATAGGAAGTTGTGGAGTGCTATTATCACCTACCTAACAAGCTTGTATAAATAGATGGCAGAACAGTGACTAGGACAGATTGTTAAAGGGCAAACATTGCTTACAGTTACAAAAGATAGGAAGTTGTGGAGTGCTATTATCACCTACCTAACAAGCTTGTATAAATAGATGGCAGAACAGTGACTAGGACAGATTGTTAAAGGACAAACATTGATTAGTGTTACAAATGATAGGAAGTTGTGGAGTGCTATTATCACCTACCTAACAAGCTTGTATAAATAGATGGCAGAACAGTGACTAGGACAGATTGTTAAAGGACAAACATTGCTTACAGTTACAAAAGATAGGAAGTTGTGGAGTGCTATTATCACCTACCTAACAAGCTTGTATAAATAGATGGCAGAACAGTGACTAGGACAGATTGTTAAAGGACAAACATTGATTAGTGTTACAAATGATAGGAAGTTGTGGAGTGCTATTATCACCTACCTAACAAGCTTGTATAAATAGATGGCAGAACAGTGACTAGGACAGATTGTTAAAGGACAAACATTGCTTACAGTTACAAAAGATAGGAAGTTGTGGAGTGCTATTATCACCTACCTAACAAGCTTGTATAAATAGATGGCAGAACAGTGACTAGGACAGATTGTTAAAGGACAAACATTGATTAGTGTTACAAATGATAGGAAGTTGTGGAGTGCTATTATCACCTACCTAACAAGCTTGTATAAATAGATGGCAGAACAGTGACTAGGACAGATTGTTAAAGGACAAACATTGCTTACAGTTACAAAAGATAGGAAGTTGTGGAGTGCTATTATCACCTACCTAACAAGCTTGTATAAATAGATGGCAGAACAGTGACTAGGACAGATTGTTAAAGGGCAAACATTGCTTACAGTTACAAAAGATAGGAAGTTGTGGAGTGCTATTATCACCTACCTAACAAGCTTGTATAAATAGATGGCAGAACAGTGACTAGGACAGATTGTTAAAGGACAAACATTGATTAGTGTTACAAATGATAGGAAGTTGTGGAGTGCTATTATCACCTACCTAACAAGCTTGTATAAATAGATGGCAGAACAGTGACTAGGACAGATTGTTAAAGGACAAACATTGCTTACAGTTACAAAGATAGGAAGTTGTGGAGTGCTATTATCACCTACCTAACAAGCTTGTATAAATAGATGGCAGAACAGTGACTAGGACAGATTGTTAAAGGACAAACATTGCTTACAGTTACAAAAGATAGGAAGTTGTGGAGTGCTATTATCACCTACCTAACAAGCTTGTATAAATAGATGGCAGAACAGTGACTAGGACAGATTGTTAAAGGACAAACATTGATTAGTGTTACAAATGATGGAAGTTGTGGAGTGCTATTATCACCTACCTAACAAGCTTGTATAAATAGATGGCAGAACAGTGACTAGGACAGATTGTTAAAGGAC
>OZ038508.1:41322479-41397132 GCA_964036315.1 Acanthosepion esculentum | reverse complement strand
TAACAAGCTTGTATAAATAGATGGCAGAACAGTGACTAGGACAGATTGTTAAAGGACAAACATAGATTAGAGTTACAAAAGATAGGAAGTTGTGGAGTGCTATTATCACCTACCTAACAAGCTTGTATAAATAGATGGCAGAACAGTGTCTAGGACAGATTGTTAAAGGACAAACATAGATTAGAGTTACAAAAGATAGGAAGTTGTGGAGTGCTATTATCACCTACCTAACAAGCTTGTATAAATAGATGGCAGAACAGTGTCTAGGACAGATTGTTAAAGGACAAACATAGATTAGAGTTACAAAAGATAGGAAGTTGTGGAGTGCTATTATCACCTACCTAACAAGCTTGTATAAATAGATGGCAGAACAGTGTCTAGGACAGATTGTTAAAGGACAAACATAGATTAGAGTTACAAAAGATAGGAAGTTGTGGAGTGCTATTATCACCTACCTAACAAGCTTGTATAAATAGATGGCAGAACAGTGACTAGGACAGATTGTTAAAGGACAAACATTGATTAGAGTTACAAAAGATAGGAAGTTGTGGAGTGCTATTATCACCTACCTAACAAGCTTGTATAAATAGATGGCAGAACAGTGTCTAGGACAGATTGTTAAAGGACAAACATAGATTAGAGTTACAAAAGATAGGAAGTTGTGGAGTGCTATTATCACCTACCTAACAAGCTTGTATAAATAGATGGCAGAACAGTGTCTAGGACAGATTGTTAAAGGACAAACATAGATTACAGTTACAAAAGATATGAAGTTGTGGAGTGCTATTATCACCTACCTAACAAGCTTGTATAAATAGATGGCAGAACAGTGACTAGGACAGATTGTTAAAGGACAAACATAGATTAGAGTTACAAAAGATAGGAAGTTGTGGAGTGCTATTATCACCTACCTAACAAGCTTGTATAAATAGATGGCAGAACAGTGTCTAGGACAGATTGTTAAAGGACAAACATAGATTAGAGTTACAAAAGATAGGAAGTTGTGGAGTGCTATTATCACCTACCTAACAAGCTTGTATAAATAGATGGCAGAACAGTGTCTAGGACAGATTGTTAAAGGACAAACATAGATTAGAGTTACAAAAGATAGGAAGTTGTGGAGTGCTATTATCACCTACCTAACAAGCTTGTATAAATAGATGGCAGAACAGTGACTAGGACAGATTGTTAAAGGACAAACATAGATTAGAGTTACAAAAGATAGGAAGTTGTGGAGTGCTATTATCACCTACCTAACAAGCTAGTATAAATAGATGGCAGAACAGTGTCTAGGACAGATTGTTAAAGGACAAACATTGATTAGAGTTACAAAAGATAGGAAGTTGTGGAGTGCTATTATCACCTACCTAACAAGCTTGTATAAATAGATGGCAGAACAGTGACTAGGACAGATTGTTAAAGGACAAACATAGATTAGAGTTACAAAAGATAGGAAGTTGTGGAGTGCTATTATCACCTACCTAACAAGCTTGTATAAATAGATGGCAGAACAGTGTCTAGGACAGATTGTTAAAGGACAAACATAGATTAGAGTTACAAAAGATAGGAAGTTGTGGAGTGCTATTATCACCTACCTAACAAGCTTGTATAAATAGATGGCAGAACAGTGTCTAGGACAGATTGTTAAAGGACAAACATAGATTAGAGTTACAAAAGATAGGAAGTTGTGGAGTGCTATTATCACCTACCTAACAAGCTTGTATAAATAGATGGCAGAACAGTGTCTAGGACAGATTGTTAAAGGACAAACATAGATTAGAGTTACAAAAGATAGGAAGTTGTGGAGTGCTATTATCACCTACCTAACAAGCTTGTATAAATAGATGGCAGAACAGTGACTAGGACAGATTGTTAAAGGACAAACATTGATTAGAGTTACAAAAGATAGGAAGTTGTGGAGTGCTATTATCACCTACCTAACAAGCTTGTATAAATAGATGGCAGAACAGTGTCTAGGACAGATTGTTAAAGGACAAACATAGATTAGAGTTACAAAAGATAGGAAGTTGTGGAGTGCTATTATCACCTACCTAACAAGCTTGTATAAATAGATGGCAGAACAGTGTCTAGGACAGATTGTTAAAGGACAAACATTGATTAGAGTTACAAAAGATAGGAAGTTGTGGAGTGCTATTATCACCTACCTAACAAGCTTGTATAAATAGATGGCAGAACAGTGTCTAGGACAGATTGTTAAAGGACAAACATAGATTAGAGTTACAAAAGATAGGAAGTTGTGGAGTGCTATTATCACCTACCTAACAAGCTTGTATAAATAGATGGCAGAACAGTGACTAGGACAGATTGTTAAAGGACAAACATAGATTACAGTTACAAAAGATATGAAGTTGTGGAGTGCTATTATCACCTACCTAACAAGCTTGTATAAATAGATGGCAGAACAGTGTCTAGGACAGATTGTTAAAGGACAAACATAGATTAGAGTTACAAAAGATAGGAAGTTGTGGAGTGCTATTATCACCTACCTAACAAGCTTGTATAAATAGATGGCAGAACAGTGACTAGGACAGATTGTTAAAGGACAAACATAGATTAGAGTTACAAAAGATAGGAAGTTGTGGAGTGCTATTATCACCTACCTAACAAGCTTGTATAAATAGATGGCAGAACAGTGACTAGGACAGATTGTTAAAGGACAAACATAGATTAGAGTTACAAAAGATAGGAAGTTGTGGAGTGCTATTATCACCTACCTAACAAGCTTGTATAAATAGATGGCAGAACAGTGTCTAGGACAGATTGTTAAAGGACAAACATAGATTACAGTTACAAAAGATATGAAGTTGTGGAGTGCTATTATCACCTACCTAACAAGCTTGTATAAATAGATGGCAGAACAGTGTCTAGGACAGATTGTTAAAGGACAAACATAGATTAGAGTTACAAAAGATAGGAAGTTGTGGAGTGCTATTATCACCTACCTAACAAGCTTGTATAAATAGATGGCAGAACAGTGACTAGGACAGATTGTTAAAGGACAAACATAGATTAGAGTTACAAAAGATAGGAAGTTGTGGAGTGCTATTATCACCTACCTAACAAGCTTGTATAAATAGATGGCAGAACAGTGACTAGGACAGATTGTTAAAGGACAAACATAGATTAGAGTTACAAAAGATAGGAAGTTGTGGAGTGCTATTATCACCTACCTAACAAGCTTGTATAAATAGATGGCAGAACAGTGACTAGGACAGATTGTTAAAGGACAAACATTGATTAGTGTTACAAAAGATAGGAAGTTGTGGAGTGCTATTATCACCTACCTAACAAGCTTGTATAAATAGATGGCAGAACAGTGACTAGGACAGATTGTTAAAGGACAAACATAGATTAGAGTTACAAAAGATAGGAAGTTGTGGAGTGCTATTATCACCTACCTAACAAGCTTGTATAAATAGATGGCAGAACAGTGACTAGGACAGATTGTTAAAGGACAAACATTGATTAGAGTTACAAAAGATAGGAAGTTGTGGAGTGCTATTATCACCTACCTAACAAGCTTGTATAAATAGATGGCAGAACAGTGTCTAGGACAGATTGTTAAAGGACAAACATAGATTACAGTTACAAAAGATATGAAGTTGTGGAGTGCTATTATCACCTACCTAACAAGCTTGTATAAATAGATGGCAGAACAGTGTCTAGGACAGATTGTTAAAGGACAAACATAGATTAGAGTTACAAAAGATAGGAAGTTGTGGAGTGCTATTATCACCTACCTAACAAGCTTGTATAAATAGATGGCAGAACAGTGACTAGGACAGATTGTTAAAGGACAAACATAGATTAGAGTTACAAAAGATAGGAAGTTTTGGAGTGCTATTATCACCTACCTAACAAGCTTGTATAAATAGATGGCAGAACAGTGACTAGGACAGATTGTTAAAGGACAAACATTGATTAGAGTTACAAAAGATAGGAAGTTTTGGAGTGCTATTATCACCTACCTAACAAGCTTGTATAAATAGATGGCAGAACAGTGACTAGGACAGATTGTTAAAGGACAAACATTGATTAGAGTTACAAAAGATAGGAAGTTTTGGAGTGCTATTATCACCTACCTAACAAGCTTGTATAAATAGATGGCAGAACAGTGACTAGGACAGATTGTTAAAGGACAAACATAGATTAGAGTTACAAAATATAGGAAGTTGTGGAGTGCTATTATCACCTACCTAACAAGCTTGTATAAATAGATGGCAGAACAGTGACTAGGACAGATTGTTAAAGGACAAACATTGATTAGAGTTACAAAAGATAGGAAGTTGTGGAGTGCTATTATCACCTACCTAACAAACTTGTATAAATAGATGGCAGAACAGTGACTAGGACAGATTGTTAAAGGACAAACATTGATTAGAGTTACAAAAGATAGGAAGTTTTGGAGTGCTATTATCACCTACCTAACAAGCTTGTATAAATAGATGGCAGAACAGTGACTAGGACAGATTGTTAAAGGACAAACATTGATTAGAGTTACAAAAGATAGGAAGTTGTGGAGTGCTATTATCACCTACCTAACAAGCTTGTATAAATAGATGGCAGAACAGTGATTAGGACAGATTGTTAAAGGACAAACATTAATTAGAGTTACAAAAGATAGGAAGTTGTGGAGTGCTATTATCACCTACCTAACAAACTTGTATAAATAGATGGCAGAACAGTGACTAGGACAGATTGTTAAAGGACAAACATTGATTAGAGTTACAAAAGATAGGAAGTTGTGGAGTGCTATTATCACCTACCTAACAAGCTTGTATAAATAGATGGCAGAACAGTGACTAGGACAGATTGTTAAAGGACAAACATTGATTAGAGTTACAAAAGATAGGAAGTTGTGGAGTGCTATTATCACCTACCTAACAAGCTTGTATAAATAGATGGCAGAACAGTGACTAGGACAGATTGTTAAAGGACAAACATTGATTAGAGTTACAAAAGATAGGAAGTTTTGGAGTGCTATTATCACCTACCTAACAAGCTTGTATAAATAGATGTCAGAACAGTGTCTAGGACAGATTGTTAAAGGACAAACATTGATTAGAGTTACAAAAGATAGGAAGTTGTGGAGTGCTATTATCACCTACCTAACAAGCTTGTATAAATAGATGGCAGAACAGTGACTAGGACAGATTGTTAAAGGACAAATATTGATTAGTGTTACAAAAGATAGGAAGTTGTGGAGTGATATTATCACCTACTTAACAAGCTTGTATAAATAGATGGCAGAACAGTGACTAGGACAGATTGTTAAAGGACAAACATAGATTAGAGTTACAAAAGATAGGAAGTTGTGGAGTGCTATTATCACCTACCTAACAAGCTTGTATAAATAGATGGCAGAACAGTGACTAGGACAGATTGTTAAAGGACAAACATAGATTAGAGTTACAAAAGATAGGAAGTTGTGGAGTGCTATTATCACCTACCTAACAAGCTTGTATAAATAGATGGCAGAACAGTGACTAGGACAGATTGTTAAAGGACAAACATAGATTAGAGTTACAAAAGATAGGAAGTTGTGGAGTGCTATTATCACCTACCTAACAAGCTTGTATAAATAGATGGCAGAACAGTGACTAGGACAGATTGTTAAAGGACAAACATAGATTAGAGTTACAAAAGATAGGAAGTTGTGGAGTGCTATTATCACCTACCTAACAAGCTTGTATAAATAGATGGCAGAACAGTGACTAGGACAGATTGTTAAAGGACAAACATTGATTAGAGTTACAAAAGATAGGAAGTTGTGGAGTGCTATTATCACCTACCTAACAAGCTTGTATAAATAGATGGCAGAACAGTGTCTAGGACAGATTGTTAAAGGACAAACATTGATTAGAGTTACAAAAGATAGGAAGTTGTGGAGTGCTATTATCACCTACCTAACAAGCTTGTATAAATAGATGACAGAACAGTGTCTAGGACAGATTGTTAAAGGACAAACATTGATTAGAGTTACAAAAGATAGGAAGTTGTGGAGTGCTATTATCACCTACCTAACAAGCTTGTATAAATAGATGGCAGAACAGTGACTAGGACAGATTGTTAAAGGACAAACATTGATTAGAGTTACAAAAGATAGGAAGTTGTGGAGTGCTATTATCACCTACCTAACAAGCTTGTATAAATAGATGGCAGAACAGTGTCAAGGACAGATTGTTAAAGGACAAACATTGATTAGAGTTACAAAAGATAGGAAGTTGTGGAGTGCTATTATCACCTACCTAACAAGCTTGTATAAATAGATGTCAGAACAGTGTCTAGGACAGATTGTTAAAGGACAAACATTGATTAGAGTTACAAAAGATAGGAAGTTGTGGAGTGCTATTATCACCTACCTAACAAGCTTGTATAAATAGATGGCAGAACAGTGACTAGGACAAATTGTTAAAGGACAAATATTGATTAGTGTTACAAAAGATAGGAAGTTGTGGAGTGATATTATCACCTACTTAACAAGCTTGTATAAATAGATTGCAGAACAGTGACTAGGAAAGATTGTTAAAGGACAAACATTGATTAGAGTTACAAAAGATAGGAAGTTGTGGAGTGCTATTATCACCTACCTAACAAGCTTGTATAAATAGATGGCAGAACAGTGTCTAGGACAGATTGTTAAAGGACAAACATTGATTAGAGTTACAAAAGATAGGAAGTTGTGGAGTGCTATTATCACCTACCTAACAAGCTTGTATAAATAGATGGCAGAACAGTGACTAGGACAGATTGTTAAAGGACAAACATTGATTAGAGTTACAAAAGATAGGAAGTTTTGGAGTGCTATTATCACCTACATAACAAGCTTGTATAAATAGATGGCAGAACAGTGACTAGGACAGATTGTTAAAGGACAAACATTGATTAGAGTTACAAAAGATAGGAAGTTGTGGAGTGCTATTATCACCTACCTAACAAGCTTGTATAAATAGATGGCAGAATAGTGTCTAGGACAGATTGTTAAAGGACAAACATTGATTAGAGTTACAAAAGATAGGAAGTTGTGGAGTGCTATTATCACCTACCTAACAAGCTTGTATAAATAGATGGCAGAACAGTGACTAGGACAGATTGTTAAAGGACAAACATTGATTAGAGTTACAAAAGGTAGGAAGTTGTGGAGTGCTATTATCACCTACCTAACAAGCTTGTATAAATAGATGGCAGAACAGTGACTAGGACAGATTGTTAAAGGACAAACATAGATTAGAGTTACAAAAGATAGGAAGTTGTGGAGTGCTATTATCACCTACCTAACAAGCTTGTATAGATAGATGGCAGAACAGTGACTAGGACAGATTGTTAAAGGACAAACATTGATTAGAGTTACAAAAGATAGGAAGTTGTGGAGTGCTATTATCACCTACCTAACAAGCTTGTATAAATAGATGGCAGAACAGTGTCTAGGACAGATTGTTAAAGGACAAACATTGATTAGAGTTACAAAAGATAGGAAGTTGTGGAGTGCTATTATCACCTACCTAACAAGCTTGTATAAATAGATGACAGAACAGTGTCTAGGACAGATTGTTAAAGGACAAACATTGATTAGAGTTACAAAAGATAGGAAGTTGTGGAGTGCTATTATCACCTACCTAACAAGCTTGTATAAATAGATGGCAGAACAGTGACTAGGACAGATTGTTAAAGGACAACCATTGATTAGAGTTACAAAAGATAGGAAGTTGTGGAGTGCTATTATCACCTACCTAACAAGCTTGTATAAATAGATGGCAGAACAGTGACTAAGACAGATTGTTAAAGGACAAACATAGATTAGAGTTACAAAAGATAGGAAGTTGTGGAGTGCTATTATCACCTACCTAACAAGCTTGTATAAATAGATCGCAGAACAGTGTCTAGGACAGATTGTTAAAGGACAAACATTGATTAGAGTTACAAAAGATAGGAAGTTGTGGAGTGCTATTATCACCTACCTAACAAGCTTGTATAAATAGATGGCAGAACAGTGACTAGGACAGATTGTTAAAGGACAAACATTGATTAGAGTTACAAAAGATAGGAAGTTGTGGAGTGCTATTATCACCTACCTAACAAGCTTGTATAAATAGATGGCAGAACAGTGACTAGGACAGATTGTTAAAGGACAAACATTGATTAGAGTTACAAAAGATAGGAAGTTGTGGAGTGCTATTATCACCTACCTAACAAGCTTGTATAAATAGATGGCAGAACAGTGACTAGGACAGATTGTTAAAGGACAACCATTGATTAGAGTTACAAAAGATAGGAAGTTGTGGAGTGCTATTATCACCTACCTAACAAGCTTGTATAAATAGATGGCAGAACAGTGACTAGGACAGATTGTTAAAGGACAAACATAGATTAGAGTTACAAAAGATAGGAAGTTGTGGAGTGCTATTATCACCTACCTAACAAGCTTGTATAAATAGATGGCAGAACAGTGTCAAGGACAGATTGTTAAAGGACAAACATTGATTAGAGTTACAAAAGATAGGAAGTTGTGGAGTGCTATTATCACCTACCTAACAAGCTTGTATAAATAGATGTCAGAACAGTGTCTAGGACAGATTGTTAAAGGACAAACATTGATTAGAGTTACAAAAGATAGGAAGTTGTGGAGTGCTATTATCACCTACCTAACAAGCTTGTATAAATAGATGGCAGAACAGTGACTAGGACAGATTGTTAAAGGACAAATATTGATTAGTGTTACAAAAGATAGGAAGTTGTGGAGTGATATTATCACCTACTTAACAAGCTTGTATAAATAGATTGCAGAACAGTGACTAGGAAAGATTGTTAAAGGACAAACATTGATTAGAGTTACAAAAGATAGGAAGTCGTGGAGTGCTATTATCACCTACCTAACAAGCTTGTATAAACAGATGGCAGAACAGTGTCTAGGACAGATTGTTAAAGGACAAACATTGATTAGAGTTACAAAAGATAGGAAGTTGTGGAGTGCTATTATCACCTACCTAACAAGCTTGTATAAATAGATGACAGAACAGTGTCTAGGACAGATTGTTAAAGGACAAACATTGATTAGAGTTACAAAAGATAGGAAGTTGTGGAGTGCTATTATCACCTACCTAACAAGCTTGTATAAATAGATGGCAGAACAGTGACTAGGACAGATTGTTAAAGGACAACCATTGATTAGAGTTACAAAAGATAGGAAGTTGTGGAGTGCTATTATCACCTACCTAACAAGCTTGTATAAATAGATGGCAGAACAGTGACTAGGACAGATTGTTAAAGGACAAACATAGATTAGAGTTACAAAAGATAGGAAGTTGTGGAGTGCTATTATCACCTACCTAACAAGCTTGTATAAATAGATCGCAGAACAGTGTCTAGGACAGATTGTTAAAGGACAAACATTGATTAGAGTTACAAAAGATAGGAAGTTGTGGAGTGCTATTATCACCTACCTAACAAGCTTGTATAAATAGATGGCAGAACAGTGACTAGGACAGATTGTTAAAGGACAAACATTGATTAGAGTTACAAAAGATAGGAAGTTGTGGAGTGCTATTATCACCTACCTAACAAGCTTGTATAAATAGATGGCAGAACAGTGACTAGGACAGATTGTTAAAGGACAAACATTGATTAGAGTTACAAAAGATAGGAAGTTGTGGAGTGCTATTATCACCTACCTAACAAGCTTGTATAAATAGATGGCAGAACAGTGACTAGGACAGATTGTTAAAGGACAACCATTGATTAGAGTTACAAAAGATAGGAAGTTGTGGAGTGCTATTATCACCTACCTAACAAGCTTGTATAAATAGATGGCAGAACAGTGACTAGGACAGATTGTTAAAGGACAAACATAGATTAGAGTTACAAAAGATAGGGAGTTGTGGAGTGCTATTATCACCTACCTAACAAGCTTGTATAAATAGATCGCAGAACAGTGTCTAGGACAGATTGTTAAAGGACAAACATTGATTAGAGTTACAAAAGATAGGAAGTTGTGGAGTGCTATTATCACCTACCTAACAAGCTTGTATAAATAGATGGCAGAACAGTGACTAGGACAGATTGTTAAAGGACAAACATTGATTAGAGTTACAAAAGATAGGAAGTTGTGGAGTGCTATTATCACCTACCTAACAAGCTTGTATAAATAGATGGCAGAACAGTGACTAGGACAGATTGTTAAAGGACAAACATTGATTAGAGTTACAAAAGATAGGAAGTTGTGGAGTGCTATTATCACCTACCTAACAAGCTTGTATAAATAGATGGCAGAACAGTGACTACGACAGATTGTTAAAGGACAAACATTGATTAGAGTTACAAAAGATAGGAAGTTGTGGAGTGCTATTATCACCTACCTAACAAGCTTGTATGAATAGATGGCAGAACAGTGACTAGGACAGATTGTTAAAGGACAAACATTGATTAGAGTTACAAAAGATAGGAAGTTGTGGAGTGCTATTATCACCTACCTAACAAGCTTGTATAAATAGATGGCAGAACAGTGTCTAGGACAGATTGTTAAAGGACAAACATAGATTAGAGTTACAAAAGATAGGAAGTTGTGGAGTGCTATTATCACCTACCTAACAAGCTTGTATAAATAGATGGCAGAACAGTGACTAGTACAGATTGTTAAAGGACAAACATTGATTAGAGTTACAAAAGATAGGAAGTTGTGGAGTGCTATTATCACCTACCTAACAAGCTTGTATAAATAGATGGCAGAACAGTGACTAGGACAGATTGTTAAAGGACAAACATTGATTAGAGTTACAAAAGATAGGAAGTTGTGGAGTGCTATTATCACCTACCTAACAAGCTTGTATAAATAGATGGCAGAACAGTGACTAGGACAGATTGTTAAAGGACAAACATAGATTAGAGTTACAAAAGATAGGAAGTTGTGGAGTGCTATTATCACCTACCTAACAAGCTTGTATAAATAGATGGCAGAACAGTGACTAGGACAGATTGTTAAAGGACAAACATTGATTAGAGTTACAAAAGATAGGAAGTTGTGGAGTGCTATTATCACCTACCTAACAAGCTTGTATAAATAGATGGCAGAACAGTGTCTAGGACAGATTGTTAAAGGACAAACATTGATTAGAGTTACAAAAGATAGGAAGTTGTGGAGTGCTATTATCACCTACCTAACAAGCTTGTATAAATAGATGACAGAACAGTGTCTAGGACAGATTGTTAAAGGACAAACATTGATTAGAGTTACAAAAGATAGGAAGTTGTGGAGTGCTATTATCACCTACCTAACAAGCTTGTATAAATAGATGGCAGAACAGTGACTAGGACAGATTGTTAAAGGACAACCATTGATTAGAGTTACAAAAGATAGGAAGTTGTGGAGTGCTATTATCACCTACCTAACAAGCTTGTATAAATAGATGGCAGAACAGTGACTAAGACAGATTGTTAAAGGACAAACATAGATTAGAGTTACAAAAGATAGGAAGTTGTGGAGTGCTATTATCACCTACCTAACAAGCTTGTATAAATAGATGGCAGAACAGTGTCTAGGACAGATTGTTAAAGGACAAACATTGATTAGAGTTACAAAAGATAGGAAGTTGTGGAGTGCTATTATCACCTACCTAACAAGCTTGTATAAATAGATGGCAGAACAGTGACTAGGACAGATTGTTAAAGGACAAACATTGATTAGAGTTACAAAAGATAGGAAGTTGTGGAGTGCTATTATCACCTACCTAACAACCTTGTATAAATAGATGGCAGAACAGTGACTAGGACAGATTGTTAAAGGACAAACATTGATTAGAGTTACAAAAGATAGGAAGTTGTGGAGTGCTATTATCACCTACCTAACAAGCTTGTATAAATAGATGGCAGAACAGTGACTAGGACAGATTGTTAAAGGACAAACATTGATTAGAGTTACAAAAGATAGGAAGTTGTGGAGTGCTATTATCACCTACCTAACAAGCTTGTATGAATAGATGGCAGAACAGTGACTAGGACAGATTGTTAAAGGACAAACATTGATTAGAGTTACAAAAGATAGGAAGTTGTGGAGTGCTATTATCACCTACCTAACAAGCTTGTATAAATAGATGGCAGAACAGTGTCTAGGACAGATTGTTAAAGGACAAACATAGATTAGAGTTACAAAAGATAGGAAGTTGTGGAGTGCTATTATCACCTACCTAACAAGCTTGTATAAATAGATGGCAGAACAGTGACTAGTACAGATTGTTAAAGGACAAACATTGATTAGAGTTACAAAAGATAGGAAGTTGTGGAGTGCTATTATCACCTACCTAACAAACTTGTATAAATAGATGGCAGAACAGTGACTAGGACAGATTGTTAAAGGACAAACATTGATTAGAGTTACAAAAGATAGGAAGTTGTGGAGTGCTATTATCACCTACCTAACAAGCTTGTATAAATAGATGGCAGAACAGTGACTAGGACAGATTGTTAAAGGACAAACATTGATTAGAGTTACAAAAGATAGGAAGTTGTGGAGTGCTATTATCACCTACCTAACAAGCTTGTATAAATAGATGGCAGAACAGTGACTAGGACAGATTGTTAAAGGACAAACATTGATTAGAGTTACAAAAGATAGGAAGTTGTGGAGTGCTATTATCACCTACCTAACAAGCTTGTATAAATAGATGGCAGAACAGTGACTAGGACAGATTGTTAAAGGACAAACATTGATTAGAGTTACAAAAGATAGGAAGTTGTGGAGTGCTATTATCACCTACCTAACAAGCTTGTATAAATAGATGGCAGAACAGTGACTAGGACAGATTGTTAAAGGACAAACATTGATTAGAGTTACAAAAGATAGGAAGTTGTGGAGTGCTATTATCACCTACCTAACAAGCTTGTATAAATAGATGGCAGAACAGTGACTAGGACAGATTGTTAAAGGACAAACATAGATTAGAGTTACAAAAGATAGGAAGTTGTGGAGTGCTATTATCACCTACCTAACAAGCTTGTATAAATAGATGGCAGAACAGTGACTAGGACAGATTGTTAAAGGACAAACATTGATTAGAGTTACAAAAGATAGGAAGTTGTGGAGTGCTGTTATCACCTACCTAACAAGCTTGTATAAATAGATGGCAGAACAGTGACTAGGACAGATTGTTAAAGGACAAACATTGATTAGAGTTACAAAAGATAGGAAGTTGTGGAGTGCTATTATCACCTACCTAACAAGCTTGTATAAATAGATGGCAGAACAGTGACTAGGACAGATTGTTAAAGGACAAACATTGATTAGAGTTACAAAAGATAGGAAGTTGTGGAGTGCTATTATCACCTACCTAACAAGCTTGTATAAATAGATGGCAGAACAGTGACTAGGACAGATTGTTAAAGGACAAACATTGATTAGAGTTACAAAAGATAGGAAGTTGTGGAGTGCTATTATCACCTACCTAACAAGCTTGTATAAATAGATGGCAGAACAGTGACTAGGACAGATTGTTAAAGGACAAACATTGATTAGAGTTACAAAAGATAGGAAGTTGTGGAGTGCTATTATCACCTACCTAACAAGCTTGTATAAATAGATGGCAGAACAGTGACTAGGACAGATTGTTAAAGGACAAACATTGATTAGAGTTACAAAAGATAGGAAGTTGTGGAGTGCTATTATCACCTACCTAACAAGCTTGTATAAATAGATGGCAGAACAGTGACTAGGACAGATTGTTAAAGGACAAACATTGATTAGAGTTACAAAAGATAGGAAGTTGTGGAGTGCTATTATCACCTACCTAACAAGCTTGTATAAATAGATGGCAGAACAGTGACTAGGACAGATTGTTAAAGGACAAACATTGATTAGAGTTACAAAAGATAGGAAGTTGTGGAGTGCTATTATCACCTACCTAACAAGCTTGTATAAATAGATGGCAGAACAGTGTCTAGGACAGATTGTTAAAGGACAAACATAGATTAGAGTTACAAAAGATAGGAAGTTGTGGAGTGCTATTATCACCTACCTAACAAGCTTGTATAAATAGATGGCAGAACAGTGACTAGGACAGATTGTTAAAGGACAAACATTGATTAGAGTTGCAAAAGATAGGAAGTTGTGGAGTGCTATTATCACCTACCTAACAAGCTTGTATAAATAGATGGCAGAACAGTGACTAGGACAGATTGTTAAAGGACAAACATAGATTAGAGTTACAAAAGATAGGAAGTTGTGGAGTGCTATTATCACCTACCTAACAAGCTTGTATAAATAGATGGCAGAACAGTGTCTAGGACAGATTGTTAAAGGACAAACATTGATTAGAGTTACAAAAGATAGGAAGTTGTGGAGTGCTATTATCACCTACCTAACAAGCTTGTATAAATAGATGGCAGAACAGTGACTAGGACAGATTGTTAAAGGACAAACATTGATTAGAGTTACAAAAGATAGGAAGTTGTGGAGTGCTATTATCACCTACCTAACAAGCTTGTATAAATAGATGGCAGAACAGTGACTAGGACAGATTGTTAAAGGACAAACATAGATTAGAGTTACAAAAGATAGGAAGTTGTGGAGTGCTATTATCACCTACCTAACAAGCTTGTATAAATAGATGGCAGAACAGTGTCTAGGACAGATTGTTAAAGGACAAACATTGATTAGAGTTACAAAAGATAGGAAGTTGTGGAGTGCTATTATCACCTACCTAACAAGCTTGTATAAATAGATGGCAGAACAGTGACTAGGACAGATTGTTAAAGGACAAACATTGATTAGAGTTACAAAAGATAGGAAGTTGTGGAGTGCTATTATCACCTACCTAACAAGCTTGTATAAATAGATGGCAGAACAGTGACTAGGACAGATTGTTAAAGGACAAACATAGATTAGAGTTACAAAAGATAGGAAGTTGTGGAGTGCTATTATCACCTACCTAACAAGCTTGTATAAATATATGGCAGAACAGTTACTAGGACAGATTGTTAAAGGACAAACATTGATTAGAGTTACAAAAGATAGGAAGTTGTGGAGTGCTATTATCACCTACCTAACAAGCTTGTATAAATAGATGGCAGAACAGTGTCTAGGACAGATTGTTAAAGGACAAACATTGATTAGAGTTACAAAAGATAGGAAGTTGTGGAGTGCTATTATCACCTACCTAACAAGCTTGTATAAATAGATGACAGAACAGTGTCTAGGACAGATTGTTAAAGGACAAACATTGATTAGAGTTACAAAAGATAGGAAGTTGTGGAGTGCTATTATCACCTACCTAACAAGCTTGTATAAATAGATGGCAGAACAGTGACTAGGACAGATTGTTAAAGGACAAACATTGATTAGAGTTACAAAAGATAGGAAGTTGTGGAGTGCTATTATCACCTACCTAACAAGCTTGTATAAATAGATGGCAGAACAGTGTCAAGGACAGATTGTTAAAGGACAAACATTGATTAGAGTTACAAAAGATAGGAAGTTGTGGAGTGCTATTATCACCTACCTAACAAGCTTGTATAAATAGATGTCAGAACAGTGTCTAGGACAGATTGTTAAAGGACAAACATTGATTAGAGTTACAAAAGATAGGAAGTTGTGGTGTGCTATTATCACCTACCTAACAAGCTTGTATAAATAGATGGCAGAACAGTGACTAGGACAGATTGTTAAAGGACAAATATTGATTAGTGTTACAAAAGATAGGAAGTTGTGGAGTGATATTATCACCTACTTAACAAGCTTGTATAAATAGATTGCAGAACAGTGACTAGGACAGATTGTTAAAGGACAAACATTGATTAGAGTTACAAAAGATAGGAAGTTGTGGAGTGCTATTATCACCTACCTAACAAGCTTGTATAAATAGATGGCAGAACAGTGTCTAGGACAGATTGTTAAAGGACAAACATTGATTAGAGTTACAAAAGATAGGAAGTTGTGGAGTGCTATTATCACCTACCTAACAAGCTTGTATAAATAGATGGCAGAACAGTGACTAGGACAGATTGTTAAAGGACAAACATTGATTAGAGTTACAAAAGATAGGAAGTTTTGGAGTGCTATTATCACCTACCTAACAAGCTTGTATAAATAGATGGCAGAACAGTGACTAGGACAGATTGTTAAAGGACAAACATAGATTAGAGTTACAAAAGATAGGAAGTTGTGGAGTGCTATTATCACCTACCTAACAAGCTTGTATAAATAGATGGCAGAACAGTGACTAGGACAGATTGTTAAAGGACAAACATTGATTAGAGTTACAAAAGATAGGAAGTTGTGGAGTGCTATTATCACCTACCTAACAAGCTTGTATAAATAGATGGCAGAACAGTGTCTAGGACAGATTGTTAAAGGACAAACATTGATTAGAGTTACAAAAGATAGGAAGTTGTGGAGTGCTATTATCACCTACCTAACAAGCTTGTATAAATAGATGACAGAACAGTGTCTAGGTTAGATTGTTAAAGGACAAACATTGATTAGAGTTACAAAAGATAGGAAGTTGTGGAGTGCTATTATCACCTACCTAACAAGCTTGTATAAATAGATGGCAGAACAGTGACTAGGACAGATTGTTAAAGGACAAACATTGATTAGAGTTACAAAAGATAGGAAGTTGTGGAGTGCTATTATCACCTAACTAACAAGCTTGTATAAATAGATGGCAGAACAGTGTCAAGGACAGATTGTTAAAGGACAAACATTGATTAGAGTTACAAAAGATAGGAAGTTGTGGAGTGCTATTATCACCTACCTAACAAGCTTGTATAAATAGATGTCAGAACAGTGTCTAGGACAGATTGTTAAAGGACAAACATTGATTAGAGTTACAAAAGATAGGAAGTTGTGGAGTGCTATTATCACCTACCTAACAAGCTTGTATAAATAGATGGCAGAACAGTGACTAGGACAGATTGTTAAAGGACAAATATTGATTAGTGTTACAAAAAATAGGAAGTTGTGGAGTGATATTATCACCTACTTAACAAGCTTGTATAAATAGATTGCAGAACAGTGACTAGGACAGATTGTTAAAGGACAAACATTGATTAGAGTTACAAAAGATAGGAAGTTGTGGAGTGCTATTATCACCTACCTAACAAGCTTGTATAAATAGATGGCAGAACAGTGTCTAGGACAGATTGTTAAAGGACAAACATTGATTAGAGTTACAAAATATAGGAAGTTGTGGTGTGCTATTATCACCTACCTAACAAGCTTGTATAAATAGATGGCAGAACAGTGACTAGGACAGATTGTTAAAGGACAAACATAGATTAGAGTTACAAAAGATAGGAAGTTGTGGAGTGCTATTATCACCTACCTAACAAGCTTGTATAAATAGATGGCAGAACAGTGTCTAGGACAGATTGTTAAAGGACAAACATTGATTAGAGTTACAAAAGAGAGGAAGTTGTGGAGTGCTATTATAACCTACCTAACAAGCTTGTATAAATAGATGGCAGAACAGTGACTAGGACAGATTGTTAAAGGACAAACATTGATTAGAGTTACAAAAGATAGGAAGTTGTGGAGTGCTATTATCACCTACCTAACAAGCTTTTATAAATAGATGGCAGAACAGTGACTAGGACAGATTGTTAAAGGACAAACATTGATTAGAGTTACAAAAGATAGGAAGTTGTGGAGTGCTATTATCACCTACCTAACAAGATTGTATAAATAGATGGCAGAACAGTGTCTAGGACAGATTGTTAAAGGACAAACATTCATTAGAGTTACAAAAGATAGGAAGTTGTGGAGTGCTATTATCACCTACCTAACAAGCTTGTATAAATAGATGGCAGAACAGTGACTAGGACAGATTGTTAATGGACAAACATTGATTAGAGTTACAAAAGATAGGAAGTTGTGGAGTGCTATTATCACCTACCTAACAAGCTTGTATAAATAGATGGCAGAACAGTGACTAGGACAGATTGTTAAAGGACAAACATTGATTAGTGTTACAAAAGATAGGAAGTTGTGGAGTGCTATTATCACCTACCTAACAAGCTTGTATAAATAGATGGCAGAACAGTGACTAGGACAGATTGTTAAAGGACAAACATAGATTAGAGTTACAAAAGATAGGAAGTTGTGGAGTGCTATTATCACCTACCTAACAAGCTTGTATAAATAGATTGCAGAACAGTGACTAGGACAGATTGTTAAAGGACAAACATTGATTAGAGTTACAAAAGATAGGAAGTTGTGGAGTGCTATTATCACCTACCTAACAAGCTTGTATAAATAGATGGCAGAACAGTGTCTAGGACAGATTGTTAAAGGACAAACATTGATTAGAGTTACAAAATATAGGAAGTTGTGGTGTGCTATTATCACCTACCTAACAAGCTTGTATAAATAGATGGCAGAACAGTGACTAGGACAGATTGTTAAAGGACAAACATAGATTAGAGTTACAAAAGATAGGAAGTTGTGGAGTGCTATTATCACCTACCTAACAAGCTTGTATAAATAGATGGCAGAACAGTGTCTAGGACAGATTGTTAAAGGACAAACATTGATTAGAGTTACAAAAGAGAGGAAGTTGTGGAGTGCTATTATAACCTACCTAACAAGCTTGTATAAATAGATGGCAGAACAGTGACTAGGACAGATTGTTAAAGGACAAACATTGATTAGAGTTACAAAAGATAGGAAGTTGTGGAGTGCTATTATCACCTACCTAACAAGCTTGTATAAATAGATGGCAGAACAGTGACTAGGACAGATTGTTAAAGGACAAACATTGATTAGAGTTACAAAAGATAGGAAGTTGTGGAGTGCTATTATCACCTACCTAACAAGATTGTATAAATAGATGGCAGAACAGTGTCTAGGACAGATTGTTAAAGGACAAACATTCATTAGAGTTACAAAAGATAGGAAGTTGTGGAGTGCTATTATCACCTACCTAACAAGCTTGTATAAATAGATGGCAGAACAGTGACTAGGACAGATTGTTAATGGACAAACATTGATTAGAGTTACAAAAGATAGGAAGTTGTGGAGTGCTATTATCACCTACCTAACAATCTTGTATAAATAGATGGCAGAACAGTGACTAGGACAGATTGTTAAAGGACAAACATTGATTAGTGTTACAAAAGATAGGAAGTTGTGGAGTGCTATTATCACCTACCTAACAAGCTTGTATAAATAGATGGCAGAACAGTGACTAGGACAGATTGTTAAAGGACAAACATAGATTAGAGTTACAAAAGATAGGAAGTTGTGGAGTGCTATTATCACCTACCTAACAAGCTTGTATAAATAGATGGCAGAACAGTGTCTAGGACAGATTGTTAAAGGACAAACATTGATTAGAGTTACAAAAGATAGTAAGTTGTGGAGTGCTATTATCACCTACCTAACAAGCTTGTATAAATAGATGGCAGAACAGTGTCTAGGACAGATTGTTAAAGGACAAACATTGATTAGAGTTACAAAAGATAGGAAGTTGTGGAGTGCTATTATCACCTACCTAACAAGCTTGTATAAATAGATGGCAGAACAGTGACTAGGACAGATTGTTAAAGGACAAACATTGATTAGAGTTACAAAAGATAGGAAGTTGTGGAGTGCTATTATCACCTACCTAACAAGCTTGTATAAATAGATGGCAGAACAGTGACTAGGACAGATTGTTAAAGGACAAACATTGATTAGAGTTACAAAAGATAGGAAGTTGTGGAGTGCTATTATCACCTACCTAACAAGCTTGTATAAATAGATGGCAGAACAGTGACTAGGACAGATTGTTAAAGGACAAACATAGATTAGAGTTACAAAAGATAGGAAGTTGTGGAGTGCTATTATCACCTACCTAACAAGCTTGTATAAATAGATGGCAGAACAGTGACTAGGACAGATTGTTAAAGGACAAACATTGATTAGAGTTACAAAAGATAGGAAGTTGTGGAGTGCTATTATCACCTACCTAACAAGCTTGTATAAATAGATGGCAGAACAGTGACTAGGACAGATTGTTAAAGGACAAACATTGATTAGAGTTACAAAAGATAGGAAGTTGTGGAGTGCTATTATCACCTACCTAACAAGCTTGTATAAATAGATGTCAGAACAGTGTCTAGGACAGATTGTTAAAGGACAAATATTGATTAGTGTTACAAAAGATAGGAAGTTGTGGAGTGATATTATCACCTACTTAACAAGCTTGTATAAATAGATTGCAGAACAGTGACTAGGACAGATTGTTAAAGGACAAACATTGATTAGAGTTACAAAAGATAGGAAGTTGTGGAGTGCTATTATCACCTACCTAACAAGCTTGTATAAATAGATGGCAGAACAGTGTCTAGGACAGATTGTTAAAGGACAAACATTGATTAGAGTTACAAAAGATAGGAAGTTGTGGAGTGCTATTATCACCTACCTAACAAGCTTGTATAAATAGATGGCAGAACAGTGACTAGGACAGATTGTTAAAGGACAAACATTGATTAGAGTTACAAAAGATAGGAAGTTTTGGAGTGCTATTATCACCTACCTAACAAGCTTGTATAAATAGATGGCAGAACAGTGACTAGGACAGATTGTTAAAGGACAAACATAGATTAGAGTTACAAAAGATAGGAAGTTGTGGAGTGCTATTATCACCTACCTAACAAGCTTGTATAAATAGATGGCAGAACAGTGACTAGGACAGATTGTTAAAGGACAAACATTGATTAGAGTTACAAAAGATAGGAAGTTGTGGAGTGCTATTATCACCTACCTAACAAGCTTGTATAAATAGATGGCAGAACAGTGTCTAGGACAGATTGTTAAAGGACAAACATTGATTAGAGTTACAAAAGATAGGAAGTTGTGGAGTGCTATTATCACCTACCTAACAAGCTTGTATAAATAGATGACAGAACAGTGTCTAGGTTAGATTGTTAAAGGACAAACATTGATTAGAGTTACAAAAGATAGGAAGTTGTGGAGTGCTATTATCACCTACCTAACAAGCTTGTATAAATAGATGGCAGAACAGTGACTAGGACAGATTGTTAAAGGACAAACATTGATTAGAGTTACAAAAGATAGGAAGTTGTGGAGTGCTATTATCACCTAACTAACAAGCTTGTATAAATAGATGGCAGAACAGTGTCAAGGACAGATTGTTAAAGGACAAACATTGATTAGAGTTACAAAAGATAGGAAGTTGTGGAGTGCTATTATCACCTACCTAACAAGCTTGTATAAATAGATGTCAGAACAGTGTCTAGGACAGATTGTTAAAGGACAAACATTGATTAGAGTTACAAAAGATAGGAAGTTGTGGAGTGCTATTATCACCTACCTAACAAGCTTGTATAAATAGATGGCAGAACAGTGACTAGGACAGATTGTTAAAGGACAAATATTGATTAGTGTTACAAAAGATAGGAAGTTGTGGAGTGATATTATCACCTACTTAACAAGCTTGTATAAATAGATTGCAGAACAGTGACTAGGACAGATTGTTAAAGGACAAACATTGATTAGAGTTACAAAAGATAGGAAGTTGTGGAGTGCTATTATCACCTACCTAACAAGCTTGTATAAATAGATGGCAGAACAGTGTCTAGGACAGATTGTTAAAGGACAAACATTGATTAGAGTTACAAAATATAGGAAGTTGTGGTGTGCTATTATCACCTACCTAACAAGCTTGTATAAATAGATGGCAGAACAGTGACTAGGACAGATTGTTAAAGGACAAACATAGATTAGAGTTACAAAAGATAGGAAGTTGTGGAGTGCTATTATCACCTACCTAACAAGCTTGTATAAATAGATGGCAGAACAGTGTCTAGGACAGATTGTTAAAGGACAAACATTGATTAGAGTTACAAAAGAGAGGAAGTTGTGGAGTGCTATTATAACCTACTTAACAAGCTTGTATAAATAGATGACAGAACAGTGACTAGGACAGATTGTTAAAGGACAAACATTGATTAGAGTTACAAAAGATAGGAAGTTGTGGAGTGCTATTATCACCTACCTAACAAGATTGTATAAATAGATGGCAGAACAGTGTCTAGGACAGATTGTTAAAGGACAAACATTCATTAGAGTTACAAAAGATAGGAAGTTGTGGAGTGCTATTATCACCTACCTAACAAGCTTGTATAAATAGATGGTAGAACAGTGACTAGGACAGATTGTTAAAGGACAAACATTGATTAGAGTTACAAAAGATAGGAAGTTGTGGAGTGCTATTATCACCTACCTAACAAGCTTGTATAAATAGATGGCAGAACAGTGACTAGGACAGATTGTTAAAGGACAAACATTGATTAGTCTTACAAAAGATATGAAGTTGTGGAGTGCTATTATCACCTACCTAACAAGCTTGTATAAATAGATGGCAGAACAGTGACTAGGACAGATTGTTAAAGGACAAACATTGATTAGAGTTACAAAAGATAGGAAGTTGTGGAGTGCTATTATCACCTACCTAACAAGCTTGTATAAATAGATGGCAGAACAGTGACAAGGACAGATTGTTAAAGGACAAACATAGATTAGAGTTACAAAAGATAGGAAGTTGTGGAGTGCTATTATCACCTACCTAACAAGCTTGTATAAATAGATGGCAGAACAGTGTCTACGACAGATTGTTAAAGGACAAACATTGATTAGAGTTACAAAAGATAGGAAGTTGTGGAGTGCTATTATCACCTACCTAACAAACTTGTATAAATAGATGGCAGAACAGTGACTAGGACAGATTGTTAAAGGACAAACATAGATTAGAGTTACAAAAGATAGGAAGTTGTGGAGTGCTATTATCACCTACCTAACAAGCTTGTATAAATAGATGGCAGAACAGTGTCTAGGACAGATTGTTAAAGGGCAAACATTGATTAGAGTTACAAAAGATAGGAAGTTGTGGAGTGCTATTATCACCTACCTAACAAGCTTGTATAAATAGATGGCAGAACAGTGACTAGGACAGATTGTTAAAGGACAAACATTGATTAGAGTTACAAAAGATAGGAAGTTGTGGAGTGCTATTATCACCTACCTAACAAGCTTGTATAAATAGATGGCAGAACAGTGTCTAGGACAGATTGTTAAAGGACAAACATTGATTAGAGTTACAAAAGATAGGAAGTTGTGGAGTGCTATTATCACCTACCTAACAAGCTTGTATAAATAGATGGCAGAACAGTGACTAGGACAGATTGTTAAAGGACAAACATTGATTAGAGTTACAAAAGATAGGAAGTTGTGGAGTGCTATTATCACCTACCTAACAAGCTGGTATAAATAGATGGCAGAACAGTGACTAGGACAGATTGTTAAAGGACAAATATTGATTAGTGTTACAAAAGATAGGAAGTTGTGGAGTGCTATTATCACCTACCTAACAAGCTTGTATAAATAGATGGCAGAACAGTGACTAGGACAGATTGTTAAAGGACAAACATAGATTAGAGTTACAAAAGATAGGAAGTTGTGGAGTGCTATTATCACCTACCTAACAAGCTTGTATAAATAGATGGCAGAACAGTGACTAGGACAGATTGTTAAAGGACAAACATAGATTAGAGTTACAAAAGATAGGAAGTTGTGGAGTGCTATTATCACCTACCTAACAATCTTGTATAAATAGATGGCAGAACAGTGTCTAGGACAGATTGTTAAAGGACAAACATTGATTAGAGTTACAAAAGATAGGAAGTTGTGGAGTGCTATTATCACCTACCTAACAAGCTTGTATAAATAGATGGCAGAACAGTGACTAGGACAGATTGTTAAAGGACAAACATTGATTAGAGTTACAAAAGATAGGAAGTTGTGGAGTACTATTCTCACCTACCTAACAAGCTTGTATAAATAGATGGCAGAACAGTGACTAGGACAGATTGTTAAAGGACAAACATTGATTAGAGTTACAAAAGATAGGAAGTTGTGGAGTGCTATTAACACCTACCTAACAAGCTTGTATAAATAGATGGCAGAACAGTGACTAGGACAGATTGTTAAAGGACAAACATTGATTAGAGTTACAAAAGATAGGAAGTTGTGGAGTGCTATTATCACCTACCTAACAAGCTTGTATAAATAGATGGCAGAACAGTGACTAGGACAGATTGTTAAAGGACAAACATTGATTAGAGTTACAAAAGATAGGAAGTTGTGGAGTGCTATTAACACCTACCTAACAAGCTTGTATAAATAGATGGCAGAACAGTGACTAGGACAGATTGTTAAAGGACAAACATTGATTAGAGTTACAAAAGATAGGAAGTTGTGGAGTGCTATTATCACCTACCTAACAAGCTTGTATAAATAGATGGCAGAACAGTGACTAGGACAGATTGTTAAAGGACAAACATTGATTAGAGTTACAAAAGATAGGAAGTTGTGGAGTGCTATTATCACCTACCTAACAAGCTTGTATAAATAGATGGCAGAACAGTGACTAGGACAGATTGTTAAAGGACAAACATTGATTAGAGTTACAAAAGATAGGAAGTTGTGGAGTGCTATTATCACCTACCTAACAAGCTTGTATAAATAGATGGCAGAACAGTGACTAGGACAGATTGTTAAAGGACAAACTTTGATTAGAGTTACAAAAGATAGGAAGTTGTGGAGTGCTATTATCGCCTACCTAACAAGCTTGTATAAATTGATTGCAGAACAGTGACTAGGACAGATTGTTAAAGGACAAACATTGATTAGAGTTACAAAAGATAGGAAGTTGTGGAGTGTTATTATCACCTACCTAACAAGCTTGTATAAATAGATGGCAGAACAGTGTCTAGGACAGATTGTTAAAGGACAAACATTGATTAGAGTTACAAAAGATAGGAAGTTGTGGAGTGCTATTATCACCTACCTAACAAGCTTGTATAAATAGATGGCAGAACAGTGACTAGGACAGATTGTTAAAGGACAAACATTGATTAGAGTTACAAAATATAGGAAGTTGTGGAGTGCTATTATCACCTACCTAACAAGCTTGTATAAATAGATGGCAGAACAGTGTCTAGGACAGATTGTTAAAGGACAAACATTGATTAAAGTTACAAAAGAGAGGAAGTTGTGGAGTGCTATTATCACCTACTTAACAAGCTTGTATAAATAGATGGCAGAACAGTGACTAGGACAGATTGTTAAAGGACAAACATTGATTAGAGTTACAAAAGATAGGAAGTTGTGGAGTGCTATTATCACCTACCTAACAAGCTTGTATAAATAGATGGCAGAACAGTGTCTAGGACAGATTGTTAAAGGACAAACATTGATTAGAGTTACAAAAGATAGGAAGTTGTGGAGTGCTATTATCACCTACCTAACAAGCTTGTATAAATAGATGGCAGAACAGTGACTAGGACAGATTGTTAAAGGACAAACATTGATTAGAGTTACAAAAGATAGGAAGTTGTGGAGTGCTATTATCACCTACCTAACAAGCTTGTATAAATAGATGGCAGAACAGTGACTAGGACAGATTGTTAAAGGACAAACATTGATTAGAGTTACAAAAGATAGGAAGTTGTGGAGTGCTATTATCACCTACCTAACAAGCTTGTATAAATAGATGGCAGAACAGTGACTAGGACAGATGGTTAAAGGACAAATATAGATTAGAGTTACAAAAGATAGGAAGTTGTGGAGTGCTATTATCACCTACCTAACAAGCTTGTATAAATAGATGGCAGAACAGTGTCTACGACAGATTGTTAAAGGACAAACATTGATTAGAGTTACAAAAGATAGGAAGTTGTGGAGTGCTATTATCACCTACCTAACAAACTTGTATAAATAGATGGCAGAACAGTGACTAGGACAGATTGTTAAAGGACAAACATAGATTAGAGTTACAAAAGATAGGAAGTTGTGGAGTGCTATTATCACCTACCTAACAAGCTTGTATAAATAGATGGCAGAACAGTGTCTAGGACAGATTGTTAAAGGACAAACATTGATTAGAGTTACAAAAGATAGGAAGTTGTGGAGTGCTATTATCACCTACCTAACAAGCTTGTATAAATAGATGGCAGAACAGTGACTAGGACAGATTGTTAAAGGACAAACATTGATTAGAGTTACAAAAGATAGGAAGTTGTGGAGTGCTATTATCACCTACCTAACAAGCTTGTATAAATAGATGGCAGAACAGTGTCTAGGACAGATTGTTAAAGGACAAACATTGATTAGAGTTACAAAAGATAGGAAGTTGTGGAGTGCTATTATCACCTACCTAACAAGCTTGTATAAATAGATGGCAGAACAGTGACTAGGACAGATTGTTAAAGGACAAACATTGATTAGAGTTACAAAAGATAGGAAGTTGTGGAGTGCTATTATCACCTACCTAACAAGCTGGTATAAATAGATGGCAGAACAGTGACTCGGACAGATTGTTAAAGGACAAACATTGATTAGTGTTACAAAAGATAGGAAGTTGTGGAGTGCTATTATCACCTACCTAACAAGCTTGTATAAATAGATGGCAGAACAGTGACTAGGACAGATTGTTAAAGGACAAACATTGATTAGAGTTACAAAAGATAGGAAGTTGTGGAGTGCTATTATCGCCTACCTAACAAGCTTGTATAAATAGATGGCAGAACAGTGACTAGGACAGATTGTTATAGGACAAACATTGATTAGAGTTACAAAAGATAGGAAGTTGTGGAGTGCTATTATCGCCTACCTAACAAGCTTGTATAAATTGATTGCAGAACAGTGACTAGGACAGATTGTTAAAGGACAAACATTGATTAGAGTTACAAAAGATAGGAAGTTGTGGAGTGTTATTATCACCTACCTAACAAGCTTGTATAAATAGATGGCAGAACAGTGTCTAGGACAGATTGTTAAAGGACAAACATTGATTAGAGTTACAAAAGATAGGAAGTTGTGGAGTGCTATTATCACCTACCTAACAAGCTTGTATAAATAGATGGCAGAACAGTGACTAGGACAGATTGTTAAAGGACAAACATTGATTAGAGTTACAAAAGATAGGAAGTTGTGGAGTGCTATTATCACCTACCTAACAAGCTTGTATAAATAGATGGCAGAACAGTGTCTAGGACAGATTGTTAAAGGACAAACATTGATTAGAGTTACAAAAGATAGGAAGTTGTGGAGTGCTATTATCACCTACCTAACAAGCTTGTATAAATAGATGGCAGAACAGTGACTAGGACAGATTGTTAAAGGACAAACATTGATTAGAGTTACAAAAGATAGGAAGTTGTGGAGTGCTATTATCACCTACCTAACAAGCTTGTATAAATAGATGGCAGAACAGTGTCTAGGACAGATTGTTAAAGGACAAACATTGATTAGAGTTACAAAAGAGAGGAAGTTGTGGAGTGCTATTATCACCTACTTAACAAGCTTGTATAAATAGATGGCAGAACAGTGACTAGGACAGATTGTTAAAGGACAAACATTGATTAGAGTTACAAAAGATAGGAAGTTGTGGAGTGCTATTATCACCTACCTAACAAGCTTGTATAAATAGATGGCAGAACAGTGTCTAGGACAGATTGTTAAAGGACAAACATTGATTAGAGTTACAAAAGATAGGAAGTTGTGGAGTGCTATTATCACCTACCTAACAAGCTTGTATAAATAGATGGCAGAACAGTGACTAGGACAGATTGTTAAAGGACAAACATTGATTAGAGTTACAAAAGATAGGAAGTTGTGGAGTGCTATTATCACCTACCTAACAAGCTTGTATAAATAGATGGCAGAACAGTGACTAGGACAGATTGTTAAAGGACAAACATAGATTAGAGTTACAAAAGATAGGAAGTTGTGGAGTGCTATTATCACCTACCTAACAAGCTTGTATAAATAGATGGCAGAACAGTGTCTACGACAGATTGTTAAAGGACAAACATTGATTAGAGTTACAAAAGATAGGAAGTTGTGGAGTGCTATTATCACCTACCTAACAAGCTTGTATAAATAGATGGCAGAACAGTGACTAGGACAGATTGTTAAAGGACAAACATTGATTAGAGTTACAAAAGATAGGAAGTTGTGGAGTGCTATTATCACCTACCTAACAAGCTTGTATAAATAGATGGCAGAACAGTGACTAGGACAGATTGTTAAAGGACAAACATTGATTAGAGTTACAAAAGATAGGAAGTTGTGGAGTGCTATTATCACCTACCTAACAAGCTTGTATAAATAGATGGCAGAACAGTGACTAGGACAGATTGTTAAAGGACAAACATTGATTAGAGTTACAAAAGATAGGAAGTTGTGGAGTGCTATTATCACCTACCTAACAAGCTTGTATAAATAGATGGCAGAACAGTGACTAGGACAGATTGTTAAAGGACAAACATAGATTAGAGTTACAAAAGATAGGAAGTTGTGGAGTGCTATTATCACCTACCTAACAAGCTTGTATAAATAGATGGCAGAACAGTGTCTACGACAGATTGTTAAAGGACAAACATTGATTAGAGTTACAAAAGATAGGAAGTTGTGGAGTGCTATTATCACCTACCTAACAAGCTTGTATAAATAGATGGCAGAACAGTGACTAGGACAGATTGTTAAAGGACAAACATTGATTAGAGTTACAAAAGATAGGAAGTTGTGGAGTGCTATTATCACCTACCTAACAAGCTTGTATAAATAGATGGCAGAACAGTGTCTAGGACAGATTGTTAAAGGACAAACATTGATTAGAGTTACAAAAGAGAGGAAGTTGTGGAGTGCTATTATCACCTACTTAACAAGCTTGTATAAATAGATGGCAGAACAGTGACTAGGACAGATTGTTAAAGGACAAACATTGATTAGAGTTACAAAAGATAGGAAGTTGTGGAGTGCTATTATCACCTACCTAACAAGCTTGTATAAATAGATGGCAGAACAGTGTCTAGGACAGATTGTTAAAGGACAAACATTGATTAGAGTTACAAAAGATAGGAAGTTGTGGAGTGCTATTATCACCTACCTAACAAGCTTGTATAAATAGATGGCAGAACAGTGACTAGGACAGATTGTTAAAGGACAAACATTGATTAGAGTTACAAAAGATAGGAAGTTGTGGAGTGCTATTATCACCTACCTAACAAGCTTGTATAAATAGATGGCAGAACAGTGACTAGGACAGATTGTTAAAGGACAAACATAGATTAGAGTTACAAAAGATAGGAAGTTGTGGAGTGCTATTATCACCTACCTAACAAGCTTGTATAAATAGATGGCAGAACAGTGTCTAGGACAGATTGTTAAAGGACAAACATTGATTAGAGTTACAAAAGATAGGAAGTTGTGGAGTGCTATTATCACCTACCTAACAAGCTTGTATAAATAGATGGCAGAACAGTGACTAGGACAGATTGTTAAAGGACAAACATTGATTAGAGTTACAAAAGATAGGAAGTTGTGGAGTGCTATTATCACCTACCTAACAAGCTTGTATAAATAGATGGCAGAACAGTGACTAGGACAGATTGTTAAAGGACAAACATTGATTAGAGTTACAAAAGATAGGAAGTTGTGGAGTGCTATTATCACCTACCTAACAAGCTTGTATAAATAGATGGCAGAACAGTGACTAGGACAGATTGTTAAAGGACAAACATTGATTAGAGTTACAAAAGATAGGAAGTTGTGGAGTGCTATTATCACCTACCTAACAAGCTTGTATAAATAGATGGCAGAACAGTGACTAGGACAGATTGTTAAAGGACAAACATAGATTAGAGTTACAAAAGATAGGAAGTTGTGGAGTGCTATTATCACCTACCTAACAAGCTTGTATAAATAGATGGCAGAACAGTGTCTACGACAGATTGTTAAAGGACAAACATTGATTAGAGTTACAAAAGATAGGAAGTTGTGGAGTGCTATTATCACCTACCTAACAAACTTGTATAAATAGATGGCAGAACAGTGACTAGGAGATATTGTTAAAGGACAAACATAGATTAGAGTTACAAAAGATAGGAAGTTGTGGAGTGCTATTATCACCTACCTAACAAGCTTGCATAAATAGATGGCAGAACAGTGTCTAGGACAGATTGTTAAAGGACAAACATTGATTAGAGTTACAAAAGATAGGAAGTTGTGGAGTGCTATTATCACCTACCTAACAAGCTTGTATAAATAGATGGCAG
The DNA here is from genome assembly GCA_964036315.1 of Acanthosepion esculentum. NCBI lineage: Eukaryota > Metazoa > Mollusca > Cephalopoda > Sepiida > Sepiidae > Acanthosepion > Acanthosepion esculentum. Next base: position 41,367,009 of record OZ038508.1, on the reverse strand, counting down.
AACAGTGTCTAGGACAGATTGTTAAAGGACAAACATTGATTAGAGTTACAAAAGAGAGGAAGTTGTGGAGTGCTATTATCACCTACTTAACAAGCTTGTATAAATAGATGGCAGAACAGTGACTAGGACAGATTGTTAAAGGACAAACATTGATTAGAGTTACAAAAGATAGGAAGTTGTGGAGTGCTATTATCACCTACCTAACAAGCTTGTATAAATAGATGGCAGAACAGTGTCTAGGACAGATTGTTAAAGGACAAACATTGATTAGAGTTACAAAAGATAGGAAGTTGTGGAGTGCTATTATCACCTACCTAACAAGCTTGTATAAATAGATGGCAGAACAGTGACTAGGACAGATTGTTAAAGGACAAACATTGATTAGAGTTACAAAAGATAGGAAGTTGTGGAGTGCTATTATCACCTACCTAACAAGCTTGTATAAATAGATGGCAGAACAGTGACTAGGACAGATTGTTAAAGGACAAACATAGATTAGAGTTACAAAAGATAGGAAGTTGTGGAGTGCTATTATCACCTACCTAACAAGCTTGTATAAATAGATGGCAGAACAGTGTCTAGGACAGATTGTTAAAGGACAAACATTGATTAGAGTTACAAAAGATAGGAAGTTGTGGAGTGCTATTATCACCTACCTAACAAGCTTGTATAAATAGATGGCAGAACAGTGACTAGGACAGATTGTTAAAGGACAAACATTGATTAGAGTTACAAAAGATAGGAAGTTGTGGAGTGCTATTATCACCTACCTAACAAGCTTGTATAAATAGATGGCAGAACAGTGACTAGGACAGATTGTTAAAGGACAAACATTGATTAGAGTTACAAAAGATAGGAAGTTGTGGAGTGCTATTATCACCTACCTAACAAGCTTGTATAAATAGATGGCAGAACAGTGACTAGGACAGATTGTTAAAGGACAAACATTGATTAGAGTTACAAAAGATAGGAAGTTGTGGAGTGCTATTATCACCTACCTAACAAGCTTGTATAAATAGATGGCAGAACAGTGACTAGGACAGATTGTTAAAGGACAAACATAGATTAGAGTTACAAAAGATAGGAAGTTGTGGAGTGCTATTATCACCTACCTAACAAGCTTGTATAAATAGATGGCAGAACAGTGTCTACGACAGATTGTTAAAGGACAAACATTGATTAGAGTTACAAAAGATAGGAAGTTGTGGAGTGCTATTATCACCTACCTAACAAACTTGTATAAATAGATGGCAGAACAGTGACTAGGAGAGATTGTTAAAGGACAAACATAGATTAGAGTTACAAAAGATAGGAAGTTGTGGAGTGCTATTATCACCTACCTAACAAGCTTGCATAAATAGATGGCAGAACAGTGTCTAGGACAGATTGTTAAAGGACAAACATTGATTAGAGTTACAAAAGATAGGAAGTTGTGGAGTGCTATTATCACCTACCTAACAAGCTTGTATAAATAGATGGCAGAACAGTGACTAGGACAGATTGTTAAAGGACAAACATTGATTAGAGTTACAAAAGATAGGAAGTTGTGGAGTGCTATTATCACCTACCTAACAAGCTTGTATAAATAGATGGCAGAACAGTGTCTAGGACAGATTGTTAAAGGACAAACATTGATTAGAGTTACAAAAGATAGGAAGTTGTGGAGTGCTATTATCACCTACCTAACAAGCTTGTATAAATAGATGGCAGAACAGTGACTAGGACAGATTGTTAAAGGACAAACATTGATTAGAGTTACAAAAGATAGGAAGTTGTGGAGTGCTATTATCACCTACCTAACAAGCTGGTATAAATAGATGGCAGAACAGTGACTAGGACAGATTGTTAAAGGACAAACATTGATTAGTGTTACAAAAGATAGGAAGTTGTGGAGTGCTATTATCACCTACCTAACAAGCTTGTATAAATAGATGGCAGAACAGTGACTAGGACAGATTGTTAAAGGACATATATTGATTAGAGTTACAAAAGATAGGAAGTTGTGGAGTGCTATTATCGCCTACCTAACAAGCTTGTATAAATAGATGGCAGATCAGTGACAAAAACAGATTGTTAAAGGACAAACATTGATTAGAGTTACAAAAGATAGGAAGTTGTGGAGTGCTATTATCACCTACCTAACAAGCTGGTATAAATAGATGGCAGAACAGTGACTAGGACAGATTGTTAAAGGACAAACATTGATTAGAGTTACAAAAGATAGGAAGTTGTGGAGTGCTATTATCACCTACCTAACAAGCTTGTATAAATAGATGGCAGAACAGTGACTAAGACAGATTGTTAAAGGACAAACATAGATTAGAGTTACAAAAGATAGGAAGTTGTGGAGTGCTATTATCACCTACCTAACAAGCTTGTATAAATAGATGGCAGAACAGTGACTAGGACAGATTGTTAAAGGACAAACATTGATTAGAGTTACAAAAGATAGGAAGTTGTGGAGTGCTATTATCACCTACCTAACAAACTTGTATAAATAGATGGCAGAACAGTGACTAGGAGAGATTGTTAAAGGACAAACATAGATTAGAGTTACAAAAGATAGGAAGTTGTGGAGTGCTATTATCACCTACCTAACAAGCTTGTATAAATAGATGGCAGAACAGTGTCTAGGACAGATTGTTAAAGGACAAACATTGATTAGAGTTACAAAAGGTAGGAAGTTGTGGAGTGCTATTATCACCTACCTAACAAGCTTGTATAAATAGATGGCAGAACAGTGACTAGGACAGATTGTTAAAGGACAAACATTGATTAGAGTTACAAAAGATAGGAAGTTGTGGAGTGCTATTATCACCTACCTAACAAGCTGGTATAAATAGATGGCAGAACAGTGACTAGGACAGATTGTTAAAGGACAAACATTGATTAGTGTTACAAAAGATAGGAAGTTGTGGAGTGCTATTATCACCTACCTAACAAGCTTGTATAAATAGATGGCAGAACAGTGACTAGGACAGATTGTTAAAGGACATACATTGATTAGAGTTACAAAAGATAGGAAGTTGTGGAGTGCTATTATCGCCTACCTAACAAGCTTGTATAAATAGATGGCAGAACAGTGACAAAAACAGATTGTTAAAGGACAAACATTGATTAGAGTTACAAAAGATAGGAAATTGTGGAGTGCTATTATCACCTACCTAACAAGCTTGTATAAATAGATGGCAGAAAAGTGACTAGGACAGATTGTTAAAGGACAAACATTAATTAGAGTTACAAAAGATAGGAAGTTGTGGAGTGCTATTATCACCTACCTAACAAGCTTGTATAAATAGATGGCAGAACAGTGACTAGGACAGATTGTTAAAGGACAAACATTGATTAGAGTTACAAAAGATAGGAAGTTGTGGAGTGCTATTATCACCTACCTAACAAGCTTGTATAAATAGATGGCAGAACAGTGTCTAGGACAGATTGTTAAAGGACAAACATTGATTAGAGTTACAAAAGATAGGAAGTGGTGGAGTGCTATTATCACCTACCTAACAAGCTTGTATAAATAGATGGCAGAACAGTGACTAGGACAGATTGTTAAAGGACAAACATAGATTAGAGTTACAAAAGATAGGAAGTTGTGGAGTGCTATTATCACCTACCTAACAAGCTTGTATAAATAGATGGCAGAACAGTGACTAGGACAGATTGTTAAAGGACAAACATTGATTAGAGTTACAAAAGATAGGAAGTTGTGGAGTGCTATTATCACCTACCTAACAAGCTTGTATAAATAGATTGCAGAACAGTGACTAGGACAGATTGTTAAAGGACAAACATTGATTAGAGTTACAAAAGATAGGAAGTTGTGGAGTGCTATTATCACCTACCTAACAAGCTTGTATAAATAGATGGCAGAACAGTGTCTAGGACAGATTGTTAAAGGACAAACATTGATTAGAGTTACAAAAGATAGGAAGTGGTGGAGTGCTATTATCACCTACCTAACAAGCTTGTATAAATAGATGGTAGAACAGTGACTAGGACAGATTGTTAAAGGACAAACATAGATTAGAGTTACAAAAGATAGGAAGTTGTGGAGTGCTATTATCACCTACCTAACAAGCTTGTATAAATAGATGGCAGAACAGTGACTAGGACAGATTGTTAAAGGACAAACATTGATTAGAGTTACAAAAGATAGGAAGTTGTGGAGTGCTATTATCACCTACCTAACAAGCTTGTATAAATAGATGGCAGAACAGTGTCTAGGACAGATTGTTAAAGGACAAACATTGATTAGAGTTACAAAAGATAGGAAGTTGTGGAGTGCTATTATCACCTACCTAACAAGCTTGTATAAATAGATGGCAGAACAGTGACTAGGACAGATTGTTAAAGGACAAACATTGATTAGAGTTACAAAAGATAGGAAGTTGTGGAGTGCTATTCTCACCTACCTAACAAGCTTGTATAAATAGATGGCAGAACAGTGACTAGGACAGATTGTTAAAGGACAAACATTGATTAGAGTTACAAAAGATAGGAAGTTGTGGAGTGCTATTAACACCTACCTAACAAGCTTGTATAAATAGATGGCAGAACAGTGTCTAGGACAGATTGTTAAAGGACAAACATTGATTAGAGTTACAAAAGATAGGAAGTTGTGGAGTGCTATTATCACGTACCTAACAAGCTTGTATAAATAGATGGCAGAACAGTGACTAAGACAGATTGTTAAAGGACAAACATAGATTAGAGTTACAAAAGATAGGAAGTTGTGGAGTGCTATTATCACCTACCTAACAAGCTTGTATTAATAGATGGCAGAACAGTGACTAGGACAGATTGTTAAAGGACAAACATTGATTAGAGTTACAAAAGATAGGAAGTTGTGGAGTGCTATTATCACCTACCTAACAAACTTGTATAAATAGATGGCAGAACAGTGACTAGGAGAGATTGTTAAAGGACAAACATAGATTAGAGTTACAAAAGATAGGAAGTTGTGGAGTGCTATTATCACCTACCTAACAAGCTTGTATAAATAGATGGCAGAACAGTGTCTAGGACAGATTGTTAAAGGACAAACATTGATTAGAGTTACAAAAGGTAGGAAGTTGTGGAGTGCTATTATCACCTACCTAACAAGCTTGTATAAATAGATGGCAGAACAGTGACTAGGACAGATTGTTAAAGGACAAACATTGATTAGAGTTACAAAAGATAGGAAGTTGTGGAGTGCTATTATCACCTACCTAACAAGCTTGTATAAATAGATGGCAGAACAGTGTCTAGGACAGATTGTTAAAGGACAAACATTGATTAGAGTTGCAAAAGATAGGAAGTTGTGGAGTGCTATTATCACCTACCTAACAAGCTTGTATAAATAGATGGCAGAACAGTGTCTAGGACAGATTGTTAAAGGACAAACATTGATTAGAGTTACAAAAGATAGGAAGTTGTGGAGTGCTATTATCACCTACCTAACAAGCTTGTATAAATAGATGGCAGAACAGTGTCTAGGAAAGATTGTTAAAGGACAAACATTGATTAGAGTTACAAAAGATAGGAAGTTGTGGAGTGCTATTATCACCTACCTAACAAGCTTGTATAAATAGATGGCAGAACAGTGACTAGGACAGATTGTTAAAGGACAAACATTGATTAGAGTTACAAAAGATAGGAAGTTGTGGAGTGCTATTATCACCTACCTAACAAGCTGGTATAAATAGATGGCAGAACAGTGACTAGGACAGATTGTTAAAGGACAAACATTGATTAGTGTTACAAAAGATAGGAAGTTGTGGAGTGCTATTATCACCTACCTAACAAGCTTGTATAAATAGATGGCAGAACAGTGACTAGGACAGATTGTTAAAGGACATACATTGATTAGAGTTACAAAAGATAGGAAGTTGTGGAGTGCTATTATCGCCTACCTAACAAGCTTGTATAAATAGATGGCAGAACAGTGACAAAAACAGATTGTTAAAGGACAAACATTGATTAGAGTTACAAAAGATAGGAAGTTGTGGAGTGCTATTATCACCTACCTAACAAGCTTGTATAAATAGATGGCAGAAAAGTGACTAGGACAGATTGTTAAAGGACAAACATTAATTAGAGTTACAAAAGATAGGAAGTTGTGGAGTGCTATTATCACCTACCTAACAAGCTTGTATAAATAGATGGCAGAACAGTGTCTAGGACAGATTGTTAAAGGACAAACATTGATTAGAGTTACAAAAGATAGGAAGTGGTGGAGTGCTATTATCACCTACCTAACAAGCTTGTATAAATAGATGGCAGAACAGTGACTAGGACAGATTGTTAAAGGACAAACATAGATTAGAGTTACAAAAGATAGGAAGTTGTGGAGTGCTATTATCACCTACCTAACAAGCTTGTATAAATAGATGGCAGAACAGTGACTAGGACAGATTGTTAAAGGACAAACATTGATTAGAGTTACAAAAGATAGGAAGTTGTGGAGTGCTATTATCACCTACCTAACAAGCTTGTATAAATAGATGGCAGAACAGTGTCTAGGACAGATTGTTAAAGGACAAACATTGATTAGAGTTACAAAAGATAGGAAGTTGTGGAGTGCTATTATCACCTACCTAACAAGCTTGTATAAATAGATGGCAGAACAGTGACTAGGACAGATTGTTAAAGGACAAACATTGATTAGAGTTACAAAAGATAGGAAGTTGTGGAGTGCTATTCTCACCTACCTAACAAGCTTGTATAAATAGATGGCAGAACAGTGACTAGGACAGATTGTTAAAGGACAAACATTGATTAGAGTTACAAAAGATAGGAAGTTGTGGAGTGCTATTAACACCTACCTAACAAGCTTGTATAAATAGATGGCAGAACAGTGTCTAGGACAGATTGTTAAAGGACAAACATTGATTAGAGTTACAAAAGATAGGAAGTTGTGGAGTGCTATTATCACCTACCTAACAAGCTTGTATAAATAGATGGCAGAACAGTGACTAGGACAGATTGTTAAAGGACAAACATTGATTAGAGTTACAAAAGATAGGAAGTTGTGGAGGGCTATTATCGCCTACCTAACAAGCTTGTATAAATTGATTGCAGAACAGTGACTAGGACAGATTGTTAAAGGACAAACATTGATTAGAGTTACAAAAGATAGGAAGTTGTGGAGTGTTATTATCACCTACCTAACAAGCTTGTATAAATAGATGGCAGAACAGTGTCTAGGACAGATTGTTAAAGGACAAACATTGATTAGAGTTACAAAAGATAGGAAGTTGTGGAGTGCTATTATCACCTACCTAACAAGCTTGTATAAATAGATGGCAGAACAGTGACTAGGACAGATTGTTAAAGGACAAACATTGATTAGAGTTACAAAAGATAGGAAGTTGTGGAGTGCTATTATCACCTACCTAACAAGCTTGTATAAATAGATGGCAGAACAGTGTCTAGGACAGATTGTTAAAGGACAAACATTGATTAGAGTTACAAAAGATAGGAAGTTGTGGAGTGCTATATCACCTACCTAACAAGCTTGTATAAATAGATGGCAGAACAGTTACTAGGACAGATTGTTAAAGGACAAACATTGATTAGAGTTACAAAAGATAGGAAGTTGTGGAGTGCTATTATCACCTACCTAACAAGCTTGTATAAATAGATGGCAGAACAGTGACTAGGACAGATTGTTAAAGGACAAACATTGATTAGAGTTACAAAAGATAGGAAGTTGTGGAGTGCTATTATCACCTACCTAACAAGCTTGTATAAATAGATGGCAGAACAGTGTCTAGGACAGATTGTTAAAGGACAAACATTGATTAGAGTTACAAAAGAGAGGAAGTTGTGGAGTGCTATTATCACCTACTTAACAAGCTTGTATAAATAGATCGCAGAACAGTGACTAGGACAGATTGTTAAAGGACAAACATTGATTAGAGTTACAAAAGATAGGAAGTTGTGGAGTGCTATTATCACCTACCTAACAAGCTTGTATAAATAGATGGCAGAACAGTGTCTAGGACAGATTGTTAAAGGACAAACATTGATTAGAGTTACAAAAGATAGGAAGTTGTGGAGTGCTATTAACACCTACCTAACAAGCTTGTATAAATAGATGGCAGAACAGTGACTAGGACAGATTGTTAAAGGACAAACATTGATTAGAGTTACAAAAGATAGGAAGTTGTGGAGTGCTATTATCACCTACCTAAGAAGCTTGTATAAATAGATGGCAGAACAGTGACTAGGACAGATTGTTAAAGGACAAACATTGATTAGAGTTACAAAAGATAGGAAGTTGTGGAGTGCTATTATCACCTACCTAACAAGCTTGTATAAATAGATGGCAGAACAGTGTCTACAACAGATTGTTAAAGGACAAACATTGATTAGAGTTACAAAAGATAGGAAGTTGTGGAGTGCTATTATCACCTACCTAACAAACTTGTATAAATAGATGGCAGAACAGTGACTAGGACAGATTGTTAAAGGACAAACATAGATTAGAGTTACAAAAGATAGGAAGTTGTGGAGTGCTATTATCACCTACCTAACAAGCTTGTATAAATAGATGGCAGAACAGTGTCTAGGACAGATTGTTAAAGGACAAACATTGATTAGAGTTACAAAAGATAGGAAGTGGTGGAGTGCTATTATCACCTACCTAACAAGCTTGTATAAATAGATGGCAGAACAGTGACTAGGACAGATTGTTAAAGGACAAACATTGATTAGAGTTACAAAAGATAGGAAGTTGTGGAGTGCTATTATCACCTACCTAACAAGCTTGTATAAATAGATGGCAGAACAGTGTCTAGGACAGATTGTTAAAGGACAAACATTGATTAGAGTTACAAAAGATAGGAAGTTGTGGAGTGCTATTATCACCTACCTAACAAGCTTGTATAAATAGATGGCAGAACAGTGACTAGGACAGATTGTTAAAGGACAAACATTGATTACAGTTACAAAAGATAGGAAGTTGTGGAGTGCTATTATCACCTACCTAACAAGCTGGTATAAATAGATGGCAGAACAGTGACTAGGACAGATTGTTAAAGGACAATCATTGATTAGTGTTACAAAAGATAGGAAGTTGTGGAGTGCTATTATCACCTACCTAACAAGCTTGTATAAATAGATGGCAGAACAGTGACTAGGACAGATTGTTAAAGGACAAACATTGATTAGAGTTACAAAAGATAGGAAGTTGTGGAGTGCTATTATCGCCTACCTAACAAGCTTGTATAAATAGATGGCAGAACAGTGACTAAAACAGATTGTTAAAGGACAAACATTGATTAGAGTTACAAAAGATAGCAAGTTGTGGAGTGCTATTATCACCTACCTAACAAGCTTGTATAAATAGATAGCAGAAAAGTGACTAGGACAGATTGTTAAAGGACAAACATTAATTAGAGTTGCAAAAGATAGGAAGTTGTGGAGTGCTATTATCACCTACCTAACAAGCTTGTATAAATAGATGGCAGAACAGTGTCTAGGACAGATTGTTAAAGGACAAACATTGATTAGAGTTACAAAAGATAGGAAGTTGTGTAGTGCTATTATCACCTACCTAAAAAGCTTGTATAAATAGATGGCAGAACAGTGACTAGGACAGATTGTTAAAGGACAAACATTAATTAGAGTTACAAAAGATAGGAAGTTGTGGAGTGCTATTATCACCTACCTAACAAGCTTGTATAAATAGATGGCAGAACAGTGACTAGGACAGATTGTTAAAGGACAAACATTAATTAGAGTTACAAAAGATAGGAAGTTGTGGAGTGCTATTATCACCTACCTAACAAGCTTGTATAAATAGATGGCAGAACAGTGACTAGGACAGATTGTTAAAGGACAAACATTAATTAGAGTTACAAAAGATAGGAAGTTGTGTAGTGCTATTATCACCTACCTAACAAGCTTGTATAAATAGATGGCAGAACAGTGACTAGGACAGATTGTTAAAGGACAAACATTAATTAGAGTTACAAAAGATAGGAAGTTGTGTAGTGCTATTAACACCTACCTAACAAGCTTGTATAAATAGATGGCAGAACAGTGACTAGGACAGATTGTTAAAGGACAAACATTAATTAGAGTTACAAAAGATAGGAAGTTGTGGAGTGCTATTATCACCTACCTAACAAGCTTGTATAAATAGATGGCAGAACAGTGACTAGGACAGATTGTTAAAGGACAAACATTAATTAGAGTTACAAAAGATAGGAAGTTGTGTAGTGCTATTATCACCTACCTAACAAGCTTGTATAAATAGATGGCAGAACAGTGACTAGGACAGATTGTTAAAGGACAAACATTAATTAGAGTTACAAAAGATAGGAAGTTGTGTAGTGCTATTATCACCTACCTAACAAGCTTGTATAAATAGATGGCAGAACAGTGACTAGGACAGATTGTTAAAGGCCAAACATTAATTAGAGTTACAAAAGATAGGAAGTTGTGGAGTGCTATTATCACCTACCTAACAAGCTTGTATAAATAGATGGCAGAACAGTGACTAGGACAGATTGTTAAAGGACAAACATTAATTAGAGTTACAAAAGATAGGAAGTTGTGTAGTGCTATTATCACCTACCTAACAAGCTTGTATAAATAGATGGCAGAACAGTGACTAGGACAGATTGTTAAAGGACAAACATTAATTAGAGTTACAAAAGATAGGAAGTTGTGTAGTGCTGTTATCACCTACCTAACAAGCTTGTATAAATAGATGGCAGAACAGTGACTAGGACAGATTGTTAAAGGACAAACATTAATTAGAGTTACAAAAGATAGGAAGTTGTGGAGTGCTATTATCACCTACCTAACAAGCTTGTATAAATATATGGCAGAACAGTGACTAGGACAGATTGTTAAAGGACAAACATAGATTAGAGTTACAAAAGATAGGAAGTTGTGGAGTGCTATTATCACCTACCTAACAAGCTTGTATAAATAGATGGCAGAACAGTGACTAGGACAGATTGTTAAAGGACAAACATAGATTAGAGTTACAAAAGATAGGAAGTTGTGGAGTGCTATTATCACCTACCTAACAAGCTTGTATAAATAGATGGCAGAACAGTGTCTAGGACAGATTGATAAAGGACAAACATTGATTAGAGTTACAAAAGATAGGAAGTTGTGGAGTGCTATTATCACCTACCTAACAAGCTTGTATAAATAGATGGCAGAACAGTGACTAGGACAGATTGTTAAAGGACAAACATTGATTAGAGTTACAAAAGATAGGAAGTTGTGGAGTGCTATTCTCACCTACCTAACAAGCTTGTATAAATAGATGGCAGAACAGTGACTATGACAGATTGTTAAAGGACAAACATTGATTAGAGTTACAAAAGATAGGAAGTTGTGGAGTGCTATTATCACCTACCTAACAAGCTTGTATAAATAGATGGCAGAACAGTGACTAGGACAGATTGTTAAAGGACAAACATTGATTAGAGTTACAAAAGATAGGAAGTTGTGGAGTGCTATTATCGCCTACCTAACAAGCTTGTATAAATTGATTGCAGAACAGTGACTAGGACAGATTGTTAAAGGACAAACATTGATTAGAGTTACAAAAGATAGGAAGTTGTGGAGTGTTATTATCACCTACCTAACAAGCTTGTATAAATAGATGGCAGAACAGTGACTAGGACAGATTGTTAAAGGACAAACATTGATTAGAGTTACAAAAGATAGGAAGTTGTGGAGTGCTATTATCACCTACCTAACAAGCTTGTATAAATAGATGGCAGAACAGTGTCTAAGACAGATTGTTAAAGGACAAACATTGATTAGAGTTACAAAAGATAGGAAGTTGTGGAGTGCTATTATCACCTACCTAACAAGCTTGTATAAATAGATGGCAGAACAGTGACTAGGACAGATTGTTAAAGGACAAACATTGATTAGAGTTACAAAAGATAGGAAGTTGTGGAGTGCTATTATCACCTACCTAACAATCTTGTATAAATAGATGGCAGAACAGTGACTAGGACAGATTGTTAAAGGACAAACATTGATTAGAGTTACAAAAGATAGGAAGTTGTGGAGTGCTATTATCGCCTACCTAACAAGCTTGTATAAATAGATGGCAGAACAGTGACTAGGACAGATTGTTAAAGGACAAACATTGATTAGAGTTACAAAAGATAGGAAGTTGTGGAGTGCTATTATCACCTACCTAACAAGCTTGTATAAATAGATGGCAGAACAGTGTCTAGGACAGATTGTTAAAGGACAAACATTGATTAGAGTTACAAAAGATAGGAAGTTGTGGAGTGCTATTATCACCTCCCTAACAAGCTGGTATAAATAGATGGCAGAACAGTGACTAGGACAGATTGTTAAAGGACAAACATTGATTAGTGTTACAAAAGATAGGAAGTTGTGGAGTGCTATTATCACCTACCTAACAAGCTTGTATAAATAGATGGCAGAACAATGACTAGGACAGATTGTTAAAGGACAAACATTGATTAGAGTTACAAAAGATAGGATGTTGTGGAGTGCTATTATCGCCTACCTAACAAGCTTGTATAAATAGATGGCAGAACAGTGACTAAAACAGATTGTTAAAGGACAAACATTGATTAGAGTTACGAAAGATAGGAAGTTGTGGAGTGCTATTATCACCTACCTAACAAGCTTGTATAAATAGATGGCAGAAAAGTGACTAGGACAGATTGTTAAAGGACAAACATTAATTAGAGTTACAAAAGATAGGAAGTTGTGGAGTGCTATTATCACCTACCTAACAAGCTTGTATAAATAGATGGCAGAACAGTGTCTAGGACAGATTGTTAAAGGACAAACATTGATTAGAGTTACAAAAGATAGGAAGTTGTGGAGTGCTATTATCACCTACCTAACAAGCTTGTATAAATAGATGGCAGAACAGTGACTAGGACAGATTGTTAAAGGACAAACATAGATTAGAGTTACAAAAGATAAGAAGTTGTGGAGTGCTATTATCACCTACCTAACAAGCTTGTATAAATAGATGGCAGAACAGTGACTAGGACAGATTGTTAAAGGACAAACATAGATTAGAGTTACAAAAGATAGGAAGTTGTGGAGTGCTATTATCACCTACCTAACAAGCTTGTATAAATAGATGCCAGAACAGTGACTAGGACAGATTGTTAAAGGACAAACATTGATTAGAGTTACAAAAGATAGGAAGTTGTGGAGTGCTATTATCACCTACCTAACAAGCTTGTATAAATAGATGGCAGAACAGTGACTAGGACAGATTGTTAAAGGACAAACATTGATTAGAGTTACAAAAGATAGGAAGTTAGGGAGTGCTATTATCACCTACCTAACAAGCTTGTATAAATAGATGGCAGAACAGTGACTAGGACAGATTGTTAAAGGACAAACATTGATTAGAGTTACAAAAGATAGGAAGTTGTGGAGTGCTATTAACACCTACCTAACAAGCTTGTATAAATAGATGGCAGAACAGTGTCTAGGACAGATTGTTAAAGGACAAACATTGATTAGAGTTACAAAAGATAGGAAGTTGTGGAGTGCTATTATCACCTACCTAACAAGCTTGTATAAATAGATGGCAGAACAGTGACTAGGACAGATTGTTAAAGGACAAACATTGATTAGAGTTACAAAAGATAGGAAGTTGTGGAGTGCTATTATCACCTACCTAACAAGCTTGTATAAATAGATGGCAGAACAGTGTCTAAGACAGATTGTTAAAGGACAAACATTGATTAGAGTTACAAAAGATAGGAAGTTGTGGAGTGCTATTATCACCTACCTAACAAGCTTGTATAAATAGATGGCAGAACAGTGACTAGGACAGATTGTTAAAGGACAAACATTGATTAGAGTTACAAAAGATAGGAAGTTGTGGAGTGCTATTATCACCTACCTAACAAGCTTGTATAAATAGATGGCAGAACAGTGTCAAGGACAGATTGTTAACGGACAAACATTGATTAGAGTTACAAAAGATAGGAAGTTGTGGAGTGCTATTATCACCTACCTAACAAGCTTGTATAAATAGATGGCAGAACAGTGTCTAAGACAGATTGTTAAAGGACAAACATTGATTAGAGTTACAAAAGATAGGAAGTTGTGGAGTGCTATTATCACCTACCTAACAAGCTTGTATAAATAGATGGCAGAACAGTGACTAGGACAGATTGTTAAAGGACAAACATTGATTAGAGTTACAAAAGATAGGAAGTTGTGGAGTGCTATTATCACCTACCTAACAAGCTTGTATAAATAGATGGCAGAACAGTGACTAGGACAGATTGTTAAAGGACAAACATAGATTAGAGTTACAAAAGATAGGAAGTTGTGGAGTGCTATTATCACCTACCTAACAAGCTTGTATAAATAGATGGCAGAACAGTGTCTAGGACAGATTGTTAAAGGACAAACATTGATTAGAGTTACAAAAGATAGGAAGTTGTGGAGTGCTATTATCACCTACCTAACAAGCTTGTATAAATAGATGGCAGAACAGTGACTAGGACAGATTGTTAAAGGACAAACATTGATTAGAGTTACAAAAGATAGGAAGTTGTGGAGTGCTATTATCACCTACCTAACAAGCTTGTATAAATAGATGGCAGAACAGTGTCTAGGACAGATTGTTAAAGGACAAACATTGATTAGAGTTACAAAAGATAGGAAGTTGTGGAGTGCTATTATCACCTACCTAACAAGCTTGTATAAATAGATGGCAGAACAGTGACTAGGACAGATTGTTAAAGGACAAACATAGATTAGAGTTACAAAAGATAGGAAGTTGTGGAGTGCTATTATCACCTACCTAACAAGCTTGTATAAATAGATGGCAGAACAGTGTCTAGGACAGATTGTTAAAGGACAAACATTGATTAGAGTTACAAAAGATAGGAAGTTGTGGAGTGCTATTATCACCTACCTAACAAGCTTGTATAAATAGATGGCAGAACAGTGACTAGGACAGATTGTTAAAGGACAAACATTGATTAGAGTTACAAAAGATAGGAAGTTGTGGAGTGCTATTATCACCTACCTAACAAGCTTGTATAAATAGATGGCAGAACAGTGTCTAGGACAGATTGTTAAAGGACAAACATTGATTAGAGTTACAAAAGATAGGAAGTTGTGGAGTGCTATTATCACCTACCTAACAAGCTTGTATAAATAGATGGCAGAACAGTGACTAGGACAGATTGTTAAAGGACAAACATTGATTAGAGTTACAAAAGATAGGAAGTTGTGGAGTGCTATTATCACCTACCTAACAAGCTTGTATAAATAGATGGCAGAACAGTGACTAGGACAGATTGTTAAAGGACAAACATTGATTAGAGTTACAAAAGATAGGAAGTTGTGGAGTGCTATTATCACCTACCTAACAAGCTTGTATAAATAGATGGCAGAACAGTGTCTAGGACAGATTGTTAAAAGACAAACATAGATTAGAGTTACAAAAGAGAGGAAGTTGTGGAGTGCTATTATCACCTACTTAACAAGCTTGTATAAATAGATGGCAGAACAGTGACTAGGACAGATTGTTAAAGGACAAACATTGATTAGAGTTACAAAAGATAGGAAGTTGTGGAGTGCTATTATCACCTACCTAACAAGCTTTTATAAATAGATGGCAGAACAGTGTCTAAGACAGATTGTTAAAGGACAAACATTGATTAGAGTTACAAAAGATAGGAAGTTGTGGAGTGCTATTATCACCTACCTAACAAGCTTGTATAAATAGATGGCAGAACAGTGACTAGGACAGATTGTTAAAGGACAAACATTGATTAGAGTTACAAAAGATAGGAAGTTGTGGAGTGCTATTATCACCTACCTAACAAGCTTGTATAAATAGATGGCAGAACAGTGTCAAGGACAGATTGTTAAAGGACAAACATTGATTAGAGTTACAAAAGATAGGAAGTTGTGGAGTGCTATTATCACCTACCTAACAAGCTTGTATAAATAGATGGCAGAACAGTGTCTAAGACAGATTGTTAAAGGACAAACATTGATTAGAGTTACAAAAGATAGGAAGTTGTGGAGTGCTATTATCACCTACCTAACAAGCTTGTATAAATAGATGGCAGAACAGTGACTAGGACAGATTGTTAAAGGACAAACATTGATTAGAGTTACAAAAGATAGGAAGTTGTGGAGTGCTATTATCACCTACCTAACAAGCTTGTATAAATAGATGGCAGAACAGTGACTAGGACAGATTGTTAAAGGACAAACATAGATTAGAGTTACAAAAGATAGGAAGTTGTGGAGTGCTATTATCACCTACCTAACAAGCTTGTATAAATAGATGGCAGAACAGTGTCTAGGACAGATTGTTAAAGGACAAACATTGATTAGAGTTTCAAAAGATAGGAAGTTGTGGAGTGCTATTATCACCTACCTAACAAGCTTGTATAAATAGATGGCAGAACAGTGACTAGGACAGATTGTTAAAGGACAAACATTGATTAGAGTTACAAAAGATAGGAAGTTGTGGAGTGCTATTATCACCTACCTAACAAGCTTGTATAAATAGATGTCAGAACAGTGTCAAGGACAGATTGTTAAAGGACAAACATTGATTAGAGTTACAAAAGATAGGAAGTTGTGGAGTGCTATTATCACCTACCTAACAAGCTTGTATAAATAGATGGCAGAACAGTGTCTAAGACAGATTGTTAAAGGACAAACATTGATTAGAGTTACAAAAGATAGGAAGTTGTGGAGTGCTATTATCACCTACCTAACAAGCTTGTATAAATAGATGGCAGAACAGTGACTAGGACAGATTGTTAAAGGACAAACATTGATTAGAGTTACAAAAGATAGGAAGTTGTGGAGTGCTATTATCACCTACCTAACAAGCTTGTATAAATAGATGGCAGAACAGTGTCAAGGACAGATTGTTAAAGGACAAACATTGATTAGAGTTACAAAAGATAGGAAGTTGTGGAGTGCTATTATCACCTACCTAACAAGCTTGTATAAATAGATGGCAGAACAGTGTCTAAGACAGATTGTTAAAGGACAAACATTGATTAGAGTTACAAAAGTTAGGAAGTTGTGGAGTGCTATTATCACCTACCTAACAAGCTTGTATATATAGATGGCAAAACAGTGACTAGGACAGATTGTTAAAGGACAAACATTGATTAGAGTTACAAAAGATAGGAAGTTGTGGAGTGCTATTATCACCTACCTAACAAGCTTGTATAAATAGATGGCAGAACAGTGACTAGGACAGATTGTTAAAGGACAAACATTGATTAGAGTTACAAAAGATAGGAAGTTGTGGAGTGCTATTATCACCTACCTAACAAGCTTGTATAAATAGATGGCAGAACAGTGACTAGGACAGATTGTTAAAGGACAAACATAGATTAGAGTTACAAAAGATAGGAAGTTGTGGAGTGCTATTATCACCTACCTAACAAGCTTGTATAAATAGATGGCAGAACAGTGACTAGGACAGATTGTTAAAGGACAAACATTGATTAGAGTTACAAAAGATAGGAAGTTGTGGAGTGCTATTATCGCCTACCTAACAAGCTTGTATAAATTGATTGCAGAACAGTGACTAGGACAGATTGTTAAAGGACAAACATTGATTAGAGTTACAAAAGATAGGAAGTTGTGGAGTGTTATTATCACCTACCTAACAAGCTTGTATAAATAGATGGCAGAACAGTGTCTAGGACAGATTGTTAAAGGACAAACATTGATTAGAGTTACAAAAGATAGGAAGTTGTGGAGTGCTATTATCACCTACCTAACAAGCTTGTATAAATAGATGGCAGAACAGTGACTAGGACAGATTGTTAAAGGACAAACATTGATTAGAGTTACAAAAGATAGGAAGTTGTGGAGTGCTATTATCACCTACCTAACAAGCTTGTATAAATAGATGGCAGAACAGTGTCTAGGACAGATTGTTAAAGGACAAACATTGATTAGAGTTACAAAAGATAGGAAGTTGTGGAGTGCTATTATCACCTACCTAACAAGCTTGTATAAATAGATGGCAGAACAGTGTCTAGGACAGATTGTTAAAGGACAAACATTGATTAGAGTTACAAAAGATAGGAAGTTGTGGAGTGCTATTATCACCTACCTAACAAGCTTGTATAAATAGATGGCAGAACAGTGTCTAGGACAGATTGTTAAAGGACAAACATTGATTAGAGTTACAAAAGATAGGAAGTTGTGGAGTGCTATTATCACCTACCTAACAAGCTTGTATAAATAGATGGCAGAACAGTGACTAGGACAGATTGTTAAAGGACAAACATTGATTAGAGTTACAAAAGATAGGAAGTTGTGGAGTGCTATTATCACCTACCTAACAAGCTTGTATAAATAGATGGCAGAACAGTGACTAGGACAGATTGTTAAAGGACAAACATAGATTAGAGTTACAAAAGATAGGAAGTTGTGGAGTGCTATTATCACCTACCTAACAAGCTTGTATAAATAGATGGCAGAACAGTGTCTAGGACAGATTGTTAAAGGACAAACATTGATTAGAGTTACAAAAGATAGGAAGTTGTGGAGTGCTATTATCACCTACCTAACAAGCTTGTATAAATAGATGGCAGAACAGTGACTAGGACAGATTGTTAAAGGACAAACATTGATTAGAGTTACAAAAGATAGGAAGTTGTGGAGTGCTATTATCACCTACCTAACAAGCTGTTATAAATAGATGGCAGAACAGTGACTAGGACAGATTGTTAAAGGACAAACATTGATTAGAGTTACAAAAGATAGGAAGTTGTGGAGTGCTATTATCACCTACCTAACAAGCTTGTATAAATAGATGGCAGAAAAGTGACTAGGACAGATTGTTAAAGGACAAACATTAATTAGAGTTACAAAAGATAGGAAGTTGTGGAGTGCTATTATCACCTACCTAACAAGCTTGTATAAATAGATGGCAGAACAGTGACTAGGACAGATTGTTAAAGGACAAACATTGATTAGAGTTACAAAAGATAGGAAGTTGTGGAGTGCTATTATCACCTACCTAACAAGCTGTTATAAATAGATGGCAGAACAGTGACTAGGACAGATTGTTAAAGGACAAACATTGATTAGAGTTACAAAAGATAGGAAGTTGTGGAGTGCTATTATCACCTACCTAACAAGCTTGTATAAATAGATGGCAGAAAAGTGACTAGGACAGATTGTTAAAGGACAAACATTAATTAGAGTTACAAAAGATAGGAAGTTGTGGAGTGCTATTATCACCTACCTAACAAGCTTGTATAAATAGATGGCAGAACAGTGTCTAGGACAGATTGTTAAAGGACAAACATTGATTAGAGTTACAAAAGATAGGAAGTTGTGGAGTGCTATTAACACCTACCTAACAAGCTTGTATAAATAGATGGCAGAACAGTGACTAGGACAGATTGTTAAAGGACGAACATAGATTAGAGTTACAAAAGATAGGAAGTTGTGGAGTGCTATTATCACCTACCTAACAAGCTTGTATAAATAGATGGCAGAACAGTGACTAGGACAGATTGTTAAAGGACAAACATAGATTAGAGTTACAAAAGATAGGAAGTTGTGGAGTGCTATTATCACCTACCTAACAAGCTTGTATAAATAGATGGCAGAACAGTGTCTAGGACAGATTGTTAAAGGACAAACATTGATTAGAGTTACAAAAGATAGGAAGTTGTGGAGTGCTATTATCACCTACCTAACAAGCTTGTATAAATAGATGGCAGAACAGTGACTAGGACAGATTGTTAAAGGACAAACATTGATTAGAGTTACAAAAGATAGGAAGTTGTGGAGTGCTATTCTCACCTACCTAACAAGCGTGTATAAATAGATGGCAGAACAGTGACTAGGACAGATTGTTAAAAGACAAACATTGATTAGAGTTACAAAAGATAGGAAGTTGTGGAGTGCTATTAACACCTACCTAACAAGCTTGTATAAATAGATGGCAGAACAGTGTCTAGGACAGATTGTTAAAGGACAAACATTGATTAGAGTTACAAAAGATAGGAAGTTGTGGAGTGCTATTATCACCTACCTAACAAGCTTGTATAAATAGATGGCAGAACAGTGACTAGGACAGATTGTTAAAGGACAAACATAGATTAGAGTTACAAAAGATAGGAAGTTGTGGAGTGCTATTATCACCTACCTAACAAGCTTGTATAAATAGATGGCAGAACAGTGTCTAGGACAGATTGTTAAAGGACAAACATTGATTAGAGTTACAAAAGATAGGAAGTTGTGGAGTGCTATTATCACCTACCTAACAAGCTTGTATAAATAGATGGCAGAACAGTGACTAGGACAGATTGTTAAAGGACAAACATTGATTAGAGTTACAAAAGATAGGAAGTTGTGGAGTGCTATTATCACCTACCTAACAAGCTGTTATAAATAGATGGCAGAACAGTGACTAGGACAGATTGTTAAAGGACAAACATTGATTAGAGTTACAAAAGATAGGAAGTTGTGGAGTGCTATTATCACCTACCTAACAAGCTTGTATAAATAGATGGCAGAAAAGTGACTAGGACAGATTGTTAAAGGACAAACATTAATTAGAGTTACAAAAGATAGGAAGTTGTGGAGTGCTATTATCACCTACCTAACAAGCTTGTATAAATAGATGGCAGAACAGTGACTAGGACAGATTGTTAAAGGACAAACATTGATTAGAGTTACAAAAGATAGGAAGTTGTGGAGTGCTATTATCACCTACCTAACAATCTGTTATAAATAGATGGCAGAACAGTGACTAGGACAGTTTGTTAAAGGACAAAAATTGATTAGAGTTACAAAAGATAGGAAGTTGTGGAGTGCTATTATCACCTACCTAACAAGCTTGTATAAATAGATGGCAGAAAAGTGACTAGGACAGATTGTTAAAGGACAAACATTAATTAGAGTTACAAAAGATAGGAAGTTGTGGAGTGCTATTATCACCTACCTAACAAGCTTGTATAAATAGATGGCAGAACAGTGTCTAGGACAGATTGTTAAAGGACAAACATTGATTAGAGTTACAAAAGATAGGAAGTTGTGGAGTGCTATTAACACCTACCTAACAAGCTTGTATAAATAGATGGCAGAACAGTGACTAGGACAGATTGTTAAAGGACAAACATTGATTAGAGTTACAAAAGATAGGAAGTTGTGGAGTGCTATTATCACCTACCTAACAAGCTTGTATAAATAGATGGCAGAACAGTGACTAGGACAGATTGTTAAAGGACAAACATAGATTAGAGTTACAAAAGATAGGAAGTTGTGGAGTGCTATTATCACCTACCTAACAAGCTTGTATAAATAGATGGCAGAACAGTGACTAGGACAGATTGTTAAAGGACAAACATAGATTAGAGTTACAAAAGATAGGAAGTTGTGGAGTGCTATTATCACCTACCTAACATGCTTGTATAAATAGATGGCAGAACAGTGACTAGGACAGATTGTTAAAGGACAAACATTGATTAGAGTTACAAAAGATAGGAAGTTGTGGAGTGCTATTATCACCTACCTAACATGCTTGTATAAATAGATGGCAGAACAGTGACTAGGACAGATTGTTAAAGGACAAACATAGATTAGAGTTACAAAAGATAGGAAGTTGTGGAGTGCTATTATCACCTACCTAACAAGCTTGTATAAATAGATGGCAGAACAGTGACTAGGACAGATTGTTAAAGGACAAACATAGATTAGAGTTACAAAAGATAGGAAGTTGTGGAGTGCTATTATCACCTACCTAACAAGCTTGTATAAATAGATGGCAGAACAGTGTCTAGGACAGATTGTTAAAGGACAAACATTGATTAGAGTTACAAAAGATAGGAAGTTGTGGAGTGCTATTATCACCTACCTAACAAGCTTGTATAAATAGATGGCAGAACAGTGACTAGGACAGATTGTTAAAGGACAAACATTGATTAGAGTTACAAAAGATAGGAAGTTGTGGAGTGCTATTGTCACCTACCTAACAAGCTTGTATAAATAGATGGCAGAACAGTGACTAGGACAGATTGTTAAAAGACAAACATTGATTAGAGTTACAAAAGATAGGAAGTTGTGGAGTGCTATTAACACCTACCTAACAAGCTTGTATAAATAGATGGCAGAACAGTGTCTAGGACAGATTGTTAAAGGACAAACATTGATTAGAGTTACAAAAGATAGGAAGTTGTGGAGTGCTATTATCACCTACCTAACAAGCTTGTATAAATAGATGGCAGAACAGTGACTAGGACAGATTGTTAAAGGACAAACATAGATTAGAGTTACAAAAGATAGGAAGTTGTGGAGTGCTATTATCACCTACCTAACAAGCTTGTATAAATAGATGGCAGAACAGTGACTAGGACAGATTGTTAAAGGACAAACATAGATTAGAGTTACAAAAGATAGGAAGTTGTGGAGTGCTATTATCACCTACCTAACAAGCTTGTATAAATAGATGGCAGAACAGTGTCTAGGACAGATTGTTAAAGGACAAACATTGATTAGAGTTACAAAAGATAGGAAGTTGTGGAGTGCTATTATCACCTACCTAACAAGCTTGTATAAATAGATGGCAGAACAGTGACTAGGACAGATTGTTAAAGGACAAACATTGATTAGAGTTACAAAAGATAGGAAGTTGTGGAGTGCTATTATCACCTACCTAACAAGCTTGTATAAATAGATGGCAGAACAGTGACTATGACAGATTGTTAAAGGACAAACATTGATTAGAGTTACAAAAGATAGGAAGTTGTGGAGTGCTATTATCACCTACCTAACAAGCTTGTATAAATAGATGGCAGAACAGTGACTAGGACAGATTGTTAAAGGACAAACATTGATTAGAGTTACAAAAGATAGGAAGTTGTGGAGTGCTATTATCGCCTACCTAACAAGCTTGTATAAATTGATTGCAGAACAGTGACTAGGACAGATTGTTAAAGGACAATCATTGATTAGAGTTACAAAAGATAGGAAGTTGTGGAGTGTTATTATCACCTACCTAACAAGCTTGTATAAATAGATGGCAGAACAGTGTCTAGGACAGATTGTTAAAGGACAAACATTGATTAGAGTTACAAAAGATAGGAAGTTGTGGAGTGCTATTATCACCTACCTAACAAGCTTGTATAAATAGTTGGCAGAACAGTGACTAGGACAGATTGTTAAAGGACAAACATTGATTAGAGTTACAAAAGATAGGAAGTTGTGGAGTGCTATTATCACCTACCTAACAAGCTTGTATAAATAGATGGCAGAACAGTGTCTAGGACAGATTGTTAAAGGACAAACATTGATTAGAGTTACAAAAGATAGGAAGTTGTGGAGTGCTATTATCACCTACCTAACAAGCTTATATAAATAGATGGCAGAACAGTGACTAGGACAGATTGTTAAAGGACAAACATTGATTAGAGTTACAAAAGATAGGAAGTTGTGGAGTGCTATTATCACCTACCTAACAAGCTTGTATAAATAGATGGCAGAACAGTGACTAGGACAGATTGTTAAAGGACAAACATTGATTAGAGTTACAAAAGATAGGAAGTTGTGGAGTGCTATTATCACCTACCTAACAAGCTTGTATAAATAGATGGCAGAACAGTGACTAGGACAGATTGTTAAAGGACAAACATTGATTAGAGTTACAAAAGATAGGAAGTTGTGGAGTGCTATTATCACCTACCTAACAAGCTTGTATAAATAGATGGCAGAACAGTGACTATGACAGATTGTTAAAGGACAAACATTGATTAGAGTTACAAAAGATAGGAAGTTGTGGAGTGCTATTATCACCTACCTAACAAGCTTGTATAAATAGATGGCAGAACAGTGACTAGGACAGATTGTTAAAGGACAAACATTGATTAGAGTTACAAAAGATAGGAAGTTGTGGAGTGCTATTATCGCCTACCTAACAAGCTTGTATAAATTGATTGCAGAACAGTGACTAGGACAGATTGTTAAAGGACAAACATTGATTAGAGTTACAAAAGATAGGAAGTTGTGGAGTGTTATTATCACCTACCTAACAAGCTTGTATAAATAGATGGCAGAACAGTGTCTAGGACAGATTGTTAAAGGACAAACATTGATTAGAGTTACAAAAGATAGGAAGTTGTGGAGTGCTATTATCACCTACCTAACAAGCTTGTCTAAATAGATGGCAGAACAGTGACTAGGACAGATTGTTAAAGGACAAACATTGATTAGAGTTACAAAAGATAGGAAGTTGTGGAGTGCTATTATCACCTACCTAACAAGCTTGTATAAATAGATGGCAGAACAGTGTCTAGGACAGATTGTTAAAGGACAAACATTGATTAGAGTTACAAAAGATAGGAAGTTGTGGAGTGCTATTATCACCTACCTAACAAGCTTGTATAAATAGATGGCAGAACAGTGACTAGGACAGATTGTTAAAGGACAAACATTGATTAGAGTTACAAAAGATAGGAAGTTGTGGAGTGCTATTATCACCTACCTAACAAGCTTGTATAAATAGATGGCAGAACAGTGACTAGGACAGATTGTTAAAGGACAAACATTGATTAGAGTTACAAAAGATAGGAAGTTGTGGAGTGCTATTATCGCCTACCTAACAAGCTTGTATAAATAGATGGCAGAACAGTGACTAGGACAGATTGTTAAAGGACAAACATTGATTAGAGTTACAAAAGATAGGAAGTTGTGGAGTGCTATTATCACCTACTTAACAAGCTTGTATAAATAGATGGCAGAACAGTGACTAGGACAGATTGTTAAAGGACAAACATTGCTTAGAGTTACAAAAGATAGGAAGTTGTGGAGTGCTATTATCACCTACCTAACAAGCTTGTATAAATAGATGGCAGAACAGTGACTAGGACAGATTGTTAAAGGACAAAAATTGATTAGAGTTACAAAAGATAGGTAGTTGTGGAGTGCTATTATCGCCTACCTAACAAGCTTGTATAAATAGATGGCAGAACAGTGACTAGGACAGATTGTTAAAGGACAAACATTGATTAGAGTTACAAAAGATAGGAAGTTGTGGAGTGCTATTATCGCCTACCTAACAAGCTTGTATAAATAGATGGCAGAACAGTGACTAGGACAGATTGTTAAAGGACAAACATTGATTAGAGTTACAAAAGATAGGAAGTTGTGGAGTGGTATTATCACCTACTTAACAAGCTTGTATAAATAGATGGCAGAACAGTGACTAGGACAGATTGTTAAAGGACAAACATTGCTTAGAGTTACAAAAGATAGGAAGTTGTGGAGTGCTATTATCACCTACCTAACAAGCTTGTATAAATAGATAGCAGAACAGTGACTAGGACAGATTGTTAAAGGACAAACATTGATTAGAGTTACAAAAGATAGGAAGTTGTGGAGTGCTATTATCGCCTACCTAACAAGCTTGTATAAATAGATGGCAGAACAGTGACTAGGACAGATTGTTAAAGGACAAACATTGATTAGAGTTACAAAAGATAGGAAGTTGTGGAGTGCTATTATCGCCTACCTAACAAGCTTGTATAAATAGATGGCAGAACAGTGACTAGGACAGATTGTTAAAGGACAAACATTGATTAGAGTTACAAAAGATAGGAAGTTGTGGAGTGCTATTATCACCTACCTAACAAGCTTGTATAAATAGATGGCAGAACAGTGACTAGGACAGATTGTTAAAGGACAAACATTGATTAGAGTTACAAAAGATAGGAAGTTGTGGAGTGCTATTATCACCTACCTAACAAGCTTGTATAAATAGATGGCAGAACAGTGACTAGGACAGATTGTTAAAGGACAAACATTGATTAGAGTTACAAAAGATAGGAAGTTGTGGAGTGCTATTATCGCCTACCTAACAAGCTTGTATAAATAGATGGCAGAACAGTGACTAGGACAGATTGTTAAAGGACAAACATTGATTAGAGTTACAAAAGATAGGAAGTTGTGGAGTGCTATTATCACCTACTTAACAAGCTTGTATAAATAGATGGCAGAACAGTGACTAGGACAGATTGTTAAAGGACAAACATTGCTTAGAGTTACAAAAGATAGGAAGTTGTGGAGTGCTATTATCACCTACCTAACAAGCTTGTATAAATAGATGGCAGAACAGTGACTAGGACAGATTGTTAAAGGACAAACATTGATTAGAGTTACAAAAGATAGGAAGTTGTGGAGTGCTATTATCACCTACCTAACAAGCTTGTATAAATAGATGGCAGAACAGTGACTAGGACAGATTGTTAAAGGACAAACATTGATTAGAGTTACAAAATATAGGAAGTTGTGGAGTGCTATTTTCACCTACATAACAAGCTTGTATAAATAGATGGCAGAACAGTGATTAGACAGATTGTTAAAGGACAAACATTGATTAGAGTTACAAAAGATAGGAAGTTGTGGAGTGCTATTATCACCTACCTAACAAGCTTGTATAAATAGATGGCAGAACAGTGACTAGGACAGATTGTTAAAGGACAAACATTGATTAGAGTTACAAAAGATAGGAAGTTGTGGAGTGCTATTATCACCTACCTAACAAGCTTGTATAAATAGATGGCAGAACAGTGACTAGGACAGATTGTTAAAGGACAAACATTGATTAGAGTTACAAAAGCTAGGAAGTTGTGGAGTGCTATTATCACCTACATAACAAGCTTGTATAAATAGATGGCAGAACAGTGTCTAGGACAGATTGTTAAAGGACAAACATTGATTAGAGTTACAAAAGATAGGAAGTTGTGGAGTGCTATTATCACCTACATAACAAGCTTGTATAAATAGATGGCAGAACAGTGTCTAGGACAGATTGTTAAAGGACAAACATTGATTAGAGTTACAAAAGATAGGAAGTTGTGGAGTGCTATTATCACCTACATAACAAGCTTGTATAAATAGATGGCAGAACAGTGTCTAGGACAGATTGTTAAAGGACAAACATTGATTAGAGTTACAAAAGATAGGAAGTTGTGGAGTGCTATTTTCACCTACATAACAAGCTTGTATAAATAGATGGCAGAACAGTGATTAGACAGATTGTTAAAGGACAAACATTGATTAGAGTTACAAAAGATAGGAAGTTGTGGAGTGCTATTATCACCTACCTAACAAGCTTGTATAAATAGATGGCAGAACAGTGACTAGGACAGATTGTTAAAGGACAAACATTGATTAGAGTTACAAAAGATAGGAAGTTGTGGAGTGCTATTATCACCTACCTAACAAGCTTGTATAAATAGATGGCAGAACAGTGACTAGGACAGATTGTTAAAGGACAAACATTGATTAGAGTTACAAAAGATAGGAAGTTGTGGAGTGCTATTATCACCTACCTAACAAGCTTGTATAAATAGATGGCAGAACAGTGTCTAGGACAGATTGTTAAAGGACAAAGATTGATTAGAGTTACAAAAGATAGGAAGTTGTGGAGTGCTATTATCACCTACCTAACAAGCTTGTATAAATAGATGGCAGAACAGTGTCTAGGACAGATTGTTAAAGGACAAACATTGATTAGAGTTACAAAAGATAGGAAGTTGTGGAGTGCTATTATCACCTACCTAACAAGCTTGTATAAATAGATGGCAGAACAGTGTCTAGGACAGATTGTTAAAGGACAAACATTGATTAGAGTTACAAAAGATAGGAAGTTGTGGAGTGCTATTATCACCTACCTAACAAGCTTGTATAAATAGATGGCAGAACAGTGTCTAGGACAGATTGTTAAAGGACAAACATTGATTAGAGTTACAAAAGATAGGAAGTTGTGGAGTGCTATTATCACCTACATAACAAGCTTGTATAAATAGATGGCAGAACAGTGTCTAGGACAGATTGTTAAAGGACAAACATTGATTAGAGTTACAAAAGATAGGAAGTTGTGGAGTGCTATTATCACCTACATAACAAGCTTGTATAAATAGATGGCAGAACAGTGACTAGGACAGATTGTTAAAGGACAAACATTGATTAGAGTTAAAAAAGATAGGAAGTTGTGGAGTGCTATTATCACTTACCTAACAAGCTTGTATAAATAGATGGCAGAACAGTGTCTAGGACAGATTGTTAAAGGACAAACATTGATTAGAGTTACAAAAGATAGGAAGTTGTGGAGTGCTATTATCGCCTACCTAACAAGCTTGTATAAATTGATTGCAGAACAGTGACTAGGACAGATTGTTAAAGGACAAACATTGATTAGAGTTACAAAAGATAGGAAGTTGTGGAGTGCTATTATCACCTACCTAACAAGCTTGTATAAATAGATGGCAGAACAGTGTCTAGGACAGATTGTTAAAGGACAAACATTGATTAGAGTTACAAAAGATAGGAAGTTGTGGAGTGCTATTATCACCTACCTAACAAGCTTGTATAAATAGATGGCAGAACAGTGACTAGGACAGATTGTTAAAGGACAAACATTGATTAGAGTTACAAAAGATAGGAAGTTGTGGAGTGCTATTATCACCTACCTAACAAGCTTGTATAAATAGATGGCAGAACAGTGTCTAGGACAGATTGTTAAAGGACAAACATTGATTAGAGTTACAAAAGATAGGAAGTTGTGGAATGCTATTATCACCTACCTAAGAAGCTTGTATAAATAGATGGCAGAACAGTGACTAGGACAGATTGTTAAAGGACAAACATTGATTAGAGTTTCAAAAGATAGGAAGTTGTGGAGTGCTATTATCGCCTACCTAACAAGCTTTTTAAATAGATTGCAGAACAGTGACTAGGACAGATTGTTAAAGGACAAACATTGATTAGAGTTACAAAAGATAGGAAGTTGTGGAGTGCTATTATCACCTACCTAACAAGCTTGTATAAATAGATGGCAGAACAGTGTCTAGGACAGATTGTTAAAGGACAAACATTGATTAGAGTTACAAAAGATAGGAAGTTGTGGAGTGCTATTATCACCTACCTAACAAGCTTGTATAAATAGATGGCAGAACAGTGACTAGGACAGATTGTTAAAGGACAAACATTGATTAGAGTTACAAATTTAGAAAGTTGTGGAGTGCTATTATCACCTACCTAACAAGCTTGTATAAATAGATGGCAGAACAGTGACTAGGACAGATTGTTAAAGGACAAACATTGATTAGAGTTACAAAAGATAGGAAGTTGTGGAGTGCTATTATCACCTACCTAACAAGCTTGTATAAATAGATGGCAGAACAGTGACTAGGACAGATTGTTAAAGGACAAACATTGATTAGAGTTACAAAAGATAGGAAGTTGTGGAGTGCTATTATCACCTACCTAACAAGCTTGTATAAATAGATGGCAGAACAGTGACTAGGACAGATTGTTAAAGGACAAACATTGATTAGAGTTACAAAAGATAGGAAGTTGTGGAGTGCTATTATCACCTACTTAACAAGCTTGTATAAATAGATGGCAGAACAGTGACTAGGACAGATTGTTAAAGGACAAACATTGCTTAGAGTTACAAAAGATAGGAAGTTGTGGAGTGCTATTATCACCTACCTAACAAGCTTGTATAAATAGATGGCAGAACAGTGACAAGGACAGATTGTTAAAGGACAAACATTGATTAGAGTTACAAAAGATAGGAAGTTGTGGAGTGCTATTATCGCCTACCTAACAAGCTTGTATAAATAGATGGCAGAACAGTGACTAGGACAGATTGTTAAAGGACAAACATTGATTAGAGTTACAAAAGATAGGAAGTTGTGGAGTGCTATTATCACCTACTTAACAAGCTTGTATAAATAGATGGCAGAACAGTGACTAGGACAGATTGTTAAAGGACAAACATTGCTTAGAGTTACAAAAGATAGGAAGTTGTGGAGTGCTATTATCACCTACCTAACAAGCTTGTATAAATAGATGGCAGAACAGTGACAAGGACAGATTGTTAAAGGACAAACATTGATTAGAGTTACAAAAGATAGGAAGTTGTGGAGTGCTATTATCGCCTACCTAACAAGCTTGTATAAATAGATGGCAGAACAGTGACTAGGACAGATTGTTAAAGGACAAACATTGATTAGAGTTACAAAAGATAGGAAGTTGTGGAGTGCTATTATCGCCTACCTAACAAGCTTGTATAAATAGATGGCAGAACAGTGACTAGGACAGATTGTTAAAGGACAAACATTGATTAGAGTTACAAAAGCTAGGAAGTTGTGGAGTGCTATTATCACCTACATAACAAGCTTGTATAAATAGATGGCAGAACAGTGTCTAGGACAGATTGTTAAAGGACAAACATTGATTAGAGTTACAAAAGATAGGAAGTTGTGGAGTGCTATTATCACCTACATAACAAGCTTGTATAAATAGATGGCAGAACAGTGTCTAGGACAGATTGTTAAAGGACAAACATTGATTAGAGTTACAAAAGATAGGAAGTTGTGGAGTGCTATTATCACCTACATAACAAGCTTGTATAAATAGATGGCAGAACAGTGTCTAGGACAGATTGTTAAAGGACAAACATTGATTAGAGTTACAAAAGATAGGAAGTTGTGGAGTGCTATTTTCACCTACATAACAAGCTTGTATAAATAGATGGCAGAACAGTGATTAGACAGATTGTTAAAGGACAAACATTGATTAGAGTTACAAAAGATAGGAAGTTGTGGAGTGCTATTATCACCTACCTAACAAGCTTGTATAAAT
The DNA here is from genome assembly GCA_964036315.1 of Acanthosepion esculentum. NCBI lineage: Eukaryota > Metazoa > Mollusca > Cephalopoda > Sepiida > Sepiidae > Acanthosepion > Acanthosepion esculentum. Next base: position 41,336,358 of record OZ038508.1, on the reverse strand, counting down.
AGATGGCAGAACAGTGACTAGGACAGATTGTTAAAGGACAAACATTGATTAGAGTTACAAAAGATAGGAAGTTGTGGAGTGCTATTATCACCTACCTAACAAGCTTGTATAAATAGATGGCAGAACAGTGACTAGGACAGATTGTTAAAGGACAAACATTGATTAGAGTTACAAAAGATAGGAAGTTGTGGAGTGCTATTATCACCTACCTAACAAGCTTGTATAAATAGATGGCAGAACAGTGTCTAGGACAGATTGTTAAAGGACAAAGATTGATTAGAGTTACAAAAGATAGGAAGTTGTGGAGTGCTATTATCACCTACCTAACAAGCTTGTATAAATAGATGGCAGAACAGTGTCTAGGACAGATTGTTAAAGGACAAACATTGATTAGAGTTACAAAAGATAGGAAGTTGTGGAGTGCTATTATCACCTACCTAACAAGCTTGTATAAATAGATGGCAGAACAGTGTCTAGGACAGATTGTTAAAGGACAAACATTGATTAGAGTTACAAAAGATAGGAAGTTGTGGAGTGCTATTATCACCTACCTAACAAGCTTGTATAAATAGATGGCAGAACAGTGTCTAGGACAGATTGTTAAAGGACAAACATTGATTAGAGTTACAAAAGATAGGAAGTTGTGGAGTGCTATTATCACCTACATAACAAGCTTGTATAAATAGATGGCAGAACAGTGTCTAGGACAGATTGTTAAAGGACAAACATTGATTAGAGTTACAAAAGATAGGAAGTTGTGGAGTGCTATTATCACCTACATAACAAGCTTGTATAAATAGATGGCAGAACAGTGACTAGGACAGATTGTTAAAGGACAAACATTGATTAGAGTTAAAAAAGATAGGAAGTTGTGGAGTGCTATTATCACTTACCTAACAAGCTTGTATAAATAGATGGCAGAACAGTGTCTAGGACAGATTGTTAAAGGACAAACATTGATTAGAGTTACAAAAGATAGGAAGTTGTGGAGTGCTATTATCGCCTACCTAACAAGCTTGTATAAATTGATTGCAGAACAGTGACTAGGACAGATTGTTAAAGGACAAACATTGATTAGAGTTACAAAAGATAGGAAGTTGTGGAGTGCTATTATCACCTACCTAACAAGCTTGTATAAATAGATGGCAGAACAGTGTCTAGGACAGATTGTTAAAGGACAAACATTGATTAGAGTTACAAAAGATAGGAAGTTGTGGAGTGCTATTATCACCTACCTAACAAGCTTGTATAAATAGATGGCAGAACAGTGACTAGGACAGATTGTTAAAGGACAAACATTGATTAGAGTTACAAAAGATAGGAAGTTGTGGAGTGCTATTATCACCTACCTAACAAGCTTGTATAAATAGATGGCAGAACAGTGTCTAGGACAGATTGTTAAAGGACAAACATTGATTAGAGTTACAAAAGATAGGAAGTTGTGGAATGCTATTATCACCTACCTAAGAAGCTTGTATAAATAGATGGCAGAACAGTGACTAGGACAGATTGTTAAAGGACAAACATTGATTAGAGTTACAAAAGATAGGAAGTTGTGGAGTGCTATTATCGCCTACCTAACAAGCTTTTTAAATAGATTGCAGAACAGTGACTAGGACAGATTGTTAAAGGACAAACATTGATTAGAGTTACAAAAGATAGGAAGTTGTGGAGTGCTATTATCACCTACCTAACAAGCTTGTATAAATAGATGGCAGAACAGTGTCTAGGACAGATTGTTAAAGGACAAACATTGATTAGAGTTACAAAAGATAGGAAGTTGTGGAGTGCTATTATCACCTACCTAACAAGCTTGTATAAATAGATGGCAGAACAGTGACTAGGACAGATTGTTAAAGGACAAACATTGATTAGAGTTACAAATTTAGAAAGTTGTGGAGTGCTATTATCACCTACCTAACAAGCTTGTATAAATAGATGGCAGAACAGTGACTAGGACAGATTGTTAAAGGACAAACATTGATTAGAGTTACAAAAGATAGGAAGTTGTGGAGTGCTATTATCACCTACCTAACAAGCTTGTATAAATAGATGGCAGAACAGTGACTAGGACAGATTGTTAAAGGACAAACATTGATTAGAGTTACAAAAGATAGGAAGTTGTGGAGTGCTATTATCACCTACCTAACAAGCTTGTATAAATAGATGGCAGAACAGTGACTAGGACAGATTGTTAAAGGACAAACATTGATTAGAGTTACAAAAGATAGGAAGTTGTGGAGTGCTATTATCACCTACTTAACAAGCTTGTATAAATAGATGGCAGAACAGTGACTAGGACAGATTGTTAAAGGACAAACATTGCTTAGAGTTACAAAAGATAGGAAGTTGTGGAGTGCTATTATCACCTACCTAACAAGCTTGTATAAATAGATGGCAGAACAGTGACAAGGACAGATTGTTAAAGGACAAACATTGATTAGAGTTACAAAAGATAGGAAGTTGTGGAGTGCTATTATCGCCTACCTAACAAGCTTGTATAAATAGATGGCAGAACAGTGACTAGGACAGATTGTTAAAGGACAAACATTGATTAGAGTTACAAAAGATAGGAAGTTGTGGAGTGCTATTATCGCCTACCTAACAAGCTTGTATAAATAGATGGCAGAACAGTGACTAGGACAGATTGTTAAAGGACAAACATTGATTAGAGTTACAAAAGATAGGAAGTTGTGGAGTGCTATTATCACCTACTTAACAAGCTTGTATAAATAGATGGCAGAACAGTGACTAGGACAGATTGTTAAAGGACAAACATTGCTTAGAGTTACAAAAGATAGGAAGTTGTGGAGTGCTATTATCACCTACCTAACAAGCTTGTATAAATAGATGGCAGAACAGTGACAAGGACAGATTGTTAAAGGACAAACATTGATTAGAGTTACAAAAGATAGGAAGTTGTGGAGTGCTATTATCGCCTACCTAACAAGCTTGTATAAATAGATGGCAGAACAGTGACTAGGACAGATTGTTAAAGGACAAACATTGATTAGAGTTACAAAAGATAGGAAGTTGTGGAGTGCTATTATCGCCTACCTAACAAGCTTGTATAAATAGATGGCAGAACAGTGACTAGGACAGATTGTTAAAGGACAAACATTGATTAGAGTTACAAAAGATAGGAAGTTGTAGAGTGGTATTATCACCTACTTAACAAGCTTGTATAAATAGATGGCAGAACAGTGACTAGGACAGATTGTTAAAGGACAAACATTGCTTAGAGTTACAAAAGATAGGAAGTTGTGGAGTGCTATTATCACCTACCTAACATGCTTGTATAAATAGATGGCAGAACAGTGACTAGGACAGATTGTTAAAGGACAAACATTGATTAGAGTTACAAAAGATAGGAAGTTGTGGAGTGATATTATCACCTACCTAACAAGCTTGTATAAATAGATGGCAGAACAGTGACTAGGACAGATTGTTAAAGGACAAACATTGATTAGAGTTACAAAAGATAGGAAGTTGTGGAGTGCTATTATCACCTACCTAACAAGCTTGTATAAATAGATGGCAGAACAGTGACTAGGACAGATTGTTAAAGGACAAACATTGATTAGAGTTACAAAAGATAGGAAGTTGTGGAGTGCTATTATCGCCTACCTAACAAGCTTGTATAAATAGATGGCAGAACAGTGACTAGGACAGATTGTTAAAGGACAAACATTGATTAGAGTTACAAAAGATAGGAAGTTGTGGAGTGCTATTATCACCTACCTAACAAGCTTGTATAAATAGATGGCAGAACAGTGACTAGGACAGATTGTTAAAGGACCAACATTGATTAGAGTTACAAAAGATAGGAAGTTGTGGAGTGCTATTATCGCCTACCTAACAAGCTTGTATAAATAGATTGCAGAACAGTGACTAGGACAGATTGTTAAAGGACAAACATTGATTAGAGTTACAAAAGATAAGAAGTTGTGGAGTGCTATTATCACCTACCTAACAAGCTTGTATAAATAGATGGCAGAACAGTGTCTAGGACAGATTGTTAAATGACAAACATTGATTAGAGTTACAAAAGATAGGAAGTTGTGGAGTGCTATTATCACCTACCTAACAAGCTTGTATAAATAGATGGCAGAACAGTGACTAGGACAGATTGTTAAAGGACAAACATTGATTAGAGTTACAAAAGATAGGAAGTTGTGGAGTGCTATTATCACCTACCTAACAAGCTTGTATAAATAGATGGCAGAACAGTGACTAGGACAGATTGTTAAAGGACAAACATTGATTAGAGTTACAAAAGATAGGAAGTTGTGGAGTGCTATTATCACCTACCTAACAAGCTTGTATAAATAGATGGCAGAACAGTGACTAGGACAGATTGTTAAAGGACAAACATTGATTAGAGTTACAAAAGATAGGAAGTTGTGGAGTGCTATTATCACCTACCTAACAAGCTTGTATAAATAGATGGCAGAACAGTGACTATGACAGATTGTTAAAGGACAAACATTGATTAGAGTTACAAAAGATAGGAAGTTGTGGAGTGCTATTATCACCTACCTAACAAGCTTGTATAAATAGATGGCAGAACAGTGACTAGGACAGATTGTTAAAGGACAAACATTGATTAGAGTTACAAAAGATAGGAAGTTGTGGAGTGCTATTATCACCTACCTAACAAGCTTGTATAAATAGATGGCAGAACAGTGACTAGGACAGATTGTTAAAGGACAAACATTGATTAGAGTTACAAAAGATAGGAAGTTGTGGAGTGCTATTATCACCTACCTAACAAGCTTGTATAAATAGATGGCAGAACAGTGTCTAGGACAGATTGTTAAAGGACAAACATTGATTAGAGTTACAAAAGATAGGAAGTTGTGGAGTGCTATTATCACCTACCTAACAAGCTTGTATAAATAGATGGCAGAACAGTGACTAGGACAGATTGTTAAAGGACAAACATTGATTAGAGTTACAAAAGATAGGAAGTTGTGGAGTGCTATTATCACCTACCTAACAAGCTTGTATAAATAGATGGCAGAACAGTGACTATGACAGATTGTTAAAGGACAAACATTGATTAGAGTTACAAAAGATAGGAAGTTGTGGAGTGCTATTATCACCTACCTAACAAGCTTGTATAAATAGATGGCAGAACAGTGACTAGGACAGATTGTTAAAGGACAAACATTGATTAGAGTTACAAAAGATAGGAAGTTGTGGAGTGCTATTATCACCTACCTAACAAGCTTGTATAAATAGATGGCAGAACAGTGACTAGGACAGATTGTTAAAGGACAAACATTGATTAGAGTTACAAAAGATAGGAAGTTGTGGAGTGCTATTATCACCTACCTAACAAGCTTGTATAAATAGATGGCAGAACAGTGACTAGGACAGATTGTTAAAGGACAAACATTGATTAGAGTTACAAAAGATAGGAAGTTGTGGAGTGCTATTATCACCTACCTAACAAGCTTGTATAAATAGATGGCAGAACAGTGACTAGGACAGATTGTTAAAGGACAAACATTGATTAGTGTTATAAAAGATAGGAAGTTGTGGAGTGCTATTATCACCTACCTAACAAGCTTGTATAAATAGATGGCAGAACAGTGACTAGGACAGATTGTTAAAGGACAAACATTGATTAGTGTTATAAAAGATATGAAGTTGTGGAGTGCTATTATCACCTACCTAACAAGCTTGTATAAATAGATGGCAGAACAGTGACTAGGACAGATTGTTAAAGGACAAACATTGCTTAGAGTTACAAAAGATAGGAAGTTGTTGAGTGCTATTATCACCTACTTAACAAGCTTGTATAAATAGATGGCAGAACAGTGACTAGGACAGATTGTTAAAGGACAAACATTGCTTAGAGTTACAAAAGATAGGAAGTTGTGGAGTGCTATTATCACCTACTTAACAAGCTTGTATAAATAGATGGCAGAACAGTGACTAGGACAGATTGTTAAAGGACAAACATTGCTTAGAGTTACAAAAGATAGGAAGTTGTGGAGTGCTATTATCACCTACTTAACAAGCTTGTATAAATAGATGGCAGAACAGTGACTAGGACAGATTGTTAAAGGACAAACATTGCTTAGAGTTACAAAAGATAGGAAGTTGTGGAGTGCTATTATCACCTACTTAACAAGCTTGTATAAATAGATGGCAGAACAGTGACTAGGACAGATTGTTAAAGGACAAACATTGCTTAGAGTTACAAAAGATAGGAAGTTGTGGAGTGCTATTATCACCTACTTAACAAGCTTGTATAAATAGATGGCAGAACAGTGACTAGGACAGATTGTTAAAGGACAAACATTGCTTAGAGTTACAAAAGATAGCAAGTTGTGGAGTGCTATTATCACCTACTTAACAAGCTTGTATAAATAGATGGCAGAACAGTGACTAGGACAGATTGTTAAAGGACAAACATTGCTTAGAGTTACAAAAGATAGGAAGTTGTGGAGTTCTATTATCACCTACTTAACAAGCTTGTATAAATAGATGGCAGAACAGTGACTAGGACAGATTGTTAAAGGACAAACATTGCTTAGAGTTACAAAAGATAGGAAGTTGTGGAGTGCTATTATCACCTACTTAACAAGCTTGTATAAATAGATGGCAGAACAGTGACTAGGACAGATTGTTAAAGGACAAACATTGCTTAGAGTTACAAAAGATAGGAAGTTGTGGAGTGCTATTATCACCTACTTAACAAGCTTGTATAAATAGATGGCAGAACAGTGACTAGGACAGATTGTTAAAGGACAAACATTGCTTAGAGTTACAAAAGATAGGAAGTTGTGGAGTGCTATTATCACCTACTTAACAAGCTTGTATAAATAGATGGCAGAACAGTGACTAGGACAGATTGTTAAAGGACAAACATTGCTTAGAGTTACAAAAGATAGGAAGTTGTGGAGTGCTATTATCACCTACTTAACAAGCTTGTATAAATAGATGGCAGAACAGTGACTAGGACAGATTGTTAAAGGACAAACATTGCTTAGAGTTACAAAAGATAGGAAGTTGTGGAGTGCTATTATCACCTACTTAACAAGCTTGTATAAATAGATGGCAGAACAGTGACTAGGACAGATTGTTAAAGGACAAACATTGCTTAGAGTTACAAAAGATAGGAAGTTGTGGAGTGCTATTATCACCTACTTAACAAGCTTGTATAAATAGATGGCAGAACAGTGACTAGGACAGATTGTTAAAGGACAAACATTGCTTAGAGTTACAAAAGATAGGAAGTTGTGGAGTGCTATTATCACCTACTTAACAAGCTTGTATAAATAGATGGCAGAACAGTGACTAGGACAGATTGTTAAAGGACAAACATTGCTTAGAGTTACAAAAGATAGGAAGTTGTGGAGTGCTATTATCACCTACTTAACAAGCTTGTATAAATAGATGGCAGAACAGTGACTAGGACAGATTGTTAAAGGACAAACATTGCTTAGAGTTACAAAAGATAGGAAGTTGTGGAGTGCTATTATTACCTACTTAACAAGCTTGTATAAATAGATGGCAGAACAGTGACTAGGACAGATTGTTAAAGGACAAACATTGCTTAGAGTTACAAAAGATAGGAAGTTGTTGAGTGCTATTATCACCTACTTAACAAGCTTGTATAAATAGATGGCAGAACAGTGACTAGGACAGATTGTTAAAGGACAAACATTGCTTAGAGTTACAAAAGATAGGAAGTTGTGGAGTGCTATTATCACCTACTTAACAAGCTTGTATAAATAGATGGCAGAACAGTGACTAGGACAGATTGTTAAAGGACAAACATTGCTTAGAGTTACAAAAGATAGGAAGTTGTGGAGTGCTATTATCACCTACTTAACAAGCTTGTATAAATAGATGGCAGAACAGTGACTAGGACAGATTGTTAAAGGACAAACATTGATTAGTGTTATAAAAGATAGGAAATTGTGGAGTGCTATTATCACCTACCTAACAAGCTTGTATAAATAGATGGCAGAACAGTGACTAGGACAGATTGTTAAAGGACAAACATTGATTAGTGTTATAAAAGATAGGAAGTTGTGGAGTGCTATTATCACCTACCTAACAAGCTTGTATAAATAGATGGCAGAACAGTGACTAGGACAGATTGTTAAAGGACAAACATTGATTAGTGTTATAAAAGATAGGAAGTTGTGGAGTGCTATTATCACCTACCTAACAAGCTTGTATAAATAGATGGCAGAACAGTGACTAGGACAGATTGTTAAAGGACAAACATTGATTAGTGTTATAAAAGATATGAAGTTGTGGAGTGCTATTATCACCTACCTAACAAGCTTGTATAAATAGATGGCAGAACAGTGACTAGGACAGATTGTTAAAGGACAAACATTGCTTAGAGTTACAAAAGATAGGAAGTTGTTGTGTGCTATTATCACCTACTTAACAAGCTTGTATAAATAGATGGCAGAACAGTGACTAGGACAGATTGTTAAAGGACAAACATTGGTTAGTGTTATAAAAGATATGAAGTTGTGGAGTGCTATTATCACCTACCTAACAAGCTTGTATAAATAGATGGCAGAACAGTGACTAGGACAGATTGTTAAAGGACAAACATTGCTTAGAGTTACAAAAGATAGGAAGTTGTTGAGTGCTATTATCACCTACTTAACAAGCTTGTATAAATAGATGGCAGAACAGTGTCTAGGACAGATTGTTAAAGGACAAACATTGATTAGAGTTACAAAAGATAGGAAGTTGTGGAGTGCTATTATCACCTACTTAACAAGCTTGTATAAATAGATGGCAGAACAGTGACTAGGACAGATTGTTAAAGGACAAACATTGCTTAGAGTTACAAAAGATAAGAAGTTGTGGAGTGCTATTATCACCTACTTAACAAGCTTGTATAAATAGATGGCAGAACAGTGACTAGGACAGATTGTTAAAGGACAAACATTGCTTAGAGTTACAAAAGATAGGAAGTTGTTGAGTGCTATTATCACCTACCTAACAAGCTTGTATAAATAGATGGCAGAACAGTGACTAGGACAGATTGTTAAAGGACAAACATTGCTTAGAGTTACAAAAGATAGGAAGTTGTTGAGTGCTATTATCACCTACTTAACAAGCTTGTATAAATAGATGGCAGAACAGTGACTAGGACAGATTGTTAAAGGACAAACATTGCTTAGAGTTACAAAAGATAAGAAGTTGTGGAGTGCTATTATCACCTACTTAACAAGCTTGTATAAATAGATGGCAGAACAGTGACTAGGACAGATTGTTAAAGGACAAACATTGCTTAGAGTTACAAAAGATAGGAAGTTGTTGAGTGCTATTATCACCTACCTAACAAGCTTGTATAAATAGATGGCAGAACAGTGACTAGGACAGATTGTTAAAGGACAAACATTGCTTAGAGTTACAAAAGATAAGAAGTTGTGGAGTGCTATTATCACCTACTTAACAAGCTTGTATAAATAGATGGCAGAACAGTGACTAGGACAGATTGTTAAAGGACAAACATTGCTTAGAGTTACAAAAGATAGGAAGTTGTGGAGTGCTATTATCACCTACCTAACAAGCTTGTATAAATAGATGGCAGAACAGTGACTAGGACAGATTGTTAAAGGACAAACATTGCTTAGAGTTACAAAAGATAGGAAGTTGTTGAGTGCTATTATCACCTACTTAACAAGCTTGTATAAATAGATGGCAGAACAGTGACTAGGACAGATTGTTGAAGGACAAACATTGCTTAGAGTTACAAAAGATAAGAAGTTGTGGAGTGCTATTATCACCTACTTAACAAGCTTGTATAAATAGATGGCAGAACAGTGACTAGGACAGATTGTTAAAGGACAAACATTGCTTAGAGTTACAAAAGATAAGAAGTTGTGGAGTGCTATTATCACCTACTTAACAAGCTTGTATAAATAGATGGCAGAACAGTGACTAGGACAGATTGTTAAAGGACAAACATTGCTTAGAGTTACAAAAGATAGGAAGTTGTTGAGTGCTATTATCACCTACCTAACAAGCTTGTATAAATAGATGGCAGAACAGTGACTAGGACAGATTGTTAAAGGACAAACATTGCTTAGAGTTACAAAAGATAGGAAGTTGTTGAGTGCTATTATCACCTACTTAACAAGCTTGTATAAATAGATGGCAGAACAGTGACTAGGACAGATTGTTAAAGGACAAACATTGCTTAGAGTTACAAAAGATAAGAAGTTCTGGAGTGCTATTATCACCTACTTAACAAGCTTGTATAAATAGATGGCAGAACAGTGACTAGGACAGATTGTTAAAGGACAAACATTGCTTAGAGTTACAAAAGATAGGAAGTTGTTGAGTGCTATTATCACCTACCTAACAAGCTTGTATAAATAGATGGCAGAACAGTGACTAGGACAGATTGTTAAAGGACAAACATTGCTTAGAGTTACAAAAGATAAGAAGTTGTGGAGTGCTATTATCACCTACTTAACAAGCTTGTATAAATAGATGGCAGAACAGTGACTAGGACAGATTGTTAAAGGACAAACATTGCTTAGAGTTACAAAAGATAGGAAGTTGTGGAGTGCTATTATCACCTACCTAACAAGCTTGTATAAATAGATGGCAGAACAGTGACTAGGACAGATTGTTAAAGGACAAACATTGCTTAGAGTTACAAAAGATAGGAAGTTGTTGAGTGCTATTATCACCTACTTAACAAGCTTGTATAAATAGATGGCAGAACAGTGACTAGGACAGATTGTTAAAGGACAAACATTGCTTAGAGTTACAAAAGATAAGAAGTTGTGGAGTGCTATTATCACCTACTTAACAAGCTTGTATAAATAGATGGCAGAACAGTGACTAGGACAGATTGTTAAAGGACAAACATTGCTTAGAGTTACAAAAGATAAGAAGTTCTGGAGTGCTATTATCACCTACTTAACAAGCTTGTATAAATAGATGGCAGAACAGTGACTAGGACAGATTGTTAAAGGACAAACATTGCTTAGAGTTACAAAAGATAGGAAGTTGTTGAGTGCTATTATCACCTACCTAACAAGCTTGTATAAATAGATGGCAGAACAGTGACTAGGACAGATTGTTAAAGGACAAACATTGCTTAGAGTTACAAAAGATAAGAAGTTGTGGAGTGCTATTATCACCTACTTAACAAGCTTGTATAAATAGATGGCAGAACAGTGACTAGGACAGATTGTTAAAGGACAAACATTGCTTAGAGTTACAAAAGATAAGAAGTTCTGGAGTGCTATTATCACCTACTTAACAAGCTTGTATAAATAGATGGCAGAACAGTGACTAGGACAGATTGTTAAAGGACAAACATTGATTAGTGTTATAAAAGATAGGAAATTGTGGAGTGCTATTATCACCTACCTAACAAGCTTGTATAAATAGATGGCAGAACAGTGACTAGGACAGATTGTTAAAGGACAAACATTGATTAGTGTTATAAAAGATAGGAAGTTGTTGAGTGCTATTATCACCTACCTAACAAGCTTGTATAAATAGATGGCAGAACAGTGACTAGGACAGATTGTTAAAGGACAAACATTGCTTAGAGTTACAAAAGATAGGAAGTTGTGGAGTGCTTTTATCACCTACTTAACAAGCTTGTATAAATAGATGGCAGAACAGTGACTAGGACAGCTTGTTAAAGGACAAACATTGATTAGTGTTACAAAAGATAGGAAGTTGTGGAGTGCTATTATCACCTACCTAACAAGCTTGTATAAATAGATTGCAGAACAGTGACTAGGACAGATTGTTAAAGGACAAACATTGATTAGAGTTACAAAAGGTAGGAAGTTGTGGAGTGCTATTATCACCTACCTAACAAGCTTGTATAAATAGATGGCAGAACAGTGACTAGGACAGATTGTTAAAGGACAAACATTGCTTAGAGTTACAAAAGATAGGAAGTTGTGGAGTGCTATTATCACCTACTTAACAAGCTTGTATAAATAGATGGCAGAACAGTGACTAGGACAGATTGTTAAAGGACAAACATTGCTTAGAGTTACAAAAGATAGGAAGTTGTGGAGTGCTATTATCACCTACCTAACAAGCTTGTATAAATAGATGGCAGAACAGTGACTAGGACAGATTGTTAAAGGACAAACATTGATTAGAGTTACAAAAGATAGGAAGTTGTGGAGTGCTATTATCACCTACCTAACAAGCTTGTATAAATAGATGTCAGAACAGTGAATAGGACAGATTGTTAAAGGACAAACATTGATTAGAGTTACAAAAGATAGGAAGTTGTGGAAAGCCATGATCAGCGACGTCTCATGATTGCAATGTTTGTTGTAGTAATGGTAGGAGTGCTTCTAAAAATCAGATGAGATGAAATCAGTATGTTTCTGGCTTTCAGCTTTCGAAATATATAACTTTAAAAAAATCTTATCGACATTTTCATTTAGATTCATTCTTGTAGATAGGATAATAATATCTTGATTATGACGGCGATAAATGGGGACAAAATCTCCCCTCTAAAGCGTCATGAAATACATTTTGTTTATTCGGGACGAACTACTTTGCTAAGCAAAACTTAGTGGTAAACAAATAAACACACAAACATTAAAAAGAAAGTCTATCTTCATGTGTGTGTGAGGGTAACAGATACACGCTAACATTGGAATATTTTTAGAGCTTCTTTCGAAATTAACATATCATTCTATTACTAAATAGATTGAGTTGAGAAACATAAAATCTAAATTAAAATATACGGGCTTTTCGTGTGGCTTTAGATATAAAAAAATCATCGTATTTTCTATTGTGGATACAAGGAGAAGTTTGTTTCCAAAATCTCACTAAATCAGAAGAACACAATTTCTTATCCATATTTCAGCATTCATTAGGTTTGGTTTGGTTTGGTTTGGTTTGGTTTATGGCATATCAACTTTAATGGATTATTTAATGCCGACAATATTTTTATTGCTGTTTATTTTTTTTTTTTCATAAAGTATTTTTGGTAATATTTTTTCCAAAAATGTATTGCTAGTAATAATGTATTGTTGGCAATAAGTTTTTTCTTTAAAAATTCATTGCTGGTAATAATTTTTTACAAAAATGTTTTGCTGGTATTAAAACCTATCTTTACACGTTTTGACCCCAATTTAGGGGTTAACTATTTTCCCATAGCTGGGACCCTAACAGATGCTCCCTCCTCGGGTCAGGGTGGACCTGGGAATATCAGCAATTAAGAGGAGTTACCATGCTCCTCAAAACCTTCCGATCAGAGGCCTTGCTGTTTGTTTATCGTCATGCCCAGGACACGGATATAGCTTATCGTCATACCTAGGACAGAGATGTAGTTTATCGTCATGCACAGAACATGGATGTAGTTTATCGTCATGCCCAGGACACGGTTGTAGTTTATCGTCATGCTCAGAACACGGATGTAGTTTATCGTCTTTCCCAGGATACGGATGTAATTTATTGTCATGCCCAGGACACGGATGTAGTTTATCGTCATACCCAGGACGACTATTCCTAAGGTTTAGAATCCTTACTTTTGTCATTTTTATTACAATGTTTCAGCTGATTCGTTTTTGGTTTTTCTTCAGATAAATATGGCATTCGATTATTCTTTTATTTTTAACTCTTTATACAAAATGGTAAATTAATGAAACTTTGTATAGAGTCCAATGCTGAGTTCCTCTGCTAGACAAGGTAAAAGCCTAAAGTCTAAAAGACTAGATTTTTTTCAGATGATTAAAATTTTTAAAAATGCTTGTTTTTTTATTCATTTATATTCTGTGTCTTTAACGATGTAGGCGATCATGGCTCTTTGTAGCTTTCTCACAAAATCCTCTCCGTGTCCTTCTGGGTAATGAATTATTTTCCACCCTCCAACCTCTCTCTCACAGGT
>OZ038508.1:41302479-41317479 GCA_964036315.1 Acanthosepion esculentum | reverse complement strand
ATATTCATGTGCAAAGAGACGTTTCCTGACAGGCCTATTTCTAAAGCAACAGACTCTTTGATTCCGGCTACAAAGCACGGCTTTCGTTGGTATTGTTGTTTTCGCATAGTCACTACTATTCGGCACGGATTTTCGCCAGCGATTAACAAGAAACGGTAACATTGGCCCAAAACATATGAATCCAGGATTGAAGAGGTGCAACCGGTAATTCACAAAAGATCCTAAAAATTTTTTCTCTTGTCCTCAATTTTCGAGGAGTGAATGATTAATAGAAAAAAGAAAAAAAAACAAAAATCAAGAAAGAAACAATTTTAAAAGTGAAAGATTCCAAGATTTTGACTACATACACCGTTTGTCTGTATTGTCACGACCATCGCCAGCATTGAAAGCAAACCGTCTGGAAATGCTGAAGTACATTATCCTCCAATTAACCGTGCTCACATTCGCTGTTTGGTTTCTGTAAACGTTAATTAAGTGTCGATGAATGTTTATCGGGGCAACTCTATCTGAACGGAGGAATTCAATAACACACTTTTGCTTCGTGTGGCCTTTCATATCAGATGCGGTTTTGCTGAATTGCTTGTTTAGCTATTATGCGTACCAAAATCAAATTAGTACTAACTCTACTGCCATACACCCAGGATCCATCCAGTATGTCATTATACTAAGAGTATGCGATATACCAATTTACGTTGTGCATCGAGATAATAAAATCTGTGGTATTAATTTCGGGGTCACACGCGTATTTCTTTTATATCAGGCATAGTTCAGTTTTACCTTTTACTAAATAATTCGACAAATAGCGAAAGAAATATATATTTTAATATTGTATTGCTATCTTCATAGCGCCTCGTGATAAGTTTTCTGTAATTAAATTATTTCGTGAAGTGGGTTGATTAGCCCCCACGCTCATGCTCACCTTCTCTACTCCGATGAAGGTTTGGTTTTCTGTCGGAATTTTCCTTCCATTAGACGACCAGATTTTCCCACATGAACTAATGCTATCCACCCAATTCGGGGAATTCAGAATGTTTCTTCTGCTAGACTGACTGCCAGCCAAGATATGATATTTAATTCATAGCCGGTAGAGAAGCAACAGATTCATAATTTTCTCCAGGGTATTTGAACAAAAAGAAACTAAAAGAACTACCGTAATTTCCTATGCATAATACGCCTTCATCCACAATACGCACCATTAAAATTGTGGGAAAACGTTTGTACTAACGCATAATAAGTTTAAATTATAGAATGATATTATTTTAATTTAGTTTTATGATAATTTTTATGTAATTTTACATTTGTAAGTATTGTTAGGTAAATACGATTGTATTTGACATACTTATGAGGTGGCAAACGCTGAAAGTTACCGTCAAATTGCCATATGTTTGTGGTGAGTAGTCATTTCGCAACTGAAATCGACCTATGAAAAGGCAATTTTAAAAAAAAATATTTTGTAGCTGTGCGTAATATGCACCCCTTATTTTACTTGTTATTTTTTAGAAAAAACTACGTATTTTACATGGGGAATTACGGTAATTTACACTATTTACATTGTTCGGTCTATCGTCCTCATCTTTGGCATATTAACGATGCACTCATGCACTCTGGCCTTCTTCAGGCGATTGGAATTTCGGACCGAACCCTTTATTTCGTCCTGCGGAGTAGGTTGTTCTAGGGTTCGAAATTTCAGTCAAGTGAAATAGGCCGGAGCCTAGAACGTCCGAAACGTCGTGAATATGACAAAGATGAGGACAAAAGTCCGAACAATGCAAATAGTGTAAATAATTACAATACCTGATCTCAAAAATATAGACAGATATTGAAAACTCACAATATTCTTGGTTCCGAGCTGATAAATATTACATTACCTGTACATCCATATAAGGTTATTTACCTCACCACCGCCCGCAAGGTAGGATGTGGCACAAGACCGTTATTTAATGCGGGGTAAAAAGAACGGAGTCGGCTAGCTGTCTAACGCCACAGACGAGGGTCTGCCCTTTGGCAGAGCCTCGTCTGGGTTCATCTCCACCCGAAGGCAGAGAATTTGACTAGCTTAGCTGGAGACGAATCTCCAACTAGTTGCCGAAGCAAGCCCAAACATCCATATAAGAACCATTGTAAGATGACATAATTGGAGGAGAAAATGTATGTCAAATTGGAAAAAAAGTTTTCTTGTGATGTGTTTCGTCGTTTAGGAGTTCATTAAATCTGTTACTTTGTTACGACTACATACTTTTTTTGTATATAATCTAACCTATTTCATTTCGATAGTTTTTCTTTTAGTTGCCATTACTTTTGTTATTAGATATACCACACTGTGACAGTAGAAGATCTACCAGGAATCGTAAAATGTTTTAAGATCCAGTGTCTAAGTTAATTGTGTGGATGACTTGCGACCAAGGCACTCTGTAAATATTTTCGCCTTAGTGAATTGTTTTTTCCCAGCATCCATCGTTCTACTGCACCAGCTTAGTCAATGAATTCCTAAAGGATGAAATGCCTCATACGAAAAAGATTTTCCAATCTGTCATATATGTTTACCTCACTATTGTTTTGATATATAATACAAATTTATATATCGTTATCTCAAGATGATATAATTAAAATATGACAAGAATCTCTGATTACATGGTTCGAATTGGTTATTCACACACGTCTCTAACTTTTCATTAGCGCAAAATTATTCCACGTATCTCCTGGAGCAGAGGTGAGAGGACATTGAACAATCCACCCTCTTCTTTAGACCTTAATATTTCTGCAGTCCTGGGGGCTATTCCACGTGTAACAACTGCGGAGAGTTCTCCTAAATCTTCCTTCGCAAAGTCAAGCTATGATTATGCACAATTTCCCTCCAAGAACACGATTTCTGTTTTTTAATGCTGAAGATTCAAGCAAGGTTGATTTCTTTTTCTCTTTTTTGAAATGATTTTTGTCTGCATATTTTCAAGATCGGCCGCCCTGCGTTCAGTAATCTAACCAGATTCGCGAAAATAAATTGCGATCTAAATTATATCTGAGAAATTATAATTTTAAACATCAGGTTTCTGACCTTTTCATTAACCGGCCAAAACATTCGTTTGGCAATGAAATAATGGTCTTGGCCTGATTTAATACCTAAAACGAATTCTAAATCCAATTTATTGGCTATGATTTTGTTGTTTCCATTTCCTTTAAAAAGGAAAAGGGATTAAAATTCGCGTATCGTGTCGGTTTAGAAATAAAGTACCTTTCTTTAGACTTGTGGAAACGATTATTAACTCAATTTTATTGTGATCAAATTTCTTCTGATATTATTATTATTATTATTAATAGTAGTAGCAGCAGCAGTAGTAGTAGTAGTAGTAGTGATATTAACACATAAAAGAAGAGGGCGATTTTAAAAAGAAACAAAAAAGACACAATGTTCAATAATATTTCGAGAGTAAGTGAAGTTATTCTTCAAGTTATATTCAAATTTGTATATAATGTTTGTACAAACGTTGCTTGTCATGTAATGTAAAAGCGGTTGTAGTGGTCAGTCAGTCACTCGTGTGCCATGCGTGATACACGCTTAGGAGATCATGTATCTTTCGATACATGACTGATGAGGCAGATTTTTCCCGCAGTAGGTTGTCATTTCTTTCTGCGGTAGACCAGTGGCCATCAAAGTAGAACTCGATATCTCGTGCTATTTACCCATAGCTTGGTGGGAAAAAGATGATGATTCATAACTTTCCCAAGGGTATTAGCACGGAAGTCAATGTAATGGATTCGACTGGAATTCGAACGCGGCTCTCCAATTCCTCAATCCAAGGAGTGGTAATCAACGCATTAAACCGAATAAAACGCCGCTATCGTGAAGCCATGCAACTAAAACGTGCATAATGCGATGATGATCTTGCTCATCAAGTAATTTTCCGTTAGTTGATTAGTTACTAAGAGAAAATAATTTAAACAGTTTAGTATAAATCATATGGAAATCTAATGTCATACTTCCCATTCCCCGAGGGTGGAAAGTTACTAACTCACCATTATATTACACATGTTTCCGTTGCCTGCCATCTCACTGATGGGGTTTCATTCGTTTTGATGCGTTCATTACCAGTGCAACCCTTTTTTTTCATTACAAGACAAGCAACATTTCTACAAAGGCTTATAATTTTTTAAAATTTATATAGTTTTATACTTGATATTTTTATATATAACTTAATGACAGACATACTGTCGAAATATTGTTGAACATTGTCAAACACCGTGTCTGTTCTTTTATTAAATTGTGTTCTTCTCTTAAGTGTTGCAAAATATTGGAAGAGTTACGTCAATCCTTTTTCTTCTTATAATTATTATTTTTATAACGTCAGCCAAAATTCGGAATAATATGTCTGCCACCTCTATCTAATTTATATCAGATCATGTAACCTATATTTTGCCATCCTTACTAAATATCATGCAAGGTAAATGCTATATATATATATATATATATATATATATATATATATATATATATATATATATATATATATATATATATATATATATATATATATTCTTTGCTCCGAATTTGTCATTTAAATCAAGTTCATAATTAATTTTTCTGAATTTCCAATTTTTTATCTTTTCAAACAAGGCAGTAACGCCACCGGAGAACAGCATAAGAACAGTTTTCAAGAAAACAAGGTGCATTTCAATTTTGAAGATTGTAGTTCACAGGAAAGCAGGAATCCCGAAAAGAGTTCTCCAAGTGGGAAGTGTCGCAGGGAAACAATTAAGATAAGATTTGTCATCCCTGTTGCATCTAGAACAAACTGGTCCTGTGTGTACATGTTTGACACTGGTGAAAGCGGACCCGTTTCTAAATTTGAACTCTAGTACAAAATCCAACTCGGTAGAAGCTTTTGAGTATTCTTCAAGCCGGGACTCTGTCTACCTTTTTTACTTTAGTGCAAACAGGACATGTGTATATTTTTCTTTCTCGATTGCAAGTCTAACTTTTTTAATCTAATGCAAGACGGATCTGTATGTTTCTTTTTGACGCTGTGTACATTTTTTGGACACTAATGCAAACCGAACCTGTGTGTGCCTTTTCGACTCTGATATAAACCCTATGTACGTGTACCTTTTTAACTGTGAACATGGATTGAACTTTGCATATCTTTTTCGCACGTGAAAACTGGACTTGTGTCTATTTTTCCGTTTATTTCGATTTCTGTCCTACATAACTTATATACTTTTTTGAAAATCATTTCACCCCAAGCAAACCAACAAAGTTACTAATACGCATGGGTTACTGAGTGCGAAAAAACATAGGGAAAACATTATTAAGGAGCGAGAACAATGGATATCAGAAATTAATAATACAAGGTAACGATTGATACTACATTTAAATTTTTGAAGATCAAAATTGACTGGAAGGAAAAAAGTTGGAAGAGAGTTCTACAAGCGAGAAGTGAAAGAAAAGAAACTGTCAGCATAGAACTTACGGTTACATCTAGCCATTTCAGCTGTCAGATGATAGTATCTTGCTGCCAATCCAGCACTACGATTAAATTCATAGCGTCCAGGTACCATAGAGGAGAGTTTATCAGAATAATTACCTTGAAAGCGTTTATAGAAAAGGCACAGGGAAGCAACATTTACGGCTGTGGAAAGTGACTGAAGCCGAGATGCCAGGTCTGGACCAATGACATTGCCCTATTCCTTGGTAGATTTTATCAAGGACTTTTAAATATATAGCAGGAGCACCAGACCATATGTGACAGGTATATTTTAAGTATGGATGTATGGTAAACTTGTAAATATGTAAGATAAATTCAGACGAGAAAAACTGTCTAGCATGATACTGAGTACCACTTTAATATTTACACATTATGTCAGCTGGAAATGTTAGCCCAAGAAGTCGCTTTCATGGGGATTATATTAGACATGATGGTAGAAGCCAGAAAGGGTTCTCTCAGACGAGCAATCTACAGCAGTTTCGTTTTGAAGGCGTTTTTTTTTAATAAAAAAAAGAAACAGTCCTTGACCCAGTTAACACAAAACATAGGTTACTTTTTTACATCAGCTGTCAATTTGACCTTATGGAAATGATTAGACTTACTATTAAGACACGAATAAATAGTTATGCTAAATACCAATTTGAGAACTGATGCCATCAAGAATGTCTTTAAGGAAAATTAGGAACAATGTAGGTCCAAGGATATGCCATGGGAGAGAGCTGCATTAATGCAAAAAGATCTAGAACAGTGGCCGTTCAAGAAAACTTTCATTTCACGATTTGATAAGAAAGACGGAATCAGTTAATGAATTCATCGAGATATACCATAACCTTACAGTGTGTGGAGAAAACCAATATGCCAAACCTTGTCAAATGCCTTCGAGATATTCAAAGCAAGAGACCGAGATTCACGATTCTTATCTAAAGCTTAAAGAACCTTTCAGTGTTAAGTTATTTTGTGTACATGATGTAGCTAGTGAGACAACCAAAATAAGCTGACTCATTTTATAGTTTACCAAGAGAAGGTTAACCAATCAGGAGGCGTGGAATATTCGATCCGATGTGTATAAAGGCGGTCATTTCGTTTATTTATTGACGGAATATTCACTGCCAACCTCTGATATGAAAGACCTACAGAACTACGTTTTCCTTCTCTCTCCGAATATCCACTGCCAACCTCCGATATTGAAGACCTTAAGAATGCCTGAATAGCTGCTACTAGACATTGGTGCTGTTACATTGACCAAATTACTTCCTACATCGGATTTCTACATTCAAACTACATTAAACATGTTTTACATTCAGCAATAATTATTAATACATCAGCAGGTGAAGTAGAGAAGCAAAAGCTATATTGCTTGTCTGAAAGAAGATCCGGCGAGGTGAGTTGCTTAACCAATTCAGAGTTGATTAAAGACTTTAGCTACTTACCAAAAAACGATTACAAGCCTAATAGGCCGATAGTTAGAAGGCTCAAACGCTTCACCTGACTTCTTAAAGACTGGAACTACAGAAGAGGATATCGAACACGCAGAAATCAAGAAGCAGCAAGGATCTTATTGTACAACTTAAAGAGGACAGCGGCCGTTTCAAGAACACATTTCTTAAGAACTATCGCAGGATTATTATCAAGTTTACGTGCATTGAGGGGATCCTGTTTATAGAAGATAGCAGAAATTATAAACGGAGTCATATGCATATATGCCAACAGATACTCAGTTCGAAGTGGAAAGTCAGCCAAAGATACTCAAGATGAGTCAAGAGTGAAATTTGAAGAGAATTTAGGAGCAAAGACATTCTGCTTTATTAGTAAGATATTAACACTGCAACTTGAGTGAAGAGAGGAGAGATAGAAGTCTTGCTCCTTTTTAAGACACTATTGAAATAGTCAAATACGCCGTCACTATGATTACCGTCTGAATTTCTGGGATTTTTTATCATTTCACCACAAGCAACGCAATGAAGTCACTAAGACGCAAGGGTTTACTGAGGATTATTTAGCATGAGAAAAAGGAAACGCTATAAAGAAGAAAAAATAATGAATGAACAAGAAATAAAAAGACAGAATATAACGTCTGATATTACATTAAAATATTTGATGATCAAAGTTGATTGGAAAGCAATAAGCCGGAAGAGAATTCCATATGCGAGAAGTGCGAATAGAAGAAACTGTTGACGGAAAATTTACGGTTACATCTAGCCATCTCAATTGTAAAATGATCAGACATTGCTGCCAAACTCGTACTGCTATTAAACTGATAAAGTCGAGGTAACAAAGAGAGAAATTCGTCATAAAATTTCCCTGAAAGCATTTATAGGAAAGGCACAGAGACGCTAGATTACGGCGATGAGAAAGTGACTGAAGGCGAGATGCTAACGAATTATCATTTTTTACATTATTTACATTCGGACTATTGTCCTCATCTTTGTTGTTTTTATCAAAACGTTTCGGTTGTTATGCTCTCCGGCCTTCCGAAGGGGGAAAATAAGTGGATTAAAGCGTTGATTCATGAATTTAATGCCATAGTAATTTTGAGCTCAATTCCTAGACCGAGAAGGGGGAAACGGGGCTTAGAAGAATTAAAATAAGAACAAGACGAGATATTCTTAGACATGAACACTGAAACAGGAACAGTCTACCTCCGTAGATTAAATAAAGTGTTCAGTTCTGAAATCCCTGCAGGTTGCCCAGATCGATACACACCTGATGAAGTCTAGCGGGTAAAACGGCCGGAACGTTGTGATAACAACAACAAAGATGAAGACTAGTTGTTATATGGGAGCCTTTTGTATGAAAAAGTAAGTTGCTCAAATGTTTCCACAAATTAATCAACGTTACACTGTCCAGAAGAACGTTACATCGTACAACGTTACTGATTGACCAATGATAGATAAAGAACGTATTCGGCTGGAAGAAAACTAATATAAAAATAGCAAACAAAATTCTGGTAAAAATAACTACCAAAACAACAATTAGGACTGTCGGGAATATAGACTAACTATGAACAACTTGTCGTAAAGTCTTGCATAACATTATCTTGTTCATATTGTGAATAACATGTTTCGAATCTACATGATAAAAATTGCGCAGAAATACATTTTCCGAACATTTGCCAATCTTTAATTGACTAGTCTTTATTCGGATGTCAGCGTGGTCAGTCAGCACAGAAAGCCAAAATACATAATTCATCAAAGTCCGACTGATTTTCACTAAAGCCACTGGACAATCGATAACCTATTGTGCTGCTTTGTAGTGGTCATTGGAGATTATTATTCATTTGGCTCTCTGACTGAAAGACAATCTAAATACGAGTAACCTCCCGTGCTTAAAGTTATATCCGTAGATAAAGACCAAAAAACCTTAACTATTGATTAGCATTTTCTCTCGAACAATAAAGATACTCTCTGAATTTCTGAAACGAGGATTTTTTTTTTACTAATGATTAGAAAATACAATGCACAAGCGCCACTCAAGGTAGAAGGTTACTGTTTGGAGTTCTTTCCTCGAACTACTGCACTGTGTAACCGATTCAAATGAGTCTCTACAAGCTTAACCTTTTCAAGTCTAAGGTTAACCGTTATCTTCCTCTCCTATTGGTATAAACTGTCTCTTAACGTAACCCTCTAACTCGAGTGGTCCCCGGGCTTTGTACAGGGTGAAGCTTTCTGTAATAAATAAAAATCAAATAAAAGAGAGGACAAGTGTTAGGTCTATAGAGTTGAAATAGATTTTAGATGAAATCAGAAACGCCATCCTAAACAATAAACAAGGGATAAACTTCTACTCATCATTATTTTCATTATTCATTGCGGACTAATGTCCTCATTTCTGTTGTTGTTATCACAAAGTTTCGGCTGTTGTGACCTGCAGGTTTCATCAGGTTTCTGTTAATCTGAGAATTTCGAACTGGACCCTTTACTCCATCGCCAGAGGAGTAGATTGTTCCCGGTTTGCTCGCAGCATCTAGATACATCTCAACAAGTTTTTATTTAATACTGCACGGTCCGTTTCCACTGAGTCCAATCTGCACAACTCGGATTGAACTCACGCGTATTGTGTCATCAAATTCACAAAGCAACGCTTTAATCACTGGGCCATGGAATAACACGGTCAAATGAACGAAACAAATCTACCCCCGTAGATTAAGAAAAGTGTTCGGTTCGAAATACTTTTAAGACTGCACAGATCGACAGATTCCTAAAGAAAGCGGGGTGGGGGATTAACAGCCGAAATGTTGTGACAATAACAAAAAATACGATGAAAACAGTTCGGTTGTATGTAATTAAAAAAAAGGGACGGCGTATTTGACTTTATCCAAATATCACCTTATGGTTTCTGCGTAGGAAAGATATTTCTTTGATTTTGTTGATTGATATCTTTTTACGGCCTATCAATCTTTTCAGCTTATTTAAAGCCAGAAAATATTTTTATATTGCAAGAATTCTTTTGAAGACAATAATGATTTAATGATACAAGTCTTTCTCAGCAACCCATAGCTGGAAAAGAAGAACTGGATTCATGCCTTTCGTGAATATTACGAAATCAGTTGGAATTGGAAAACTACTCTCCGATTAATAATTCCAAGGCATTATACATTAGACAGCCAGCACTTCCAACATTACGGCACCTAGTAACCCCAAACAGTTACCAATATAAGTAATGACCATGCTTGACGATGCTTAACTTCGGTGATCATACGGGTACCGGTGATTAAGTGTGATGTGGCGTTAAGCGCAAAAGCCGTCTATATTAATAATTATGTTAGTATTTCAAGCATTAATTTTTAGGGAAAAGTCAGGGATTGATGGAGTTTTCTATTATATTTCATTTTTTTTTAAATCCTCACATTTTTAATGGACCAACGCATGCTCATAAGAGCAATGAACAGTATCTAACAGGTTCGTTCAAGTGAGTAGCTTTTGATAGAGAAAACAGTTTCAAGGGCCCGTTGGTTGCGTTTACACGATGCCAAAATCCATCATGATAGGCTTTGTTTAAACTGGTGATCAAGGCAGAGTATGAGCTATCTCCCAGAAACAGTGAGGCAGCATAGTTCAGTATAGAATATTGGTTGTCTAGGTACATTTTCCCTCAGAAATACTAAGATAACCACGATAGATAGATAGATAGATAGATAGATAGATAGATAGATAGATAGATAGATAGATAGATAGATAGATAGAGAAAGGAAATGATTATGTATCTATCATCGCCTGATCATTTTCTTACACTCTTTTTTCTAACAGAGGCAGAGAAAAATAGATTGACAGTAAATTAATAGCCATGGATAGATATATAGTTACATAGCTAGATAGGTTGAGTAAAAAAAGATAGATAGATAATGATCAGTCATCGATAGATAGATAGATAGATAGATACATACATACATACATAGATAGATAGATAGATAGATAGATAGATAGATAGATAGATAGATAGTAAGAAAGAAAGAAAATGATTATGTATCTATCTCTGCATGATCATTTTCTTTCATCCTTTTTTTCTAAGAGAGGCAGAGAAAAATAGATTGACAGTAAATGAATAGCCATGGATAGATATATAGTTACATTGATAGATAGATTGAGTAAAAAAAAGATAGATAGATAGATAGATAGACTGAAAGAAATAAAGAAATTCAACAGCCTCAGAAAGAACGAAAGAATTAATAAAAAAGGAAGAAAGAATATATATATATATATAGAGAGAGAGAGAGAGAAAGAGAGGGAAATAGATAGTAAATGAATAGCGATAGATAGATAGATAGATAGATAGATAGATAGATAGATAGATAGATAGATAGATAAGCAGCCATAGACAGATAGGTATCTAGATACATATGTACAAATTAAGCAGACATCGATAGGTAGATAGTAAATTAACAGCCATATATAGATAGAGATCTAGATTGATATATAGAGAAAATGAGCACCCATAGATAGATAGATAGATAGATAGATAGATAGATAGATAGATAGATAGAAAATGGAACAGCCAGACAGATAGATAGATAGATACATTGATAATGAATGTAAGTATATCGTGGTAAATACAAAGAATGAGACTTTATTTTGTTCCAACGATGTTATTCATAATTCTTGCTCCTATCATACTTTTCATTTATAATGTCTTTTAGATGATGAAGCTGTCGTTTTGATTTAGTCCTTTATGAATATCTTTTTTTCCTTGCCGGAAATTCCTCCCAGTCTCCAACTAGAATCGCAAAATTTGATTAACTGCTTGGTGAATTTACCATTTTGCAAAACACCCATTTGTCTGACTAAATAATGTTGTCTTGATTGTTTTCGAATATATATTAATTTCTGAAGAATATCGGTTGACCCACCAAGCGCCTCGGTGCAAATTGTTCGATCCGTTTGCCACCCAGCAATAACTCCATACTCGTCCGACATTACCAATCGCGACCTCAACTTGTCATGCGTGAAGGGAGGAGGCGACCTCTTTCGAGTGACGCCTAAACTGATAGAAAGAAACAAAAGAAAAAGTACAATTAAGCGCTTTATTTTCTTGTATGGGATTATTTAGGATGTCAGATTAAACATACAAAATATTTCGATCAAACTTCAGTTAGTCTTACTTCCTTTTTTTTCATCATATTAAATTTTAATTTTTTTTTCTCTCCTCTACTTGTTTGTGTGCGAAGTCTGTATGTGGGCTTTGATTTCTCTGCGTGTCAATGTGTGGTTGAAGAAAGGAAGAAATGCTTGGTTGGCCTCTTAATGCAAAACATACGCCATTTCTACCCAATTCAGAAGATCGAACTGAAAAGACAGCGAGAAAGAAAAGACAAATCGTAATGGAAGACATACAAAGTCGACAAGAGAATTAAATTCAAGACAAAAGAAAATTGGTAGGAAGAAATGATTGCAGATGTGGAAGAGGAGAAAATTTGATCTGGAGAAGAGATGGGGGGTGCGTAAAAAGATGGGGAAAAAAGGAAAGGTTTTTAAATCTCAGAACGACAGAATCTTCAGAGGAGGGTAGAAAGAAAACAGAAAGAGCAAAAGTAGTAGTAGTAGTTGTTGTAGTAGTAGTAGTAGTAGAACTTCACAGAGACGTAAGACGAGGAAAAGAAAAAAATGCAAAATCATAAAAAGAAAACTAAAAAAAAATGAATGAAAATAATATGCACGAAGTGATATTGAATTAGTAAGGAAGATCGCTGAATGAACAAAACTGTTTGGAAAAAGGAATTAGGCAACGCTGAAGCCAGGGGAGAAATGAAAGCGAACGAATTCGAATTAAGAGAATGGATTTGCAAAAAGAAAAATAAACCGTCGAATGCTCAAACGCAAAGACAAATCAACAGAGGAAGAAATGAACCCGGGGATAACAAGAAAAGAATCCGAAAACAATGTGTAAAAGGAAGAAATTCTTGAAAAATGAATAAGAATAGAAACGAAATAGAGTTTTGCTGTTTACGATGCTTAAACTACACAATACGTTCGCAAGCGGACATTTACCACTTTTTGAATATTTCACAAGTGCTACATCTTGGTTCAAGATTTCGAGAACTTGTCTGTGTCCTACGACTGAAAATCACTTCTTTCTCTTCTATGTCCCGTGTCCTTTCATGAAATTGACGATCATATTTCTCCACTATTTCCAGACCCTAGTAGCTCTTAAAAAAACTTTTGTCTTTTTGCCAACACTTCCAAATCCAGCTCCAATATCCATTCGCTCAAACCCGCAAAGTAGATTGTGTTTTGTTTTCCTCTGTCTCTCTTACCTTAAATCTGTCCTGTGAGTATCCAATTTTCCAAGTCCTTTTTTCTCATCATGTGCCACAGAAAATTAGGTGCTAGCTACGTGTCCGTTTTGTTGCAGTTGCTTCTATAAAATGGTCCTTGCTCAAGTTCAATCAATATTATTCTCAGCATCCTTCTGTAGATCCACATTTCGATTGTTTCTAGTTTCTTCTTCATCTGTAGAGAGATTTCCAACATTCACTGCTATATAGGAGGATTTATTCAGTACGTTTTTTCTTTGTTTATAACGATATTTTCCTGTTTATTAATATATTGCTTAACTTTCGAAAGACATCTTTCGCTATCCAGATGCGCCTTTGGATCTTCCTGTTGCCCTTTCTGTCCAATGTTAATATGCCACCCAGTTACCTAACGTGTTGCAACTGTTACTTTTTGCAGTGTGCCTAATTTATAACTTAAACTTCATCATATATATATATATATATATATATATATATATATATATATATATATATATATATATATATATATATATATATACGAGGGTCATTCAATAAATAAGGTGATTTTTTTCTGTATAAGGACTTCTAATACAGATAGAAGCTTATTCTGTTTTTATATTTTTTGTTTTACTTCTTTTTCACATAGATTTAATTTCTTTTGCAGATTAAAAAAAAACTTTGAGAGTTTTTGCGATTAACAAAGATGACCGACCAAGAAGCATGCTCCAGGATTGAACAGCGGTCAGTTATCAAGTTTTTGGTTGCTGAAGGCTGCAAACCAGTTGAAATTCATAGGGGAATGTCAACTGTGTATGGTGCCACATGTTTCAGCCAAAAGAATTGCTAAATTGTTTAAATAAGGACGGATCAGTGTTGAGGATGAAGACATACCTGGGAGGCCTACAGAAGTGAGGTCTCCTGATGTGATCGAATCAGTCAATGACCTCATTCAGTCTGACAGAAGGGTGACAGTGGATGACATTGCAAGGACTTTGAGCTTATCTGTTGTGACAAACGCAGGGGTCATCATTCAGAAGGAGTCATCTTGCATCATGACAACGCAAGGCCTCACACAGCAGCCCAAACGGTGCAGACCATCAACGAGCTGAGCTGGGAACTGCTCCCTTATCCCCTTACAGCCCAGACTTTGCCCCTTCAGAATTTCACCTGTTTGGTCCCTTAAAAGCGTTCATGAGAGGCACGAAGTTTAAAAGTGACGATGAAGTCAAAAGTGTTGTGAGCGACTGGCCGAGACATCAGTCCAAAGATGTTTACGCTGAGAGAATACGGAAGCTTGTGCACAGATGGGAAAAGTGTATGACAGTGTTGGGAGACTACGTTGAAAAATTAAAAAAAAGTAATCTTCTATCTGTATTAGAAGTCCTTATACCGAATATATATATATATATATATATATATATATATATATATATATATATATATATATATATATATATATATATTATTATTATTATTATTATTATTATTATTATTGTTATTATTAATTAAAGAATATCAAACACTTGAAATCACATAGGTAATAATTTTTATTTCAGAAGAGCTTTAAAAAACAGATCTCAATCTTCAAGACCTACAAACAAATGAAATGGAAAAGATTACTCCAGGTTAAATTCAGGAAATATTAGTATATAATTTGAGGAAAGGGGGGGGGGAGAAAGTGTCCATCTTGTCTGGTCTTACAAATAATTTGTTGAACTAAATAGATCTACTTTGGAATTTTAACATTTGTCAAGACCAGACAATATGGATATTTTCTGTTCCCCCCTTCTTCAA
>OZ038508.1:41292479-41297479 GCA_964036315.1 Acanthosepion esculentum | reverse complement strand
ACCCGAAACAAAGTTAGCTACCTATACAATTCAAATGTCTCGATAATATGTAACTTACAATTATATAAAAAAAGATAACGAGTGTAACATCAAAATTGTCCAAATCGTGTGACAGCAAAATTTCTAATTGTCAGTTTGCACAGTTGTAACTTAGAAGGGATTAAATATATCTTACTGGAATTCTCCGAGATTTTTATAACACTATTAGACTCTACATTGAACAACAAGATTGTATTTAGCTCAAAGTCGAAATGATGATCCCTTCTGATGTTGTGACATCCTAAACCAGTATTCCTCTCTGCGGTTCCCTCATTTTTGAACTTATTCGCCGTTCTCTTGAAGGTCCTGGAATGAAATTTGATGGTGCAAATCAGAGTATGAATGTTGGTTCCATTACTGATACCTGAATGATCTTTTTCCTCTCACCATTGCTCAACTGGAAAGACATAGAGGGTCTGACACAAAATGATTTTGACCTTTTCTCTTTCTAGCTGAATAACTCAAAGGGTTTTTCAGTGATTCTTACAAGATTTCTAAACGTCTTATTAGAAAACCTGAAAAAAAACTCAGTTTAATGATTTGTTAGATATTAAACATTTTGTGGGATGGAAAATTATCCCATTCTGTTACACAATTTGAACAATGTTGCTGTTACACCCGTTATGTAACCAAATATTTTCAAATAATTTTATGTCATACAGTAACAACATTTATCCAAGAAAAAATTCAAATAATTTATGTCATGAATAAACGTCTTTTAAGAAAAATGAATTAACGACTTTTAAGAAAACGAGGTGATCCAATTCACTTTCCTTAGACACAGGTTAATCATTCATTTTGACTTAAAGACGCCTATCTGGCACAATCAGGTGAAACGCGTACTCTGTCAAAATCTTTCCCAGTTTGTCTCATTATGTGCACTTTTATTTGGATACCATTCTACATCGTACTAACACTCCCCACACATATACACACATACCCCCATATATATATATATATATATATATATATATATATATATATGTGTGTGTGCGTGTGTGTGTGTGTGTGTAATGAAAACTTTTCACAACATCCATTCCCTCAGATCATTTTTTTTTTGTAAAATCATAGAATTGCATAACAAAACTTTGACATATTGTGTATAAATATATAAATGTGGGAGTGACGATTTTGACACGCAATCACACACATTCTCTCACACACAAACATACAAACACTCCTTCACACACCGAGACACACGCACCTCCGTATATATATATATATATATATATATATATATATATATATATATATATATATATATATAACTCACACACTCTCACAGATGCAGACACGCGAACACACACACACACACATATATATATATATATATATATATATATACACGTGTGTGTGTGTGTGTGTATCAAAAGGGGAATAATCTCTGTGACATACACTTAGCTGAAGAACCTTCTCACGCTTAGAGGTCGAGCTGTCAACCATTTTGCAAACACTTATGATTGATGATCTTTGTTCATAATAGACGCAATGGCCTTCTGCCTGACTGACCCTTTCCTTTCGATCTTACACAGGCGGAACAGAATTAAGAACACTTGCTCTGTTCAATTTAAATAATTGTCTCATCTTTTTTTTAACTTATATTGATTATGTTTCCCTTCTTCATATAGACCAATGCATCTTATCACAAATGCGCCGATAAAGGCGTGTCTTTCTCAAACATTCTATCGGTCCAAAATATAGAAATCAACCGATTAAACGACACGTACACGAATATTTTGAGTTCGTGCCGTATATCAATTGGGATCCGAATTTGGAACGGTCTTCGTAATCGAGCGCTAAAAACACGCCGGATAAGTCCGTGTTCCCTCCTACAAATAGGGACGCAGGTTCGAATCACGGGCCGGTAGACGAAATATGTCCCGTTTAAAATAAAACTGAGCCTCTACTCAAATACGGGTATCCACTAAAAAAGTTTGAAATAATAAAAATATCAGGAAAAAATATATATAAATCTTGTTGAAGCAAATATGGAGACTCGGTGTAGTCATGGATAGCGGCTTGGATGGCGAATTCAGAGCTGAGTTTAAATCCACGTCGTGTTTTTTTAATTTATTTACGTGAAAATACGGGAAAGTAAGCATCCAATTTTTCACGCCTTCTCTTTGAGATTTTATTTATTACTTACTTTTATTTTTTTCAAATAGTAGCAGATACCTTCACCTATCGTCCAACTGCGCTCCTTTCTCGTTTCTTGAATAGGAACAAAGGTTTATACCTTCTTTCCTGACCTTTTGGCGATATGACTGGCAGGTTACTACGACACTTTATTGAAGATACCGAATAGACACTTTCTATTGAGGATATCAAATAGACATTTTTTCTTGACAATGCCGAATAGTCACTTTTTATTGAGGATACCAAATAGTCACTTTTTACTGAGGATACTAAATAGACACTTTTTATTGAGGATACCGAATAGACATGTTTTATTGAAGATACCGAATAGATACTTTCTATTGAGGATATCAAATAGACACTTTTTATTGAGGATGCCGAATAGTCACTTTTTATTGAGGATACTAAACAGACACTTTCTATTGAGGATACCGAATAGACACCTTTTATTGAGAATACCGAATAGACACTTTCTATTGAGGATACCAAATAGTCACTTTTATTGAGGATACCAAATAGTCACTTTTTATTCAGGATACCAAATAGTCACTTTTTATTGAGGATACCGAATAGACACATTTTATTGAAGATACGGAATAGACACTTTCTATTGAGCATATCAAATAGACACTTTTTATTGAGGATATCAAATAGACACTTTTTATTGAGGATGCCGAATAGACATTTTTTATTGAAGATACCGAATAGATACTTTCTATTGAGGATACCAAATAGTCACTTTTTATTGAGGATGCTGAATAGACACTTACTATTGAGGATATCAAATATACACTTTCTATTGCGGATATCAAATAGACACTTTTTATTGAGGATGCCAAATAGATACTTTCTATTGAGGATACCAAATAGTCACTTTTATTGAGGATACCAAATAGTCACTTTTTATTTAGGATACCGAACAGACACTTTCTATTGAGGATAGCGAATAGACACTTTCATTAAGGGCAAAGTTATTGAGAAAAACTGCTTTAAATGATAACAGTGACTGTTATTCTTGGTCTTTTTACCGTAAAGGTTTATCCTATGGCTACAACGATTAATAAATATGAAAGTAGACTAGTTTTTAAAAATAAAAAAACAACAACACCAAACCTTTCTTTCTCCAACATTAGTTTTTTCGTACCAGTTTCTGTAGTGAAGAATACTTTCTCTTTTGACGTTTTCCAGGCATTCTCGCGTTCAGTGAAACTCACTAAAACTCCTCAGTTGCCACCACTGGACATTTTCCTCTCTATCGAAAAGGTTTCTAGGGTCCGCATGCATGGCATCGAGAACAATTACCATTAGCAAGGGAAGTGTCTCTTGATTCTTCGAATTGTTTTTATTTCTTTTTTCTGACTTTAACTATTAAACTCAGTTATCAATTTTTACTTTATGATTCCCCTTCTTCTCGGGACTTCTGTTAAAATATCTCACAATACAGAAATGTTTCACTCTACATTCGTCTTCAAATATCTTTGTGTTTGACAATTTCAATTCTCGATTTCAATTCTCGATTTCGTTACTCTTTTCCTAGTAATACTGACGGACACGATTCTTTAATTGATCTGTTGCGTACCACCTATTCGGACTTTTATAGCGCTTTGAAATTCTGTCCTCTTAACACCCCGGATTATGCCATCTTATCTGTAAATATTTTTGTTTTCACCTATCTATTACAAAGAAGCTCTATTCAGATGTTGACTTATTAAACATATTTTATTGAATAAAATCGCCTTTCGACTAAACGCCAATGAATATTTGCGGTAATTTCCTTTTCCAAAGACGGACATTGTATGACGGTTTTATGCTTTCTCTGTTTCCAAAGTAGTAGTCATTTTTAAAGCGGCTTATATGAAAGAAAAAGATGATGCAGGTTTTCTCCTAGTTATATATACACTTATATGGTTTATAGCTAAAAATTCCTTAATGATACAAATACAAGGGGATAATAAAAGTTTCTCAGCCCAGCTCACATTCACAAATCTCAGATTGTATGAATATTGAGTGTAGCTGGACAGCAATTTCTTACCTATGCACGCTTAGATAAAGGTCAACGAAAGACCTTTTTTAATGACGTTTTTTTTTTATTTTATTTATTGTTCAAGAGACGTTTCTGGATTCCGGGAAGAATTTAAACATAAATTTCCCATTGTCTTCTGAGCATTTCTGGCTAACATAAACTTTTTATCGATAAAGATTGGGTTCATAAATGTTTGACTATAAGGATGCATTGTGTGTAATTTGGTACACTGCGAATGTCGCTTAATGTTTTACATCGGTGAGTGTCACGTTGGGATTTTCAATTATCACGTCTTTCCACATCAGTTTATTGCGTCCTGCGTTTTTTTAGCGAAATAAATATCTTATATTTTTTCATAAATTGAAGGAATTTTTATAGATGCTGGATTTTTCTTTTCTTATTAAATCTTCTAATATGTGTAGTCATTCTTCATACTGTTTTTTATTAAACATTGGTAAATATATGTTTGATTTCATGCTGAATTTTGTTATGTTAGGTTTTTATTTAACTTAATAGCGGAGAAATAGCAAACAGATCACAAGATAATTTGGTTCGTTTTCAACCAAATATACAAAAACGTTAAAATATAGTACGTATCTGTACGTATATATATATATATATATATATATATATATATATATATATATATATATATGAAGAAATATAGTCTTAAAGTGTGCTATATTTATGGGATAAAGTGCTCAATATCAGAGATAGAGCGTGTGTAAATATAAAAGTGAACATAGAAGTCAGCACTTAGAGGCGACAGTCTGTTTCATGCTAGTGCAATCGTCAGGCAACT
>OZ038508.1:41227479-41287479 GCA_964036315.1 Acanthosepion esculentum | reverse complement strand
TTCAACACTTCTTGTGTCTTGTCAAGTAAATAATATAGAATATAGAATAAATGGTTTTAAAAGTTTCAAATTAATCAACGATCCTTAGCTAGGAGTAAACGCTGTTACATAAGCTAGAGTAATTATGTTGAAAGGGATGTTCAGAATCCCAGACAGAAATGTATACACTTTAGTTTCATTTCAACATGTTAGTCGCCTCTCCCGCGAAATCATTCGAACACACGCATGTTAAGCGCTCAGACGTATTTAGATATATACACACACATACAAAAAATCAAACCACACATAGGCAAATGCACTTTACTTACACATACACATCGATACACACAGGCACATACATCTACATTCAATATGATCTAGACGGTCAGATGTCGAAGCTATTCGTGGCTTAATATGTTATTAAACGAATTTTAACTTGAAATATAGCTAAACCGGTCAAATATACATAGATAAAATTTAAACAAATAAATATACATAAATATATATATATATATATATATATATATATATATATATATATATTTTTAAAAACATATAGTTTTCGACACATTACAGACAAAAGTAAATAACCACCTCCACATATAATTGTACACTCACACATCCGCATATAAATCAATACATGCACCCGCATACACACATATATGCATAATAGGTACGCATATACAGACCTACGCACATAAACATACACATAGATAAGCACATATAAATATATTGACCCATACGTCGACGCAGAAAAGTAAATAAAGCAAGTGAAGAAATATATATAAAGATGCAACTATATACAAGCACACACATATATACATACACATCTAGATGTACATACATAAGCACGTATACATATATGCATATAAACTAAATATATACATAAACATTTACAAATACAAGTGTATACATGAAAAATTAAACAAACGTAAATTAAAACGATATGACATATATATATTAGGAGGCACGGTGGAGTAATGGATAACGGCTTGGATTGAGGAATCGGAATCCATTACATTCACTTACGTGCTAATACCCTTGGGAAAGGTGAGAATCCTCTTTTTCTCCCTCCAACTATAGGTAAAATAGCAGGACAGACTGGGTTCTATAGCCTTGGATGGCAACCGGTCTAGGAGAAGGACAACTCTGAATTCAAAACCTGCGGAGGGTCGTTTGGGGACCTTGTGGCATTCGCTTCACCAGGTCCCGGTATTCGTCCCTACAAAAAGTGTGGATGGCCCTGCACAAAGCCTTCACCACTATAATCAAATCTCATGTGTCGGTGTCGGGCTTTCAGTTTCTAGCAACTGATCTGCCTGACCCTCATACGTCGAATTCGACGGGAGAGTCGGTCATATATATATATATATATATATATATATATATATATATATGTGTGTGTGTGTGTGTGTGTGTGTGTGTGTGTGTGTGTGTGTGTGTGTGTGTATACATATATATATATATATATATATACTTTAAAAATCAGGAGGTCAATTAATACATGCGGCCATAGTTTCGACCTGACGGTCTCTTCGGTCGATACTTTTAAAATGACCACTTTAACGCTTTATTTTTTTTTTAAATCACAAAGAACGCTACAAAATTATCTTTAAAAAAATAACAGGCTGATGATGATTGAAGACAGGACATTGAGTGTAATGGAAATGAAGGGGAAAAGAAAGTTGAATAAAAAAAAAAAAAGAAAGAAACGGTAATGCAAGTGTATTGTAGATGTATACAGTAAAGAGGGAAAGCAAATATGTAATGTAATTGTTATGGAGAGTGGGGAGGTTAGCCTGTCTAAAGAGCAACAGTGGGGTTTTAAATTAGATTTTTTTTCGGGTTCATATTCACTTAATAATTTTTTTATGTGAAGGCAAGCGCTTAAAATTTCGGATATTTTGTTAAAAGATGTTTTGGATCCGGGAATGTCATAATTGCTAATTTCTTATATCGGTATAGTGTGCAGATGACGGTATAATTGTTATATTTTTTTACCTTTACCTGATTTTAAAAGTTATCTGGTTTTTAAAGTTAAAAGCTCTACATGTTATTTTTATTTTTACTTATATTTTTTTCTTACGTGTATTGAGCACTTTTTAATACTACTGTTTCCTGGTTTGATTCAACTCTGACCATTAATCCATATATATATATATATATATATATATATATATATATATATATATATATATATATTACGGACATAGCATTCACACACAGACACACACACACACACACACACACACACACACACACATATATATATATATATATATATATATATATATATGAATGCTATGCCCGTTAATTCTCCTAAAACACTACTCTCGACTTTTTGGGAGCATCTCCGCCAACTTTCCACTTAGAACTGAGTCTCTCTTGAGTGCTATGCATATAACCCCTTCTATGGTTTCTGCTATCATCTCTAACCTGGATCTACACACAGCACGTGGACCCGACGATATCTCTGTAATTGTCATTAAAAAGTGTGCTCTCGAACTAGTTCCTGTTTTCTCTAAGCTGAACAGTAAATCCTTCACTTCCTCCTGCTAACCTGCCTGCTGGAATTAATCAGCTGTTGTTCGAGTTTTCATGAACACTGATGAACTGACCTCCCCATCCAACTATCAGCCTATTAGCCATCTACCTCTTTTGGGGAAGGGCACAGAGGCCATAACCAATGCTGAATTGATTCAACATCTGTCATCGCAGAACCATTTCTCAAACAAACAATATTGCTTTGGTTTTTACCTGGTCAACAACTGAACCATAATTGCAGAAAGAGTCTATCTCTGAAACGGTGACGCCAGGGCTGTTGCATTGGACATCTCGAAAGCCTTTGACAGGGGGTCTAGCATTCGGACATCTCCACAAGCTGAAAAGTTACGGTATCTCCGGGCGCATTTTTGAGCTGATCCAGTCGTTGCTATCAGATCGTGGAATGAAAGTTGTCCAGAATGGCCACTCATCTACATTCTTTCTCCAGGGCTCCATCGTAGATCCTACACTGTTTTTAATCTTCATTAACCACCTTCCCGATAATCTCAGCTCTCTACTTGGCATCTACGCTGACGAAACTAACATTAATTCATTGTCGATCAGTCCGACAAGGTCAAAATAGATGCTGGTGTCCAAAACGACCTCAAGACGGTCGTTAACTTGGGCAAAAGATGACTTGTCAATTTTAACACCTCCAAAACTAAACTGCTCTCCATTAATCATCTGAGAGACACCTCTCTGCCTTCCATCAGCATGGCCGATGCTATCCTCCAGGAAAGTGACTCGTTGCGCCTTTTCGCGGTAACGTTCTCAGCTGACACGAGCTGGAATGACTATGTTGAATCCATTGCTAGGTCAGCTGCTAAGAAAGTTGGTTCATTGTGTCGGGCGAGAAAATTTTTCTCTCTGGAATTTATCTTGCATATATATAAGTCTACAATTCGTCCATCCTTAGTATATTTCTGCCATATATGGTCCGGTGCCCCTTCTGGTTAACTGGAGCACCTTGATAAGATTCAAAGAAGAATCAGCAATATTATCGGTTCTGATTTGACGGCTCGGCTTCAGTCATTTGTCCACCAGCATGGTACCGCATGAAGTTAAATTAATGGACTGTATTAATTTAAACTCATTACTGGAATGGCGGCGAGAACTCATCAGTTTACAGTTGGGCTAGCTAGATGTAACCGTAAATACATTGCTGACAGGTTCTTCTCTCGCACCTACTATAGCCATCCGGCCCAATGCTTTCCAACCACCTTTAATCTGCCAAAGTTTAAATGCAATGTGAATCGCTATCTACTGTCCTCGTGATAATCCTTTACTTTAATTGTTAGTGATTGCACTGCCTTGTTTTGGATGATACCGATTAATATATATATATATATATATATATGTGTGTGTGTATATATATATATATATATATATATATATATATATATATATATATATATATATATTACGTGCTAATACCCTTGGGAAAGGTGTGAATCCTCTTCTTCTCCCTCCAACTATGGGTAAATAGCAGGACAGACTGGGTTCTATAGCCTTGGATGACAACTGGTCTAGGAGAAGGACAACTCTGAATTCAAAACCTGCGGAGGGTCGTTTGGGGACCTTGTGGCATCCGTTGCACCAGGTCCCTGTATTCGTCCCTCCAAAAAGTGTGGATGGCCCTGCACAA
The DNA here is from genome assembly GCA_964036315.1 of Acanthosepion esculentum. NCBI lineage: Eukaryota > Metazoa > Mollusca > Cephalopoda > Sepiida > Sepiidae > Acanthosepion > Acanthosepion esculentum. Next base: position 41,283,311 of record OZ038508.1, on the reverse strand, counting down.
AGCCTTCACCACTATAATCAAATCCTGTGCGGGTGTCGGGCTTTCAGTTTCTGGGTACTGATCTGTCTGACCCTCATACGTCGAGTTCGACAGGAGAGTCCATCCTATATAAAAAGTATAGATAATTTGGTCAATAAAACAAACCCAAACGAAAGGGTAACGATGAAATCAGTACGAAAAACATTTATTAATGTTAACTATGTGACAAAATGAAGCACTGAGATTGAGGTTCTAAGTTCGGAATTTTCGAACACGCCTGTGTTCTTCATCAGCATCCTTCAGCAACCAAAAACTTGATAACTGACCGCTGTTCAATCCTGGAGCATGCTTCTTGGTCGGCCATCTTTGTTAATCGACTAAACTCTCAATTTTTTTTTTAATCTGCAAAAGAAATTAAATCCATGTGAAAAAGAAGTAAAACAAAAAAAATTTTAAAAAAGCGTAAGCTTCTATCTGTATTAGAAGTCCTTATACCGAAAAACTCAACTTATTTATTGATTGACCCTCGTATATATATATATATATATATATTATATATATATATATATATATATATATTGTGAAACAGCAAAATTGCCCAAATTGTGTTACAGCATAATTGTGCAGCCCTCGATATGCCAAGAAACTCTAATTTTCCAGGTTTTCAGATAAGATGTTTAGCCATCTTCATACCATTTGTCGTAAGAATCACTGAAAAACCTACGAGTTATTTAGCTAGAAAGAGAACAGGTTATAATCGCTTTGTGGCAGCCCCACTGTCTTCTCAACTGAGCAGTGGCGAGAGGAAAAATCATTCAGGCCTTCAGTAATGATACCAGCATTCATACTCTGGCTTCCATTTTCAAAGTCTATTTAAGAACCATCAAATGAACGGTGAATAAGTTTAAATAAGAGAGAACAGTAGAGAGGAAAACTGGACCAGGAGGTCACAGGAAGAGCGATCATCATTTCAATTTAGAGCTAAAAAGATCAATTAGAAAAGATCCAACTCAATCCATAATATGTTTTGTACGTGAGAGAGTTTCATCTATGACAGTCCAAAGATCAGTGAAAAAATAGTTGAATATGAAATCGTACGTGAAAACTGTGAGGCACTTTGTTACCACAGGACAGAAAATTAGAAGGTTAGAGAGGGAGAAGATCGTCATAAGTTGGGAAATGGTCCGAAAATAATATATAAATATATATTTGAACTTTCAATACTTCATGAGCTTCTGATCCTTAGCTATTAAAGATGAAGATGCCATTTTCGTTAATGATCGATTTCATCCCATTTCCAATGTTAATCTCGGAGAATAATTAATTAAACATTCTTATTGCTCAATGTATAGTCCAATAGTGTTTTTTTTTTAATCGGAGATTTCCAGTAATCTTAATTTTTAATCATTTCTAAGATACAATGTTTCAAATCTTAATCTAACTATTGGACATTTTTGCCGTTACACAATTTGGACAATTTTGCTGTTACACCCGGTATATATATATATATATGAGGTGTCTGTATGGGAAGAAAAATTAAAAACCTTGTCTGACTTCAGGCTTCTCAGATATACTGCTCGTCATGGTTGGATAAATAATCTAACCATATAATAAATAACCACATTTTTCTGACTGTGATCACCGTTATATCTGCGAAACTTGAAGACATTTGAACTTTTCTTTATCTGTTAACCTTGCTTCGGTTTTATGTATCTTTTGTTTCCATTTGGAGCACGCGTTTTATTTACAAACCTCTGCTCGCTTTTATATGCGTTATACTTCATAGATTTACTTCAATACGTTTATTTTTGTTGTTGTTAGGTATTAACGATCTGTGTTATATGAACACACATAAATATATGACATATTTATGACATATTTAGGCTGTAGTCCTTCGTTTAAACATGCTTTGTTGAATAGAATAGTCTTTTCACTAACCGACTGTGAATGTTTGCATCATTTGCTATTTCCAAAGACAGACATTTTCTTTTCAGTAGGTACCTGAGGTGCAGCCATTTTGATAGAGGATTATGGCTAGGAAATAAAAAGATATCTCCATGAATTTCTCCCTCGATATCTACAAACTTTATAGCTAGACAATCTAAGGAATTATGACTAAAAACTTTAGAATAAATTAAAACAAGCATTAATTTTGAACGATCATCGCAACTTAGGGAATTCATTATACCTTTAATCCTGGAGCGTTTCTCTGAACATGCCGCTCTAAAGCAACTTCTGAAAATCATTTGTACGCCACCATGCTTCACTGTTATCATACTATTTTTTTAAAATAGTGAACGGTTTTATTTCCTTTCTCCAAACGTAAAGTTGTCGGTTATGTCGAGAAAGTTAGATTTCTGTTTGATCTAAACACGGAGTTGTACTTTAGTAACCATTCGACCGATCGGACAAAAATCTTTTCTACCGAATATGAAATGAACCTTTTTATGTGTTTTCTCCAACAGTGGATTTTTTTCCGTGCAAGCCGTCCGTGAAATTCTTGTCGCTTCAATGTTTTACGAATTGTTGAGACGTGTACATTTGTTCGAGCGTTCTTAACATCTGTCTGGATATACTTTCCGCACGATTTAGGGTTGTCGAAAACATTCGTTGTGAAAATCTTCGTTTGACGACCCGATCTTGCAAGCAGTGATTAGGTAGCAATTCCTTTTCATGGGGAATTGATAATTAACTGGAACGTTGTATATCATCACGCTAGGAAATCTTTTTATGGCTTTTCTTTAATTAATAAAACACCCCCTTTCATGTTCTTCTTGATTGTTATGAGGATGTTAAAAATGGCATTTTAATTTTTAAAATAAATTTATATAGCTCTTTCAATGTGATGTTGGGCATATTATCGACGTGATATAAAATGGTTCACTTTTATCTCTTGTTTTGATCTAATTTATTGGAAATTTATCGCTCTCTAAAACGTCGAATACTTATTTAAATATTATAATATTAATTGCAGAATGAACTCTCTTCGAGCGTAGCTAAACTCTATGAATTTAGGTACTGAAATGATCTCGTCATTTTACATTTGAGTGGTTAAATATAACCATAGGTTCTATGCTAAGAGGTTCTTCACTCGCACTTTATTAATCTAAGTATACTGCTTGGTTGGCGGCATGGTCTCATCGTTTTACAGTTGAAATGGTTAAATATAAACTCAAGTTCTATGCTGTTTCTCTTCTCTTTAGGTTTCTTACTTTCCAGCCAAGTTTGATCTACAAAAATTTAAATTTAATATCATTCGTTATCTTTTGTCTTCATAATTTCTGTTCTTTTACTGTTCTCTTATATTCTCATATTCTTTCACATTCAGTAACCGCAGCGTCTTAGTGGCATTGTTGCATTTCTTGGTGTGAAATGATTAATATATATACTCAAACATATATTGTTAAATATAACAGACAACGAATGCCTATTATGTTTCATCATGAGCTGTTCTAAGCTTCGTACAGTGGCCTTAGATTCGGGACAAATTAAAAAAAATGTTCAACAGGTTGATATTTTTTATTATGCTGTACCTCAATCTAAGCTTTTGGCTCACATGAGCCATCATCATACTGGTTATATGGACATTACAACAAAGATGTTCACCATCGAAGATGATATCCTGTTATGTTTACATAGATGTTTGCTATGAGATGATAACGGTCGTAGAATAGCAGACGTAGGTCGTAAATTAGTAATGCAGTTCTATGACGTCGTACATGAGCACGTGAGAGAAAAAAATTTATCAACAGAATTTTATCGAAACTAAAGCGACTATACGAAGCTTAAAACGGCTCATGATCTGCCGACCCAATGCACTATATATATATATATATATATATATATATATATATATATGATGAATTACGATTCGAATGTAATAATGTATATCCGTGGAATATTAGTGTTTAAGCCTTTTTATTATATTCTTACTCTGTCCTGGACATTGAGTTCTACCTGCATTCTATCCTCTTGGAATTTCTTTATATATATATATATGTGTATATGTATGTATGTATATATTTATATATTGTAGATATATATATGTAAATATATATATGTGTGTATATTCACCACTAATATTATCTATCTATCTATCTATGTATGTATATATATATATATATATATAGATAGATAGATAGATAGATAGATAGATAATATTAGTGGTGAATATACACACATATATTTATATATATTTAAATATAAATGACAATAGGAAAACTAATAGTGTTTTCCTATTGTCGTTTATATTTTAAAAGATTGTCTCATCTACAGGTTAACTCTAAAAATTTTCATATGTATATATATATATATATATATATATATATACACACACACATATATATATATATATATATATATATATATATATATATATATATATATATATATTTATATGTATATATATATACGAGTGCAGTTATTTTTCTCGGCTATTTATATATACGGGTCAGTGGTGCATTATGTGTAATCTATTTTGGCGGTTATTTTACCGGAAGTCGCTTTCTTTCTTTATTTATTTATTTATTTGGGTTAAATTATTTTGCTTGTTGTTATTTATTTTTTATTTTTTATTTTTCTTTCTTATCTTATATATTTATTTATTTTTTATTATTATTTTGTTTTTATTTTGATAGGTGTTTTTATTAACGTAGTAAAAATTTGTTTATATAGCTTATTTAATAGTTTTGTTTTTGTTTGAGAAGATAATTAAAGCTATTTGTTCAATTTGGGGGTTGATTGTTGTAGTTTGTTCTAACTATTATTTTGGCGGGAACAGTTTTTAATGTGTTTATTACTTCCTGTATTTATTTGAATTGATTATCTTTATTTGTTTTTTCAAACGGCTAGTTTATCAGTATCGGTTGTTAGTTTATTTATATATTTGGATGTATTTAGATCAATTTATTTTACTTGTTGTTATTTATTTGTTTCACTGTATATTTTCTCTTTTTGGTTTTCGATTTTTAAGTAACGTAGTATATTATTTTTTATTCATTTTTTATCGTTATATAACAGTTATAGCTACTTTTTTCGTCCGATTTTTTGTCATGCACCACTGAACCGTATATATAAATAGCCGAGAAAAATAACAGCACTCGTGGCCTGACGATTGCATCTAGCATGAAACAGACTGTCGCCTCTAGGTGTCGACTTCTATGTTCACTTTCATATTTACACACGCTCTATCTCTGATATTGAGCACTTTATCCCATAAATATAGACTATATTCCTTCATATATATTCGCACACGAACATGTTTTATTAAATGACTCAGACATTCTATTCAAATTTTTCTTCTTGTCTTTCCAATTTCCGACTGAGGTGTTTTACATCGGGATTAAAATTTTAATAAACTGTCCTACGCCTATGCTTTGTTATTTTTTTTCTTTTTGTTACATTCTAGTACTTTCGTCTGTCAAATATATTGTCGAGGATTCTGATTTATCGATATGTTAGGCAAGATGCATTTGACTAAATTATGGCGTTTTTAATTTACTGGAATTAGAATTTAAGTCAGTTAAAAGTGACAGCATCTCTAACTATCAAACAAAAAAGCACGTTCCGATATAAAATGGTATAGCTTTCTAACGGTTTCTCACGCTGTGATAACTTCCACATGGCGATAATATCAAGACATCAACTTCCGAACAAATCGACAATGCTTTCACCACTTGGCTGTATGTATGGAGGAAAGATGTATGATAAAGTGGAAAAAGTTTTCGCGTGACGCTTAGGATTTCATCGAACGTTTGTTCACCTTGATGCGACTACACATGCGCACTAACGAGTGACGCTGGGAATTTGAAATTCACAATTTTTTTTTTAAATGTGTTTTGGTTATATAATCTAGCAAATTTTATTTAATTTATTTTCTTTTTGTTTATGTTTCTATCACTTTTGTTATTAAATATCCCACATTGTGATGACAGAAGATCTGCCAGGACTGGTGAAACGTTGAAAGAACCATTTTCGTTTCAGTTAATTATATATTTTTTTTCAGTTAGTTTAGCATTTTTTATGTTAAAATTGTGGTCAGTCTTACAACCATTCTTTGCAGATCCTCCGCTATCACAATGTGAGCTATATAATAACAAAGATAATGGAAAGAAAAAGAAAAAGAATCTAAGCAAAATTGCCTACATATCTAATGAAATTGGCTACAAAACACATAAAAACGTCTAAATTTAAAATCCCTAGCGTGTCTAGTTCGTGCGCATGTGTACTCGCATCATCTTAAATAAACATATTCCGAAGAAATCCTAACGGAAGAAACGCGTCACACGAAAACTTTTTCCACTTTGTCATACATCTTTCCTGTAAATAAAGTACTTGTACCCACTTGTGCAAATTAATTGAATCAACTGCTTTAGTTTCCTTTCATTCACCATACGTTCAGTTTTAGACCCTCTGTAGTGACAGTGTGTAATCGATTTCTATTTTTCCTCAGATTAGGTCATTTGTAGAAGGTGTGCAGTAATATGAATCTATTTTCGGGGTGTTTGATGAAATTTGTTTGGCCTTGAAAAATATTGCGTCATCTGAGATTGCAATCAGATTTTTATCACGTACAGACACTATTGTCTCGACTGTCGATTAGTTGTCCTACGACCATTGTCTACGATGGAATTTACACCAAGGAAGCGTACGAAAATTGTAACAATGCACTGGCAAGCCTACCAGTGAGCAAATCAAATTACTATAGACTGACCCAGAAACTCCCCTGATTTAAATCCAATCGAAAATCTGTGGTCAATCTGCAAGGAACGATTTCGTGGAATGCACATACAAAGTAGTAACATGCGCACTGGGTCATGATTCATTAGAAAAATATGAAAAAAGTAAATAATAATGGAATTATACATTTTGTTTCAATTAATTTGCACAAGCGTGTATGTATGTATGTATGTATGTATGTATGTATTAGTCATAGATAAATTCATACAGAATGTGTTATGCTTAATGACACGAGAAATAAAATGAGTTCGAATTCAGGCCGGTTCATCATTCGTTCACTTCACACTGAAACCCATGAAAAATTGAATGAATCCCCTTCTCTCTGTGATATGGCTTCTTTCTACATATCCCAAAAAGTTCTCGGCACTGACATGTCCTAATGGTAAAAAAATGGGCATAAGCGAGATTTTCGGCATTTCCCTATTCCATAAAAGTTTGGCGTAAGATTTTGTTACTGTTGACTTATCCATAAAGGCATATATACGAACCTGGAAGTAAATGCAGAAATTTTATATATATATATATATATATATATATATATATATATATATATATATATATATATATATATATATTGTGTGTGTGTGTGTGTGTGCATATATATATATATATATATATATATATATACCGGATGTAACAGTAAAATTGCCCAAATTGTGTAACAGCATAGGATAATTGTCCATCCCAGAACAGGTTTAATATCTAAAAATAAGCACTAAAATAACTAAGTTTCTTTTTCCAGATTTTCAGATAAAACTTTTAGCCATCGTGATACCATTTGTTGTAAGAATCACTGAAAAATCCTACGAGTTATTAAGCTAGAAAGAGAAGAGGTTAAAATCCTTTTGTATCAGCCCCACTGTCTTATCATCTGAGCAATGGTGAGAGTAAGAAATCATTCGGGCCTTCAGTAATGGTACCAACATCCATACGCTTCCATCTTCAAAGTCCATTCAAGGACCATCAAGAGAACAGTGAATACGTTTAAAATAGAGGGAGCAGTAGACAGGAAAAGTCGATTAGGAGGACACAACAGCAAGTGGGATCATTATTTCAACTTAGAGCTAAATAAATTCTTATTGTTCAAAGTAGAGTCCGATTGTGTTATAAAGCCTCGGAGAATTCCAATGAGATATCTTTAATCATTTCTAAGATACAACGGTTCAAAGCTTAATCTAATAATTGGATGTTACACATTTTGGACAATTTACCTGTTACACCCGCTATATATATATATATATATATATATATATATATATATATATATATATATATATATATATATATATATGTATATATATATAATGCCCTCGTCGACTTACGAGTACGATTGGTTACGACCGACAGGTTTAAGTCAAATACTGCATACTACAGTATAGTTGCTTTAATATTTGCTAAACATAATAAAACAAAATACAGATACAAAAAATAAACAAAACTATTCAGTTACAAAACATACGAAAATACATACTCTTGACAGACATTTCGGTGAGTATTTGAGTCCGGGGAAAGTATTTTGCACCGATGCTACTCTAACACAAAGCTTGAAACGGGAATGCTAACTCTCCCGGGGACTGAGGCGGAAATTGTCGTACATCAAGCTGGGAAACACTCACACTGCCAGACGTAGAGCAGTCAAGGCCAGACTTCTGGATATAGCAATTCGCGGTCGTCGTTTTAATGTTGAACAGTCATATACAGCAGGGCTCGTAAGTCGACGACGACCTGTATATATTACTAAATATCAGCCAATACGAGGCCCGAGTGTCACCCATTTTAGGGAACTAAAGTTCAAATGATAATGATGAATGCGTTGATAGGAAGTGCTGATTCCACATACACACACACACACATGCATACATAAACATATATATCGTTGTCGTCGGCTTTACCTCGTATCCAAGAATTTAAATTCTTTGCTGACTGCTTCATTGTGATGATGGCGTTGATTGCTAAATTCGCCGACAACGTGCAGGTTCAGGACTAGAAGCTTCCAGTTTCACCAAAACCTGCTTGTCGTCATTCATTCACTATCGCCGTTTGGTTGGAGGTGATAGAAAAACAGAGAAAAAGAAAATGCCGATGACGTGAATTTCTTTATGGTGGGCCTCAACTTGCCAGGAAGTGACCCACACACATGATTTCATGACCTTCCTCTGCGGCATATATGGAATGAGACGTGCAGAATCCAGTTATGAAACTGTAACCGACTGCCAGTGACTTTGTTATCATTTCGAGCAGCGCCTTCTGTAGTATGTCCGTAATGCGTAGCCCCTTCCATCTGCTGGATCAACCGTTGAGATTTGTTGTAATTGTCATCCGCATGTTCCACCGTTGGTATTGGTCACGCTTAGTCTGGGTCCTCGTCTTCGACCTTGCCACCAAGCGTGACCTTACCAGGAGTTTAGAACACCAGACCGCGTTGCACTCAGTGTCACTGAACCGCACAGGACCATCAAAGGTAAATATATATATATATATATATATATATATATATATATATATATATATATATATATATTTATGTATATATATATATTTATGTATATATGTATATATATATATATATACAATTATCTTGTATTTATTTTAAGATATATTTTAATGTTCTTCCATTATTCATTTCTCTCTTCATTATATATATATATATATATATATATATATATATATATATATATATATATATATATATATGCCCGTGCATGTTTTCTGTTTATCGATCGGTATATTTTATCTATCTACCTCTGATAGCTTCAGCCTCTTTCTCTCTGTCTATTAATCATTTATTCTGTTACTTTCTCTGATATGTTATCTTCGAAATCATCTTCGGTTTGATACCAGCTAACCAGAATTAATGACTCGTGGGTCTCTCCATGACCCGTGCCCTTCCTCTAGAATTATTAAAGCCATCTTTCTGCCCTTCTCATCCCACCTTCTTACCACTCCGTCTAACTCCTTCACATACTAAAAATTCGTGTCTTCTGACTGTTGGGTTCTTTCACAAATATCGCCCAAATTATACAGCTGCGTTTTCAAATGTGTCTTCCGAGTAAGGTCTGCTTCTTTATCGATAGATGGGTAAGTAGTTCAGTAACAGGAAGGAAGTTGTGAAGCGCCATTATCACCTAATTCCTGAAAGTAAATGGCATATGGAAGAAGAAAGAAATTGTTAATAAGCTTAGGTGAGTGTCTTTCCGGTTCGAACGGTGTAATCGGTCGCATGATTGCTAGAATACAATTATGTGTTCGAATACTGATCTTAAAGGCACCAGGAAACTTACACTTAGGCTTATTTTATATTGTATTGATTTTTGCCGTACTCACTTGAAATACACACACACACACACACACATATATATATATATATATATATATATATATATACATACATACATATACATATACATATATAGTCATCCACAGGCGGACTGTTTCGCTATATCGCAGCTCATCAGTGTGGGTAGACGTCCGGTTGCCCCTAGCTAGGATCGAAACCCGACTGAATTGGCGTCAGTCTGAGATTCTACCAATAATCCGTTGGCGCACAGCAGGAATGAAGTTGAATTTAAGCGTATTTATTTTTAGATAAACACACAGTGACTGAGATAACTCAATTCACACTTCCTCCCCAGAGAGCTCAACCGAAATAATTTTTTCAGGGGCATATAAAGTGCTGTTTGATAAAAGTGACTCATCTGTTTTTTTGTTTTTTTTACTAAATGTTCTCTTCTACGATGAAACGAAAGTTGAGCTAAATTCAAAGGATGAGCGATCTAAAATCCGAAGAAGCTTTGAAAGCTCTTTGAATTTAGCAGTAACTACTGACAAGCATCCGTTCAGTATAATGTTCTGGGGATGCTTTTCTTTTCATGGAACTGGTTTCTTAAAACCTATTGAAAAGACCCTCAGGTCCGAGCAATACAAGAGAATTTTAGAATCTTGTCTGCTACCTTCTGCTGAAAGGGTGCAAATCGACCCCACCAAGGTCATTTTATGCAGGATAATGCTCCCCGTCACAAATCAAAATAGATGAAGGAATACTTTGATGAGAAGTCGGTGGGTGTTATGACATGGCCGCCCCAATCTCCTGACCTCAACCCCATAGAAAACTTATGGAGCATTATAAAGTAGAGGCTCTCGAGAAAGCAGTTGAGCAACATAGAGGATTTGATTGTGAATTTCATATCCGAATGGAATTCAATGCTTGGAGATTAGATTTGCCAGAACCTAATCAAGTCAATGCCAAAAAGGGTTGAAAAGGTTTATTCAAAATAAAGGAGGACCCATAGATTATTAAATATTTCGAACTATATTACCTATTATAAATAAATTATACCTCTATTATTCTTTATTATAATCTGTTTGGGTATGTTTGTATTGATTACTAGTTGCAGGAAATAAGTGAGTCACTTTTTTTGCACAGTGTTTTTCCCTAAATCTCATTTATATCCAAAATTATAATTATCAATAGAATACCTTAGGGTGAGTAAACTTTTTTACTAGGTGGTCGGAAAGGTGTCTTTATATTAGTAAGATTAAAAATTAGTTTGACCCCAAAAACAATGGCGAAAAAAATTTTAAGTAAAAAAAATTCAGGTGAGTCACTTTTATCGAACAGCACTGTATAATATCATCCACAGACTATTTTGCGCTATCACAGCTCATCAGTGTGGCTAGACGTCCGGTTGCCTCTAGGTAGGACTGAATTGGCTGAAAGATATATAAAATCTAGCCGATTTCTTTTAGATACTTTTCTTTTTGTTTTAGATATTTCACACTCTGATCTACTAGGAATAGTGAAATGTTTTACGAGCAGGACGCAAATTTAACTTGCGATCAAAACACTCTTTAAACATTTTCGTGGAAGTGAACTCTTTTCTCTTTTGATCAGAATAGCATTTTTTATATCAAAATTGTGATTAGTCTCGTTACGATGGGCAACCAACTCATTCGATGTATAGGTTTTGTAAAATGACCCTTTTGTGTTCATAGGATATTATATTTAGATTCCTTAAGGTTTCTCTCGTGTATTTTTGTCACAATTATTACAGACGGTCAAATAATTTCCTCTTTCAAATAATTGGGTTATTTTTTTTATTAAAAAAAATAATTAATTTTAAAATTCCCAGCATCCGTCGTTCAGGCATATGTGTAATCACACCATCATAACAAATTTACACCGATGAAATCCTACAGAGCGAAACACGTGAAACTAATTTGATGGCATATATCTAATCAATTTATATAAAGAAATACAATGATAATAATAATAATAATAATCTCTATAAAAGGCAGGATGTGTGTGTGTGTAACGAATGCACGGTCGCAATTTTCGACGGATTTGCACCAAAATTTACATGCACATGCTCCAAGTTAGCGAGTTTGCATTTCCCAACTCCCATCGATAGTGTAAATAATCGATTTTTTCATGCTTCTACGGTAGTTTTCATGTAGTTTGCAGCCATTTTCTACTGGCCAGAGTGAGAGCCTATAGCTGGCTGCCACGAATAGGCAGGAAGATTATATTGGCCAGCGTGAGAGCCAACAGCTGACTGACACGAATGTGAACTAGCATGCTAGCATGCAAAAAAATCTATAGCTGCATTCGTCACAAGTGGGTTAAATTTAAATATGCATGGCACATTACTCCAATTGGCTCATTCGCTTCCTTAATCTCAACGTCGATTCTGATTCCGCAGAACTGGGTTGGGTGTGAAAAAATATTTGTTGTTAACATTCTTTTTTCATTCGGTTTTTCCAGTTACGAGTCCTTTTTTAAAGCTGATTGTTTTGTGTTCATTTTGTTTAGTTCTTTTTTCGTAACAGATTTAATGTTTAGTATCGAGCTTATAAAAAATTCGCAGTGTGTGATAGGCAAGAAGTAAGGCATGTAGCAACATCAGCACGACAAAGGGCACTCCTTTAAATGCAAGTAAGGGCAAAAATATTTTAAGTCAAGTGATAGCGATTGCTGTATGAGTCGTACGATTTTTGAATCAAGCACGGGCAACGCCGGGCCATGCTGCTAGTTGGTAATAAATAGGAACGAATAAATTTATCAATCATTAGAAGAAAACTTAATAAACCACTGACCGATTTGGTGGATAATTGAATGACAAAACTGATAAAATTTCAACATATATATATATATATATATATATATATATATATATATATATATATATATATATATAAAACACTTTTAAGGAAAAGAAGTAATGCTTCCGTTGGCACGACTACACATGTTGTGAATTTTAAATCTGAAAATAATATATTTTTAATATGTGTTTTCGATTTATAATCTAGCCGATTTCATTTAGATTCTTTTTCTTTTTCTTTGTTTCCATCACTTTTCTTATTAAATATCGCACATTGTGATAGATGATCTGCCAAAGATGGTAAAATTTTGTAAGAACCTGGAGCTGATTTACAGTGGCCTTTTTTAAATCAAAATTGTTGTTAGCCCCGTTACGGTGAGCAACTAATGAATTTAATGAGTTGATTTACAAAAGATACCATTTGTGTTCGTATCGTTATTTATTTAAATTGATTGATTTTTCATCGATGCATTTTATGTGATAATTATCACAGGTAATACAGTAAATTCATCCCTCAAATTTTATTTTGAATTTAGATAAATTCTTTTCGATTATAATTGTTATAGAGTTATTGGGTATAACAATATAATATGGTTCGTTGGATTTGTCCAGAAGCGCCGAAATATTTTATGAGTTTTTCTTTTGATTTATTATGAAATAGTTAAGGTATTGGAGGAGCTTGAAAGTATTTTCAATGTATTTCTGCTTTCATGTAAATAGCCAGTGCACTTAAATAGAATCCTATGATTATTCCCAATTTTATTTTGTTGTACTGGTGAAAGCAGAAATATATGAGATCATTTTTGTTAGCTGATCTGTTGACACTATGTTTTAACCTGCTGTTAACGCGGTGTAGCATATGTAGGAAAAGTATTTTTTTTTTGTAACGCGTTTCGTACTTCAAAGGGTTTTCATCAGAATTGAAATAATGCTTCCATTGATGGAATCATATATATAGTTCATGTGGGAGGAGCGAAAACATAATTGTATACGTGGCGTCACTAAGAGTTACTGAACAGGGTACAGGAGTAATAACAAAAAAACAAAATATTTTAGAGCTCCAAAGGACAGGAAATGTGGAGAGCCATGATCGCCAAAGTCGTGAAGGACTACGACAAATTGAAGTAGAAGAATAAGTAACAGACATTCATTAGACGTACAAAAATCGTATTTTATGTACCGTGTTCATTCAGGACGTTGGCGACGATCATCATCTGCAATTCCCTATCCTATATAGTTTTTAATACATGTTGTCTTTTTTCTCTCTACTAAACCCTGTTCTGACATCCACTTACTCAAGCTTGCTATGTAGGTTATGCGTTGTTTTCTTCTGTCCGTCTTGCCTTCAATCAGTCCTGAGAGTATCAAATTTTCCAAGCACACTTTCTTCTCTATGTGTCCTAGGAATTCAACTATCTCTTTCTGAAGTTACGTTTACACAGATTATTAAAAATACCATAAAATATTATAAAAGAATATGTGAATTAAAATTTAATCGGATAGCTAAAATCCTTGATTTTTTGTAGGACATACGTTAAGACATTTTAAATACGAACCTGTGAAAATACTGAGCGAGCGATTATATATATATATATATATATATATATATATATATATACATACACGCACACACATATATATATATATATATATATATATATATATATATATATATATATATATATATGTAATATGGTGGTTGCCAACTCGTGTGCGAATACGGCCATTGATACATATCTTTTTATAGAATATTCACTGATGTACTGGACGAATGTCGCTCTTTAGCCCAGCAAAGGGATCTACATACTCTGGCACAAACAGGGCACTTAAGAGGTCCAACAGCGGGTGGAACATTATCATGCAATTCAAAATGTCGCATGGAACCATTTCTGAACCCACATGTCTTACCGCAAGTATTACATTTCAGTTGCTGGACGTCTACCGTTGGTGCGTTCTCACGTGACTCATTAGATCAGCCATCTACAAACATACTCTACCATAATCTGTACACATCTATACACATCAGATCGAACTACCTGCAGGTGTCTTCAGGAAGTTCAACGAGGACTCCTTTACGCACATCTCTTTTAAGCTTTGCGTGCCTCCTCTTCTCAACTTCAAAATGACGCCTTCCATTCCTAGTAGCATCATTCCAATTATATATATATATATATATATGAAGAAATATAGTCTTAAAGTGTGCTATATTTATTGGATAAAGTGCTCAATATCAGAGATAAAGCGTGAGGTAAATATAAAAGTGGACATGGAAGTCAGCCCTTAGAGGCGACAGTCTGTTTCATGCTAGTGCAATCGTCAGGCGACTCATATATATATATATATATATATATGTATATATATATATATATATATATATATATATATATATATATATATATGAAGAAATATAGTCTTAAAGTGTGCTATATTTATGGGATAAAGTGCTCAATATCAGAGATAAAGCGTGAGGTAAATATAAAAGTGGACATGGAAGTCAGCACTTAGAGGCGACAGTCTGTTTCATGCTAGTGCAATCGTCAGGTGACTCATATATATATATATATATATATATATATATATATATATATATATATATCCCTTTAAACGTTTCGTTTCGTATTTGAGTAGGCGTTTATTTATTAAGCACCATATTTATATTTCGTCTACTAGTCTGAATGTCCGAGAACTATTATCATAAACGGGGCGTCTACTCAAATACGAGTATCCACTAAAATAACGTTTAAAGTGGTAAAAATCTATCGGATTAATAAAAATCTATTGTAAAATTATCTTTGTTTACGCTTGGATAAGAAACTGAGTAGATAGGAAAAAGCTTCAAGAGGTCTATGACAGGAGAAATTTCACATGAAAGGACAAAATTTGACCTAACCTGACCGATTGCTCTTCGTGGCCAAGTTGGTTAAGACGTGCCGGGTTGAATGGTTGCTGTTTCAATTCCTCCTGGAGAGAGCGTAAATTTTACCTTAATACGATTTTTCGAACCTTCAAAAAAGTAGACTAAAATAAATAAATATACTGATTAATAAACAGAGCGTCTACTCAAGTACGAGTATCCACAAAACAACAACATCTAAAATGATAAACATCTGTCGGGTTAATTAAAAATTTATTCTAAGATATATATATATATATATATATATATATATATATCATCCACAGACAGACATATATATATATATATGTCATCCACAGACAGACTGTTTCGCTGTTTCACAGCGAAACCAGTGTGGCTTGACGTCCTGTTGCTTCTAGCTTGGATAGAAACCCGACTGAATTTGCGTCAGTCGGAACTTCTACCAGTAAGCCGTCGGCGCAGGTGAATTTTAGCGTGTTTATTTTTAGATTTAGATAAAGACACAGTGACCGACAGTGACTCAATTCTGCCGAAGAGTATATATATATATATATATATGTGTCGAAAACTATATGTTATCAAAAATGTATATATATATATGTATATATGTATATATATATATATATATATATATATATATATATATATATATATATGTATGTATGTATATATGTATACATATATATTTATATATAGTTATTTGTTTAAATTTTATCTATGTATATTTGACCGGTTTAGCTATTTTTCAAGTTTAAATTCGTTTAATAACATATTAAGCCACGAATAGCTTCGACATCTGACCGTCTAGATCATATTGAATGTAGATGTATGTGCCTGTGTGTATCGATGTGTATGTGTAAGTATAGTGCATTTGCCTATGTGTGGTTTGATTTTTTGTATGTGTATGTATATATCTAAATACGTCTGAGCGCTTAACATGCCGTTGTTCGAATGATTTCACGTGAGAGGCGACTAACATGTTGAAATGAAACTAAAAATGTATACATCTCTGTCTGGGATTCCGAATACAACTTTCAATTTAATTTCAATGAAAATATAACTTAAATAGCATATATATCTTTTATTTTTATTTTTATATTTTTTCTCCTTGGTAATTCTACAATTTAAAACTTAATAGACATCTGATTTAGATTTCTAAATAGGTAATTTTAATTTTTTAATTTTTTACTTTTAATTTTAATTTCAAATTTTATAAATCTTTTAATATCTAGATAACCTTGCTTAGTTGTCAAATTTTTCGAATCATCCTATACTTGTTTTTTGATTGGCCACTCTAGCTTATGTAACAGCGTTTACTTTTAGCTAAGGATCGTTGATTAATTTGAAACTTTTGAAACCATTTATTCTATATTCTATATTATCACTTGACAAGACACAAGAAGTGTTGAAACAAAATGGCTACTTTTGTCGTGATTTTATAACATATTTATGTTGTAATATTCAAATAAATAATTATATCTGCTCTACTCTGTATTGAGCACTCTTTAAAGAATATTAATTGTTGGTTATTGGATTTCACTCCGTATATACCAATCCTAAACTTGGATATTAGCTCCTATTACTGTCGAGCACTATCTATTATATTCTTATAATATGGATAAAATCGATTTCGAATTATCACTGAAGAACATTCCCACCACAAACAAAAGGGATTATTTCGTCCATTTGACTCAGCAAACCGAAAACTTCATAAGGAGAATGAGATGGAAGGCTTTCTTCTTCCTTCAGAATAAGGAACAACTATATGAACAAGAGAACTATGGTTTTAAAAGTCTCAAAACTGCACCCATAATAAAGGATCTATTGGGTTTCGAGAATGATCTATTAGATATCATCAAGGGATTAACCTTCTACAAATTCAAGAACTGTTTCCAAAAAAATCTGGATATCATTGTCAAAGATATCAATAAATCAGAAGACCTATATGTTAAATCTGATAAGACTGCCAACTTTTATAAATTATCCCCTAGGAATTATGACAAAATAGTAACCAGTAGTTACAAAAAAATTGATACGGACAATTTTAACCAAATTGATAAAATTAACTCTATCAGCAAATCAATTACTGATAAACTAAAGATAAGTGATCGAGTTAGTAAATTACAATCTAAAGAAGCCTATATTTTATTAAAAGATCACAAACCCGATTTCAGATCTAAGCCATCAACTAGGATTATAAACCCAACTAGACCGGAAATCGGCAGGATTAGTAAGAACATCTTAGAAAGAACCAACCACTCCATAAAGAAAACCCTCGGACTACTACAATGGATTAACACTGCGGATGTCATCAACTGGTTTATCAACATCGGATTTAAGGATAAATGTACCTTCATACAGTTTGACATTACAGACTATTATCCATCTATATCCAAAAATCTGTTCACTTGTGCCCTGGATTTCGCTCGGGAATACTCCAACATTTCTGAAAGTGAAGTGAATACCATCATGGAGTGCCGAAATTCGGTTCTAATCTACAAAGATGAACAGTGGATCAAAAAGTCCTGTAACGAAAAATTTGACATTTCAATGGGTTCTCTGGATTCTGCTGAAGCTTCTGATCTTGTTGGATTATTTCTTTTGTATAATTTAAGTGCATTTGATTGCCTAGATTCTGATAGTGTAGGATTATATAGGGACGACGGGTTATTAGTAGTTAGGAATTCCACTAAAATTAAAGTAGATCGTATTAGAAAAATGATACATAAGGTATTTAAGGATCTAGGTCTCAGAGTAATAGTTTCCACTAATGTTAAACAAGTAGACTTCCTAGACGTCACCCTAGACCTCACTAGTAACACATACCAACCATATGTAAAAGTTAATTCCAATCAAATATACGTTCATCCAAATTCTAACCACCCCCTGCAATCATCAAACACATACCCTATTCTATTGAATGTAGGATCAGTAACAACTCTTCAAACAGTGATATTTTTAATAAGCATAGAGACCTTTACAATTCCGCACTTAAAAATAGTGGATATAAAAATATTAATATTCAATATAAAAGCCCTATAAATAGCAACAATAATGGTAGAAAGAGATCTAGAAAAATCATATGGTATACTCCCCCTTTTAACATTATGGTTAAAACTAAATTGGGGCACCTGTTTCCAAACCTCATTAAAAAACATTTCCCCAAATCTGGAACCAACTCACTCAGTAAAATATTTAACTCTAATACACTTAAGTTAAGCTATAGTTGTGCTGATAACCTAGAAAAAATAATTAAAAAACATAACAATAGTATATTCAGCAAGTATATAAATTCGGAGAGCCTGACAACCCACAAGGTTGCACAAAGCAACATTAAGCAAAATGACACAAATAATAAATCATGTAACTGCAGGAATCCCAATAATTGTCCACTAAATAATAATTGTTTAACTAGCTCTGTAGTTTATCTCAGTACTATATCAACACTAGAAAATCCAAATATAAAGAAATTCTACATAGGTTGCACCATGAGACCATTCAAGGAACGCTGGCGGGGTCATCTGCAATCTTTTAATAATAGTAACTATAAATATATGACTTCATTATCCAAATACTTTTGGAGTCTAAAAGAGAAAAATAAAACACCTAAGGTTAAATGGAAATTAATTAGAAAGGCCCGGACATGTAACTCACTATATGCCCCGTGTTACTTATGCCTTAACGAGAAACTTGAAATAATTAGATTTAAAAATAAGACTGATCTTTTAAATCAAAGATATGAACTAACAGTTAACTGTAAGCATCGTTTTAAATTGAACTTAGTATAGAAATCATATACTTTCTATGATAATGATAAATTAAACTTAATAGACTATTATCTTTTTAGCATGATAGTCGCCTTATCGATATGAATGTTTACTGGGTACTTACAAAGTATCATACGTGTCTGTATTTAGATGTATATATTTGTATGTTATGTAGAGTTATTTCTACTGTAGTATATGTATATGTGTATATAGCGGTATATATATGTGGGTTTTTTTTTGTTTATTTTTTTGTTTTTTTTTTTATGAAGGTATATGGTTGTGTATATTGGCATCTATCATAGGTTAACCTGTTTATGTGTATGAGTAAGGGTGTAAATTCGGGTAAGTGTCTACCACTAAATGTGTGAGTATATGTATGGGTATATAGAGATATTTATGTGTACTTGTATGTGTGTAGATATGGGTATGCATATGGCATATGTATGTATATGTAGGTGTGAGTGTGCATATATGTATGTATATGTAGTATGTATGTTTCTATGTGTATGTATAGGTTTATATATGCATATATATGTATATATATGTATGTTTAAATATGTATATTTTTGTGTATATGTGTATGTATATGGGTGTATATTTATATGTATGTGTGTGTTTATATGGTTGCGCTCGACTGTTTGTGTATTGTTTATCTGGATGTGTCGATATGGGTATTTATATATGATTAGATATTTATATATATATGTTGGTGTGTCATTGTATGTGTATTTGTATGTATGCTTTAGTGTCTTGGAGTGTATCATAGATACAAACTAAAATCTACTTTTGTTGATAAAGTACCTTTAATTGCTTACAGACCGTTGTTCTTTTCTTAAATTATGATTAACTTTTAATATATTTTATCATAATGTTGTTGGAATATTATTAGAATATAAGTCGGTCTATGTATGCTTATTTCTTTTTCCTTTTTTATGCATGTGTCTATATGTTTATGTATATATGTATATGTGTTTGTATATGTATGTGTGTGTGCGTATATGTGTATGTGTGTGTATGTATATGTGTATATATATATATATATATATATATATATATGTATATGTATATATGCGTATATATATTTGTGAATATGTATGTTTGTATGTGTGTATGTATGTATGTATATGTATGTCTGTAGATATATATGTGTATATATCTATGTGGAGTTGCGTATGTATGTGTGTATATATATGTACTAGCGGATGTGTATATGCATTTTTATACTCATGTCGTTTTAATTTACGTTTGTTTAATTTTTCATGTATACACTTGTATTTGTAAATGTCTATGTATATATTTAGTTTATATGCATATATGCATGCGTGCATATATGCATATATATGCGTATGTACATATATGCGTATGTACATATATGCGTATGTACATCTAGATGTGTATGTATGTATGTGTGTGCTTGTATATAGTTGCATCTTTATATGTATTTCTTCACTTGCCTTATTTACTTTTCTGCGTCGACGTATGGGTCAATATATTTATATGTGCTTATCTATGTGTATGTTTATGTACGTAGGTCTGTATATGCGTACCTATTATGCTTATATGTGTGTATGCGGGTGCATGTATTAATTTATATGCGGATGTGCGAGTGTTCATTTATATGTGGAGGTGGTTATTTACATTTGTCTGTAAATGTGTCGAAAACTATATGTTTTCAAAAATGTATATATATATATGTATATATGTGTATATATATATATATATATGTATGTATGTATATATGTATACATATATATTTATATATAGTTATTTGTTTAAATTTTATCTATGTATATTTGACCGGTTTAGCTATTTTTCAAGTTTAAATTCGTTTAATAACATATTAAGCCACGAATAGCTTCGACATCTGACCGTCTAGATCATATTGAATGTAGATGTATGTGCCTGTGTGTATCGATGTGTATGTGTAAGTATAGTGCATTTGCCTATGTGTGGTTTGATTTTTTGTATGTGTATGTATATATCTAAATACGTCTGAGCGCTTAACATGCCGTTGTTCGAATGATTTCACGTGAGAGGCGACTAACATGTTGAAATGAAACTAAAAATGTATACATCTCTGTCTGGGATTCCGAATACAACTTTCAACTTAATTTCAATGAAAATATAACTTAAATAGCATATATATCTTTTATTTTTATTTTTATATTTTTTTCTCCTTGGTAATTCTACAATTTAAAACTTAATAGACATCTGATTTAGATTTCTAAATAGGTAATTTTAATTTTTTAATTTTTTACTTTTAATTTTAATTTCAAATTTTATAAATCTTTTAATATCTAGATAACCTTGCTTAGTTGTCAAATTTTTCGAATCATCCTATACTTGTTTTTTGATTGGCCACTCTAGCTTATGTAACAGCGTTTACTCTTAGCTAAGGATCGTTGATTAATTTGAAACTTTTGAAACCATTTATTCTATATTCTATATTATCACTTGACAAGACACAAGATGTGTTGAAACAAAATGGCTACTTTTGTCGTGATTTTATAACATATTTATGTTGTAATATTCAAATAAATAATTATATATATATATATATATATATATATATATATATATATATATATATATATATATATATTACAGCAAAAAGACAAAAATTACATGAACATCGGAATAGAATATTTCAAACGGTTCCTCAACGGCTTTCGTAGTTTAGGAACGGTTTGAAATAGTCATTTCGATGTTGAGGTTTTTTTCTTCTTTTTGCTTTAGAAAATTCATATACTCTATGGATCAGTTTTAATAATTAATATTACTAGGATCCACCCGGTTTATATACCAACGGATGGATTACCTGTACTATGTATATATATATATATATATATATATATATATATATATATATATATACATATATATATATATATATATATATATATATATATGCACATTTCATTAAAAACGACTGACAAGGTGCTTTTATTTAGTTTTTTATATAATTCAAGTGCGATCTAACAATGTTTTTTCTTTTCAGATGATAAATTATATAAAAACTGTCCGAATGTTCTTTTTTCCGAGCGCTTTCGGCTATACATTTAGCCATTTTCAAGGATTATATTTCAACTGTTAGAATTAGAAATAGTATGTTATATGTATGTTTTATAAAATGTTTCATTTTTTGTTTCAAAACACGGTCAAAATATTATGTCCATGTTCAAAGTTAATATCATTAAGTGTTGGTTTGTTTTTATTAATAAGGCTTTTTTGGGATGTGGATGTGGATATACACACACACACACACATATATATATATATATATATATATATATATATATATATATATATATATATATATATATCATGACGCACAGAAAAAGAAGAGTGCGCTAAGTGAACACAAATTGTCTCAGTCAGAAATTGAATTCGTTTCGTTTTTTTGTTTTATTACCTGCCCACCCACGACAAGAAGCATGATACTTTTAAATGATATGTACATGTAAAACAAAGAGTTTCAAATATATTTCATAAATGTTCCTTACTTAGAACATTTAACCTATATATGTTCTAAAAGCGGTCAGCGTCATCGATCATCGACTGTTATCCAAAAGCATATTTAATCCTTTCTTTATGTGATCGATATTCAATCAAATATTGATAAATGATCAGTTCCCAAAGAAAAGACAAGGAAATCTATCTATCGCTATCGGTAATTGTTAGCTACATTTTCATTCCTCCGGCTTCATTTATCCGTCACGATATCGCTGTTACGCAAAACACTTGCGTAGCTATCGATGATCGATTCTTACGTTTTATTTCATCAGCGTATCGATCGTCCTGTCGTACTTTTAGCAAGCCAATTATAAAGATATTTAGCATGTTTTCAAATTCATTGCTAATAGACAGGAGGAGATTTATTGATTCGTTTTCGTAAATAATAAAGACATGAAAGCATCTACTTATCTATTTACTTAGCTGCATCAGCGCACGAACCAATTTACATATCTGAAAGTCGATTACGTTTTATTTTATTTGGTACCCTCTCTCCATCTCTCTCTCTCTCTCTCTCTCTCTCTCTATATATATATATATATATATATATATATATATATATATATATATATATATATATCACTCGCTCTTTCTCTCTCTCTTACATACACACACTCTCTCACTAACACAAGCATATACATCCCCTCTCCCTCTGACACACACATACAAACCCACACTAAATAACACAGACTTAGTTTCTAACCCTCTCTCACATACGTTCCGTCTCTCTCTTTCACTCTCACACACACTCTCTCTCTATCTCTCTCTCTCTCTCTCTCTCTTACATACACACTAAACTCACTAAAACACACTAACTCTGTCTCTCATATAGACTCCGTCTATTTTTCTCTCTCCATATATATATATATATATATATATATATATATACATATATATATATATAATACATTCGTTCTCTCTCTCTTACACACTCTCTTTCTCTCTCTCTCTCTCTCTCACTAACACAAACTTGGTTTATAACTTTCTTTCACATACATCCCCCTCTCTCTCTCTCTCTGACATACACACACACGCTGAGTAACACACACTTGGTTTCTAACTGTCTCTTATATACACTCAGTCTCTCTCACACTCTCTCTTGCATACACACTCTCTATCTATCTATCTCACTTGGTTTCTAACTCTTTCTTACATAGACTCCCTCTCTTTCCCTCTCACTCACTATTACAGACACTCTCTATGTTTTTAAAAGTGATGTACACAGTACTCATTGCTGACACTCTTTAAGCTAGGATTTGTCGAGCCAGCGAAGACGGAAGATGTTAATAACTTACCAGGGTCGTAGGTTTCCTGATGCAAATTCCTTCTTTGCCAATGTCCACAATGACTTTAGTAAGCACTATTATCCACATCATATGCCCGAGACTGACATGAATTGGGTAATGACATATACGCTTCTGTTTTTCTCCATATATGTTTGCTATATAAATATATAAACGCACAGACGTTTGTAAATTATTATGTACCTATACAATTGAGCATAAAATATCAGATGCTTGAAATTCCTGATTTTGAGCCATTTAGATACACAAAAATAGACGTACACTATAATGCGTAATTTGCTGTTGTAAGTATGACTATTACACTATTTTAATAGGTTAAGGAAAACGAAGCGAAAGGACTAGATATTAATTGTAAGAAGAATTAATGTATAGTTGCTAGCAAATGAATCAGCACAACATGCAAATTAAAGATTGGATAAAACAAGTATAAAAATTTAAATATTTTGAAAGTTTTTTCGTAGAGGACGAAAAATGCCATGCCGACATCCGAAGTTGCGTTTAGATAGCGAAATATGCCTTCCAAAATGTAAGCACCACGATATTCCTAAGACCAAAACAACGCTTCCTTATTTATCATTCTTACTACATTCCCCATAATATCTCATCGTCTCTGAAAGTTCTAACTATCCCCATATATACAATTCATTGTATGTGGCGGGGGATAAAACAGCAATTTAAAAAATCTAAACCCGAATGTGTATTTACAATACAATAGCGAAGAGCTCACCCAAACAATTACCATGAAAGTATTTGTAGAAAAGGTACAGGGATGCAACTTTACGGTAAGGGAAAAGTAACTGAAACCGAGACGGCAGAACAAAAATATTGTATCATTTAGCGTAGTTGTCACCAGGCAGGCCCTTGACTGGAATTCACAAAGGAAGTGAAAAGTTGGTCGACCAAAACAGATTTGGGGCAGTGAATTTAAACGCCCCACCAGGCTGGCATCCCGCTCCCACCCCTACACCGTGGAGACTGTTAGATGTAGACGTCTCTTCTACTCCAATAGCTTCATGTCTCGCACATCTCGCCTATGGAACTCCCTTCCCTATTACTGTTTCCCTGACAAATACAATCTCCAACGGTTTAAGTGTAGCGTCAATCGACATCTCCAGTTGCCTTGATCTATACACTTCCCTTCTCCACATCCTTTCATTTCTCATTCCTATCTGCTCTCGCTCCGGATCTTTTGTGGCCCCCTTGCCTTGAGCGACCCACTGTCTTTCTCTTTCTCCACATCCCCTCCCTTGCCACTCCTATCTGCTCTTCCACCAACCCTTCTTTAACCCCTTGCGTGATACTGGCCTCCGGCATTGCTTGGGGTGATATGATTAAAAAAAAAAAAAGAAGTGTTGACGCAGAGATGAAGGCAGCAGGCACGACATGGGCCGAGCTGAAGAGGATCGCCTGTAACTGTGTCAGTTGGAGAGGTGTTCTTGCGGGTCTATGTTCCCCAAGGAATCAAGAAACGTAATATATATATATATATATATATATATATATATATATATATATATATATATATATATATATATATATATAGGGTGACCCAAAAAAACGGGAACTTTTCAACAATCCAATAAAACCAAGAGTGATGGAAGAAAAATATTTAATCCATAGTAATTGAAACCTTAAAACATGCCATTTAAGAAACAATGATGGAATTTTCATTTTTTTTAAATTATGTTCTGTAGATGGCATCCCCCTGTATGAATGCATTCTTGAAAATCTGCTGTTGAGATTCCTCATTGACTGCTGCAACATCTCAGCTGGGATACTGTGAATTTCATTCTTGTTACTAAAATGGCGAAATGTTTACTTGCTCAAGGTTACTGTTTCGCAGTGTTGCCATTTGCTCATGTCTGGCAATACGCACTTCAAGAATTCCCGTTTTTTGGTGTCACCCTGTATATATATATATATATATATATATATATATATATATATATATATATATATATGTGTGTGTGTGTGTGTGTGTGTGTGTGTGTGGAATATGTTAGGATGACTGTCAGTGTGGTTTGGAGTGAACTACTATCGGCTCGACACGATTCCGTCTCGATATTTAACAACCCTCCTACATGGGTCGAATGTGGCACAAGGCCGGTTTAAAAAGCCTCGTCCGGGTTCCTCTCTGGCAAAGCAGAGAGTTCGACCAAAGTCGCAAACAGTCAGAGACTGCTCACTACTCGATTCTGTCTCGATATTTAACAACCCTCCCACGTGGGTCGAATGTGGCATAAGTGCGGTTTAATGTGAGCTCGGCCAAAAATATGCCCATTTAGAACCCGTATAAACGGGTTCAGGGACTGTCTGCCTCCCCGGGCGAAACTTTGCCCTTCGGCAAAGCCTCGTCCGAGTTCCTCTCTGCCAAAGTAGAGAGTTCACTCTGTCGTTATAGGTAAGGTTCCATAACAATATATAATATATCCTCCCTTGTAAATCTTTTTATTCTAATCCTGTACTCGACGTTTTTAATTGCACTTCATCAATTTTTTTTTAAATTGCACTTCACCGAATGTCTATTTTTTTTAAATTGTGCTTCAAATGCATTTTGCCCTTCTTTATGTGCCGTGTCGCCTCAGGATATAAGCGATCATTGCTCTCCACCACTTCCTGTTCCTTGTAGCTCTTAATAAACCCTTTTATTCGGTTATTTCAACTAAACCTTGATCCGCCATCCATTTACTCAGCCTTACTAAATATTTTAGGCTTTCCTTTCCCTTGTTTCTCTTGCTTATCTGTCCTGTGAGTATCTGATTTTCCAATGCCCCTTTCCTCATTACAGGCCCTAGAAACTTGGACTGACTATTCGTGATATTAAGGATAAATTCTGTCGTTGCTTACATGTTCGGTCCATGGTAGCATTTTTCTGTAGAATTACGCTTCAAGTTTTTTCTTAATCTTTGTGGAGATGGTCCAGCACCCAGTGCCATACAAGAGGACAGATATCACGTAACACGTTAGTTCTAATTTCCTTGTTTCTAGCTAAGGTTTTCTATTTCTTTATACTCTGCTTAACTTTTGGAATGCATCTTTGACTATCCCAATAGGCGTTCGGATTTCAGTGTCGCACCTTCCGTCCTCTGTTAAAACACTTCCAAGATATTTACATTTCCGCATTTGTTTTGATTTTGGTATCTCATATTTGCAATTTACACATTGGACTAATCTTTGGAGCAAGAGAAATAAGGTGAAAGACTTATGGTCTAAGAGTTACGACCCAAAATAGTAGAAATAAGACAAAAAATGGGGCAAACATGAAGGAAGCCGTGTGAGCTATGGTAAAAAGGAAAGAAAAACAATTGAAATACTTTTTACAAAATTCGGTCTGAGTGTTGTAATAAGAAGCAACAAAAATGCAACGTAAATAAAAATGAAATAATAATGGTGTGAGATTTGCGACAAAAAGCCACATAAATAAGATGAATAAAATGACATCTAAAGTTTGTGATATATAAAAAATCAAGCGAAACAACACGAAACAAACTCTGCCCTGAGGGTACAAAAAGCAATAGAAATAAGATGAAATAATAACATTCTAAATCTATTTTTCAGTACGCTCACGTCGCTACTGAATATGACACAAGGTCGAGATTTAAAGTGAGCCTAGCGGCAATACCGTGAAAAAAATTGCTGAAGCCCTTTCAGCACTTCCCCTTTTGGGAACGCCTCTGGTGCCGGGTAAAAGAATAAACAGTTTGTGATAGAAAGCAACAGAAAATCACGGAAAAATTATTTTCTTGAAGGTTAAAAAAATCAACAGAAATAAGACAACAGAATGAAGATCTGTGAATTAGAATGAAATAAATAGAAATATGATGAAGAATGAAAACTGATGAAAAGAAACAGGAAGAAGATAAACGATTATCGTTCAGAAAATGGCGTTTAACCATACATAAAAAAAGACATCTCAATGATATTCTGATAGGGAGATAATAATGTAACAGCAATAAAATGAAAGAATGTATATAAGAAAGTTTTGATAAATATAAACAAAAGTATGAATGAAAAATGACATTTTGAATATTGAGAAAAATACACAGAAATAAGATAAAAAAGTGACGATCTGAGATATATTATAAAAAGCAAAAGGAATAGAACAAAAGAATGATAATCTGAAGGTTATGACAGAATGAAAACCGAAGCAAGGTTTTTCGTTAAAAAATGACGATCTGAGATATATTATAAAAAGCAAAAGGAATAGAACAAAAGAATGATAATCTGAAGGTTATGACAGAATGAAAACCGAAGCAAGGTTTTTGTTAAAAAGTGACGATCTGAGATATATTATAAAAAGCAATAGGAATAGAACAAAAGAATGATAATCTGAAGGTTATGACAGAATGAAAACCGAAGCAAGGTTTTTGTTAAATAATGACGATCTGAGATATATTATAAAAAGAAAAAGGAATAGAACAAAAGAATGATAATCTCAAGGTTATAAACAGAATGAAAACCGAAGCAAGGTTTTTGTTAAAAAATGACGATCTGAGATATATTATAAAAAGCAAAAGGAATAGAACAAAAGAATGATAATCTGAAGGTTATGACAGAATGAAAACCGAAGCAAGGTTTTTGTTAAAAAGTGACGATCTGAGATATATTATAAAAAGAAAAAGGAATAGAACAAAAGAATGATAATCTGAAGGTTATGACAGAATGAAAACCGAAGCAAGGTTTTTGTTAAAAAGTGACGATCTGAGATATATTATAAAAAGCAAAAGGAATAGAACAAAAGAATGATAATCTGAAGGTTATGACAGAATGAAAACCGAAGCAAGGTTTTTGTTAAAAAATGACGATCTGAGATATATTATACAAAGCAAAAGGAATAAAACAAAAGAATGATAATCTGAAGGTTATGACAGAATGAAAACCGAAGCAAGGTTTTTGTTAAAAAATGACGATCTGAGATATATTATAAAAAGCAAAAGGAATTAGACAAAAGAATGATAATCTGAAGGTTATGACAGAATGAAAACCGAAGCAAGGTTTTTGTTAAAAAGTGACGATCTGAGATATATTATAAAAAGCAAAAGGAATAGAACAAAAGAATGATAATCTGAAGGTTATGACAGAATGAAAACCGAAGCAAGGTTTTTGTTAAAAAATGACGATCTGAGATATATTATACAAAGCAAAAGGAATGTTACAAAAGAATGATAATCTGAAGGTTATGACAGAATGAAAACCGAAGCAAGGTTTTTCGTTAAAAAGTGGCGATTTGAGATATATTATAAAAAGCAAAAGGAATAGAACAAAAGAATGATAATCTGAAGGTTATGACAGAATGAAAACCGAAGCAAGGTTTTTGTTAAAAAATGACGATCTGAGATATATTATAAAAAGCAAAAGGAATAGAACAAAAGAATGATAATCTGAAAGTTATGACAGAATGAAAACCGAAGCAAGGTTTTTGTTAAAAAATGACGATCTGAGATATATTATAAAAAGCAAAAGGAATAGAACAAAAGAATGATAATCTGAAGGTTATGACAGAATGAAAACCGAAGCAAGGTTTTTGTTAAAAAGTGACGATCTGAGATATATTATAAAAAGAAAAAGGAATAGAACAAAAGAATGATAATCTGAAGGTTATGACAGAATGAAAACCGAAGCAAGGTTTTTGTTAAAAAATGACGATCTGAGATATATTATACAAAGCAAAAGGAATAGAACAAAAGAATGATAATCTGAAGGTTATGACAGAATGAAAACCGAAGCAAGGTTTTTCGTTAAAAAGTGACGATTTGAGATATATTATAAAAAGCAAAAGGAATAGAACAAAAGAATGATAATCTGAAGGTTATGACAGAATGAAAACCGAAGCAAGGTTTTTGTTAAAAAATGACGATCTGAGATATATTATAAAAAGCAAAAGGAATAGAACAAAAGAATGATAATCTGAAGGTTATGACAGAATGAAAACCGAAGCAAGGTTTTTGTTAAAAAAATGACGATCTGAGATATATTATAAAAAGCAAAAGGAATAGAACAAAAGAATGATAATCTGAAGGTTATGACAGAATGAAAACCGATGCAAGGTTTTTGTTAAAAAGTGACGATCTGAGATATATTATAAAAAGCAAAAGGAATAGAACAAAAGAATGATAATCTGAAGGTTATGACAGAATGAAAACCGAAGCAAGGTTTTTGTTAAAAAATGACGATCTGAGATATATTATAAAAAGCAAAAGGAATAGAACAAAAGAATGATAATCTGAAGGTTATGACAGAATGAAAACCGAAGCAAGGTTTTTGTTAAAAAATGACGATCTGAGATATATTATAATAAGCAATAGGAATAGAACAAAAGAATGATAATCTGAAGGTTATGACAGAATGAAAACCGAAGCAAGGTTTTTGTTAAAAAATGACGATCTGAGATATATTATAAAAAGCAAAAGGAATAGAACAAAAGAATGATAATCTGAAGGTTATGACAGAATCAAAACCGAAGCAAGGTTTTTGTTAAAAAATGACGATCTGAGATATATTATAAAAAGCAATAGGAATAGAACAAAAGAATGATAATCTGAAGGTTATGGCAGAATGAAAACCGAAGCAAGGTTTTTTGTTACAAAATGACGATCTGAGATATATTATAAAAAGCAAAAGGGATAGAACAAAAGAATGATAATCTGAAAGTTATGACAGAATGAAAACCGAAGGAAGAATTTTTTTAAAAAATGGCGGTTTGAGATTCATAATAAAAAGCAAGATAAATGAGACGAAATTATGATAGTCTGGGAATTGTAATAAACACGAAAAGAAATAAGACAGTCTGATGTGATAAAATAAAGTTCAGAGAAGATAAAAGCAACAGAAAGATAAATGAGTGAAGGTCTGAGAATCGGAATAAAAACATATAGAAATGCTACGAAGCAATGATTGGAGATTTATTATTAAAAACAGCAGAAACGAGACGAAAGAAATACAAACCAACGGAAAATAATGCGACAAGATGACATTGCGAGCGCCATGATGAAAAGCGCAAGTGTAAGATAGAAAAATGAATGTTGCGCTAAAAAACACCAGGAATAAGAAGAGAAAATGCGTATCTGGGTTGTCGGATGAACACCATCAGATATTAGAGGAAAGATTAATGGCCTGAGAATTCTAAAAAAAATGAAACTTGTGGTTTCATAGTTGCGATAAGAAGCAACAGACATAAGACGGAAGAATGAAAGTCTGACATAGAAACAATAGAACAAGTGAAATTCTGGGATTTGTGATAAGGAATAGCAGAAATAACACGAGAAAATAAATATTTGGCGATAAATAGCCTCTGAAATAAAATGAATGTCGAAGAATTGCGTTAAATAAAAACTAGAGAAAAATTTCAAGATGACAATGGATTTATCATCGTCTTTAAGAAGACAAAATGTATGTTTGTCAGCAAGAGGAACAGCCTAAGATGCCGGATTGGAGATGTCGAAATCACGCAAGAACAGAAACTTAAATATATGGGAATTGTTTTAACAGACGATGGATAATGTGATACCAAAATCCCAAGACGATTTGAAGAAGTGAAAGATGGCTTCCAATGTCTAAAAAAAACTATTGCAAAACAACAATAGGTCATTAAAAACGAAGAAAACTACAAAACTGCTGTCATATCAATCTACCTATATGTTGTGGATGCTGGACAATCCTCTCACTAATGAAAAGGAGATTTTAGACAAAAGAGATGTTACACAGATGATTGCTGAGAATACCATTGACGAAATATGTAAGGAGGACATTTTAAGGAAATTGGAAACAAAAAGAAGTTAGACTCAGAATCAAAAGAGAGGTTGAAAATTTTAGGATACATAATGAGGAAATAGGGCTTGAAGAATGTAACACTCACAGGAGGTTTTGAAAGGCAGAATAAACAGTGGTAAAAATCGAATAACTTACATTACAAGCTTGTTTACATGGACGTTAGAGTGTGGGAAGAATAGTAGAAATGAAAATGTTGCGAATAACTACAAAGGACACGATTTAGGGAGAGTCATAATAATTCACGCTCAGAAGGAACACGGTACATAAAAGTAGTCACAATAGGAGAGAAGAAACAATTTTTAAATAATTAACAGTTTCATATCATTTATTAATCAGACACGTTCTTCGAGGGACTTTTATAAGATATTCTAATACAATGGAAACACATATGGCATTTAAAGATACCACAAAAGATTGTAAAATAAGATGTGAAAATAAAGTTAATTGGATAGATAATGTTCTAGAATATTCGGGTAGAACATATTTTTAATAATTTAAGAAGACATTTTAAATTCGAAATGATAAAATTCAGAACAGGCGATTTAGTTTCAAAGAGAGTGTTTGGTAGTTATTTAGAAACCTTCGTATATGCATATATAAGAAACTTAGGTATACAACGAAGTTGCATCTTTGTAGTGAGTAAATTGTTTTTGTCTATATGAAAAAATTATAAAAGATAATTATTGCTCTACTATCATATCGAACCCTCTTTTCAATTAATGCTGTGAACGTTTGAATTTATATGTTATTTTCGTTCTCATTACATTCGGAAATATATATATATATATATATATATATATATATATATATATATATATCATTTCGATTACTGTATGAAAACAGATAAAAATAAAATATCTCCTAAATATCCAACTATATCTGTTCCGTGTGATTTATTTCCGGGGTAGGGAGTTCTTTATTACCCTCTCTTTCTTTCAACAAATTACACAAAAGCAGACGATAGCGCTACTGTTGACAATGAGTTCAATGAAGTTACTGTTGAATATACCGACAATGCTGTTATCAAAGCCCATTATTCAGAATTATAAAACACTATTTTTAACTCTATGGATTCAATATTTCTATGCATATGTATTTTATATCTGTAACAGTTTGGAATATGGTGACAACAGATGAAGAATAACATTGCGCACCATAGATACATCCCCTTTATATTTAACTCACGTCGTACGCAAATAAAAGAAAATGTTACATCGAAATCCGAAGACACATTAGAATAGCAACAAATGCTTTCCAAAAGCTAAGTAAAGTATTAAGAAATAAGAAATTTTCATTTGAAACAAAGAAAACAGTGCAGAACTGTTATTTAATATCAATGCCCCTATATGGCAGTAATTGATTGACTATTTCACCACAGTTCAATATAGCAGGTATTTGGCTCTACAGAATTATGTTGAGAACAGCATGGACCGAACGTATAACCAACGAGAATAGTTTAAGGAAAATGGAAACAAAAAGGACACGTATTTAGAATCAAAAGGTGACAGTTGAAAGTTTTGAGAAAATGAATGGGGGAAAAAGGGCTTTGGAAATATTGATAGAGAAAAATAGTGCGTAGCATGACTAACGAGCTTGTTTTTAATGGGAGATATGAGAGAATTGAATAGATAGCAAAAAGAAAAAAATTACTAAGAGCGACAAGGGATAGGAAGTTGTGCTGAGACATGAAGGAGTAGTTCCTAAATGTACATGTCACATAGACGAAGTTCACGTAAAATGTTGCGATGATTTATATATGGCTAAAATATATTAAAATACACACAGACACAAACACATACACACGCACACACACACACACACACATATATATAAATATATATATATATTATGAAATTGACAAAATCCGACAATTATTTAAAGACATTTTTATGCTTAACATTCTTTTGATATATACAAGTATTTAAGTAAATGCTCTGTTTATAATAAAAATAAAAATAAAATATTCGTCCTTGTCAACCGAACGATCCTCAGTTGCCGAATCGGTTAAGGCACGTCAGGCTATAGAAAAAAGCCTCCAAAATGAGTAAAGCAACTAAGTAATGTGCTTAACAGACTAAGCAGAGCAAATCTAACTATGAACCTAAAGGGCCAGGTAAACCTACCTAGGTTTAGGTTTCACCTACGCTCTGGCGATCCGCGTAGGTGAAATAGTGCTTCTATGATCTTCAATATGTACCGTGAATGGTAAATTCTACAAACTGTCATTCATATGTCCCTTAAATTTACATCGCCATTTTATGATAATAAGTGTTTCCCTTCTAGTGTTTTATTAATTTTAAAACTTCCCCATGCTTCAAATGTTGTGCTCATTTTATTCGCAGACTTCGATCTTGGAACTGTATTACTGTGGTTTCAAAACTTCTGAAGAGATATTAAATAGCCTTTCAGTACATTTTTCTTTGTATCTAGCGTCATTTAGCATATTTTGATAAGTTTCTTAATATTATCTTTCGCTCTTCTTACGACCCTTAAAATTGCTATCACCGTCACAGCCATTGTTACTCTTCCCAGATAGTTCCCTCCCAGTTACTTGATTTTGACGTACGAAACACAACTAGAATAAACTATCGCTGTTAAACGATCCACTCTTTGTTTCTAAGGATAGACAATATTAAGTGTATTAATAACAAAGTCTGTCTGAAGCAATATGAGTACAACGAATAGAAGATTAATATTGATGAAAAATATTTTCTTTTGATCATCAAATGGAAAGAGATCATCTAAATTAATAAAAACTAAACACTTCACTTGAATAAAAAAAATATTATATTTTTGGTGCCGTCGATGCAAAATGTAAGTTTTTTTTGTATTGAGTCTTGTTCAAATTGCATTGTAGAGATTTCTTTAGCTTAGTAATAGTATAATACATATACGTTTCGATATATTTCGAATCCTACCTGACTTTACACAAACGTTATAATATCTATGTATATGAACATATATATACATATGTATATATACATATATATTATGCACAGACCTACACACACACACACACACACACACACACACATATATATATATATATATATATATAAATCAATAATATAATATATATTATGGGATAAAGTGCTCAATATCATAGATAGAGCGTGTGTAAATATAAAAGCGAACATTGAACTAAAAACTCACAGGCGACAGGGTGTTTCATGCTAGACGCAGTCGTCAGGCCTGACGATTGCATCTAGCATGAAACACCCTGTCGCCTCTGAGTGTTGACTTTATATATATATATATATATATATATATATATATATATGAAATGCGTGTATTGCGGCAGCATGTTTTCATACAGATAAGTTTCGTTAAATAATTTAGAAACGTTCTGTCAACTTATATTCGATAAGATCCATTCATATTTAGTGTCTCTAATAGTTTTTTTCCTTTATCCAGCAACTACTCACGCTCTGAACATTTCTACAGCATACCTAGTTACCTCCCCTTAAACGGTGTCTGACAACCAGCAATGACACAGCGTTCGTGACTCCACATATAAATGGTAATCTTCGAATGACCACAGCGATAATTACTCTATATTAAACAATACCCTGATGATGACAATATGGTACGTCGAAAGGGCTCGGAATAAATTACAATATGAGCCATCACGATGTTTTCCTCTCGTCTTTTAACAACAGCACAAAAAAGCTTATTCGCGAATATGAAAGCATCTTATCGAAATTAAGTAGACAGAACGTGTCTAAATTATTTAACGAAACCTGTCTGAATACATATATATATATATATATATATATATATATATATATATATATATATATATATATGATAAGGTGTATTTCGCAAGCAAGAATGCTCACAAACATTTATTTAATAATATGGATAAGTTCTATCAATTTTAATTTAAATATTTAATTAAAAAATTTGTGAAACGATGGGATTGTTAATTGGCTTTTAAAAATTATTAAGAAAATCTTTCTTTTTTCTTTATAGCAAAATTCTATCAAGATAGGATTTTGTTAAAAACAAAGCATTTTCCTAGGATTTGGTTATTTTAAATGTCACTACGTTTAATAAGTTTGAGTTTGCCAAACCTCAATACACCTATTGATTAATTTTTGCTTCCGTAGTCGTTCTCCATATCGAAGGATCACAGCGAGGTCATGAGTTTAAAAGCTGTCACCACACATGCGTAAGTTGCATTTGACTTACATTTATAGCATCCTGGCTGCCTTCAGACCCAAAGGTCAATAAGAATGTAATAAATAAAAGCAATGCCGAATCAGGTATTTAGAAGGTTTTTTCCCCATTTCTGTAAAATATAACCCGAACGATGGTTGGTTGACTAATGAGAATAAGACACGAAATGCCCTGTAATTGGATCAACAATCAGAAGCCTTTGTGGTCCGAAGATTTCGACCATATAGGCTGAAGCACTGTGTTCTAAAAAAAAGTAGATCGTAGACGAAAAGTCAAGAAGCATATTTTCCCCTCCAACACCAGGTTCTCTCCAGCCAGCAGAAGTAATTGTGCCCACATTGCTCATTGAAACAAATCCCTGAATCAACTTTGAATTTAAACCTATAGCTGGTATGATGAAGAGGTAGATTCATACCATGCGTGTGTATGCAATTAAATGCGTATGTTATATATATATATATATATATATGTATATATATATATAGATATATATATATAGATATATATATATATATATATATATATAAATATATATATATAGCATATCTGCAAGTTGTGCATGAAACTCAGAGTTGTACTACTAGTGAGGAATGTCTATTTATTATAGATAGATAGATATTAATAATTAATTAACGCACACACACACATATACATATATATATATATATATATATAGTTACTGAGAAACACCTCCGAAAAAACACCTAGAAGAACAACATAGAACTCTAAAAAAGACGAGGCTACCCCACAACACTAGTAAACAAAGTTTTTAAACTCGCAAAACATTCCTTTAGACCAACTACGAAATCCAAAGAAACATAACGTCGAACAAACTCTAGCATATGTCTCAACATACAATAACAATCCAGAAATATTTACAGAAATTACAAAATATCTAGACCTACTTAGCAAGAATGACAAACTGAAAAATATACTAAAAACAACCAAAACAATTCAAAGCAAACGCCAATCTAAAAACCTGAAAGATATATTAACCTCATTTAAATTTAACCAACCCACAATACAGGGAGTTACAAAAAGCAACAAAAAAGATGTGAGGTTTGAGATATAATTATAGAAGGAAACTCCTACACTTTTGAAAACCCAAAATTCATAATAAATACAAATTTAAACTGCAACTCCAAAAATGTGATTTATGCACTCAAATGCAAGAAGTCATATATAGGTATCAGCCAAGCACTAACCCACAGAGTTTTCCTTCACAAAAGCAACATCAAATTACCAGACCGCAGAAAACATTTTATATCCCAACACATCTATAAATGTAACCAGGGTGAATTTAAAATTATGCCAATATACCAAACAGACCATTATTTTTATCAATAAAAACAAGAAAAAAACTTAATAAAAAAATTTAAACCAGCAATAAATAGATCATAACCCCACACACAAAAACACACAACATGCACACATAATGGCCAAATACATCGGTCGAACCAATAACATGCATACGCACACACTCACACGCGTGTATCTGTGGAGCACGAATATATTTTTACATACTAGCAAAAACAACCTACTCACAAGTATACACACGAGCCCTACAGAACAAAGGAAGTGTGCATATTTTTATGCATGTATATATGTATGTATGTATATGTGGATGTGTGTGTTTATATACAGGGGTTGGACAAAATAATTGAAACACTTGTTAAATTCAAAGAAAAATTATGTAATATGGAGTTGGTCCTCCTTTAGCCTCATATACAGCTTTAATACGTCTAGGAATGGAATCATACAGCTTCCTGACTTCATCCAAAGGAATTTTCAGCCAT
Organism: Acanthosepion esculentum; assembly: GCA_964036315.1. NCBI lineage: Eukaryota > Metazoa > Mollusca > Cephalopoda > Sepiida > Sepiidae > Acanthosepion > Acanthosepion esculentum. The sequence continues at coordinate 41,245,292 of OZ038508.1, read as the reverse complement.
TCTTCCATTAACACCTGCTCCGCTCTTTAAGACACGACGATGGAGGATAGCGGCTCTTAACTTGTCTCTCCAAAACGCACCACAAATTTTCAATAATATTGCTATCTGGAGATTGGGGAGGCCACTCCATGTGTTCTAGCTCACTTTCATGCTCTTCATACCAATTCTTAATCACTCGAGCGGTATGTATTGGAGCATTATCGTCTTGGAGGTCACCATCAGGGCTAAAGTCTAGGCCACGGGATGAACATGATCTCCCAAAATGTTCAGGTAATCTTTGCTGTTGATTCTTCTATGCAGGGCAGCTATTGGACCAAGACATTTCCATGATACGTTGGCCCAAACTATCATTGATTCACCTCCATGCTTCACTGTTGGAAGAAGGCAGTCAGGGCTGTAAGTTTCTTTGGGCTGCCTCCACACACAAACTGGCCCTGAAGTTGGGAAAAGAGAAAAACTGAATTCGTCTGAGAATGACTTGCTTCCATTGGTCTGCAGACCAGGCATTGTGATCTCTGCACCACTTCAACCTCTTCTGAATGTTGCGAGTGGAGAGGTTTCCTTAAGGTGGCTCTTCCATGATATCCACCCTTATGGCGCTCGCGATGAACAGTTCAACTAGAAACTGGATTATTCAGATGATTATTCAACTCATCAGTCACTTTGGTCGCAGTAGTCCGATGATTTTTTGCCACATTGCGTTTCAATGCACGTCGGTCCCTGTCAGTAAGTTTGCAAGTCTGGCCCGAATTACTTCGGTTACTCGAGGTTTTGCCCTGTTTCTAGAATTGCGTCATAGTTCTTAATATGGTAGCTCTTGAAAAAAAAAACAGTTCAGCAACCTTAGGGATCGAGGTTCCTACTATACTAGTTCCAACAATTTGCCCTTTTAAGAACTCGGAGAGGTCACGCATTTAGCTTAAATTTTACTAAATTCTAAAAGTAAATAAGGCAAAGACAGTAAATTAGATAAATAAATATATTTACAATATATATAACCTGCAATTACGAAGTTTTAGTTAAAGTTCTTAATGTAGTAGGTCTTTGAAATATAGGAGTGGAATTTTCACCTGTTCCAATTATTTTGTCCAACCCCTGTATGTATGTATGTATGTATGTATGTGTATACTAATTCCTTATAATAAGACAGTATGTATGCATGGAGAGGGAATATACATACGCATACTAGCAAAAGCATACACAATACCAAAAAAAATGGAAATAGATCTAAGAACACACAGGGTGCATTAAAAGATAAAAATACAGATATCTTTCCTCATCCTTACTCGGACCAATATTAAATGTTTTATTGCCCTTCAAGCAAAAGAACCTTCTCACCGCCAGTCCAAGAAAAACGTCTGTGTCACCACCACACAAAAAAGAGAATGTTTAACATCGAAAAACATAAGGAAAATTAATTCATTTTAAAAGTAGGTGAAAATATCCACTGTTTGCCTGAAGAAGGTCGCGAGACCCGAAACTCGTGTTGCAAAATTATGGTGAATAAAGCATAATATATATATATTTTAAAATATCCACATTACAACCAACAACGTTTGCGGTTTCTCTCTTCTTTTTTAAATATACACTTTTCTCTCCTTGGAACAACTATAACCTCTTTCCCATATATATATATATATATATATATATATATATATATATATATATATATATATATATATATAAAAAGAGAGAGAGAGGCGGAGAGAGAGAGAGATGTTTGTTGGTATATATACACATTAGTGCTAAAATCTCACTGATGCAAGAAACTGGCAGTAACCATGCAGCGTTGATTCCTATGTCAACAGTGTAAACGCTTTTATCTGATAATGAGTATTCTTTCCTCACACTTATACACACATACGTATATGGTGGTGCTATGTATGTATCACCGATTTTCAATTCCGCTGTCCTTCCTCTTATTCTACGAAGAAAATCTGTGACTGATACTTTAATACTTAAAGTAAGAAAGTGATAGCTGGAATTTCTTTGTCACATCACGAGGAAAGAGTACTTAGAGAAATAAGTACAAATAGTACATACTGGAAGCAACATATGTAAGCGATGTTTGTGAGTAAGTAGAAAACGGAATAAGGAAAAAGAGCATAGGGTAAAGAGTTAAAAATTATTTAAAGTCCAGGAAGCTGTGGATACCCATGATTACTCACATCCTGAAGATGAATGGCACAAAAAAGAAAGGAAAGTTAAACGATGAATCCTTCCTAAACAGAGTGATTCCTGTAGACTAAACTAGGGCCATGTTCTCGAATATTTCGTCAGGTAGGAACTCATATAAGTATAGAGTTGAAGTTGTTCAGAAATGTGTAAACTCTCATTTGGATACAACCGTTTTCTAAGGTCAAAGATTAAAATACTTTCAACCAAATAAATCCGTGAAATTATAAAAACGATCCTTCAACAGACTCTATAAACTGGGGCTACAAAATCACAGAAGAAAATTTCCAAAAACGGCAATAAACATGGTTAGACCATGAAACTACCAAAGAAAATAATGATTTAATTAAACTGTTAAATTTCCAAACTACCAAAAACGAAAGGTTTGAATAGAAACTGCCATCACCAACAGAAATGGCTATACCATTTATTGAACTTGAGAAATCTAATTTCATGAAAAAATATTTTAATAAAATCGTTTTATCGATTTTAAGCCACGATAGCCCTAACTTTTATCGCCAATGAATACAGAATGTTTCCTGTATGAAAACGGTTATTCCAAAATTATCATTTCAAATATGCATTTTATGTCTCAACAAATACAGTGTATTATAAACACAGAAGACAAAATGAAAGACACTTGCTTTCGCGAACACAAGATACACTATAATGTTGGATAGACAACAAATATATCTACTTTATATCAGAATAGGTAAAGTCTAATAAAAGTTAAATAGTGAGCGTATGTTTTGTTTACGCTTGACTATCGCATCTTGACAGCAATGACTAAAAAGGATTTTTTTTTAAAAAAGCCAAAAATTAATATCCTTAATGCACCTGCCAGCAGGGGATAGAAAGAGTTTAGCAATAAAATCTTGTGACTCGCTCTGTGGACAACGGATTTGAATCATTTTGGCGTTTTTCTCCTGATTAAATGGACTGTTTTTCTTTAAAAAATGAAACAAAAAAAGAAACAAAAAAAGCGTCTACTCTACCTCCAAGGGCGCCAAAAGTCTGCGCCATTATTAGGACACGGACGATAACTCTGACCTCTTTCTTGTCTACCTCAAACTGTTTGTATCACTAACCGAAAGCTGCGATTTTTCAGAAATTTGGCCTTGGAAAAATATAATTACTGATCAACAATAACATAGGTTACTAGCAGTAAATTACACGAATTTACTAATAAATTTTTAGTGCAGCACTCTGTACTTTTCGACCTATCATCATTTTCAGATAGTTATAAGAAAAGAGATATATTCTTATATTATACACCGTATCCCTTCAGCGCATAGACAATGATAGCCCTCCACATCTTCCTGTTCATTTTAGCTGTTAATAAGTTTTGTCGTTTTGTTATTTCTCCCAAATCCTGTTCTGCCATCTTTCTTCTGTCCCTTTTTCCTTAATCTGCCCTACGAGCATCAGCTTTTGAAAGCCCTCCTTCCGCATTACGTGTCCAAGAAATTTCAACTGCCTCTTCCTGATGTTAAGTATAAGTTTCCTTTTTGTCCCTATTTTCTCCAAAACCTCATCGTTTCTCACATGTTCGGTCCATGCTATCCTCAGCTTCTTTCTGTAGATAAAGTTTCTCTTAAAAATACTGAACTGACCTCAATAAATCGATAGGTCAATAAACATTAAGAAAATCAACTCCTACCAACAAACAAGTGTCTTTATCTAAGATGTCCCTCTTCCTGTGCCGCACTCATTTTTCTATATCTCTACGTCCTTCACTCTCTTTCTGTTTTATTCTCTAGGTCCCTCTCTTTTTATCTTTTCCACTCAGTATCTGTGATACCAAGTGTAACACACACCATGCATAGATACAAGATATTAATATTTAGTTTGTTAGCAAAAAATATTTTATACAGTCTGGCTAAATTTTGAACTGATCAATAACTTCCTTTTAGGATAGTTTCAACTTTATAAGGTAACTAGCATGCTTCGCCCACTCGCTATCGCTTCGCAAAGTAAGATATATTCACTACTTGAAATCTGTGAAACCAAAATATTTAATGAATATTTCATTCATAAATTGGTTTATTATGGTTAATATATATATTTTTAACCTCGCATAATCTGACAACTCTAAATCTGAGCTCAACGAAAATCGTTTCCCGTGCCTAAATTTTCAAGGGCTTTTGAATGAGTTATGAATCATTGAAATCTGACCAGTCGAAGCGGAGGAGTTGCTTGGGAACACACACATATACACTGTACTTTATATATAAGATGGGGAACATAGCCGCTTTCACGTCGAAAATATTGAAAATTGATCGACAAAACCTTTAATATTATTGTCGGTTGAAATTTACAAAATATTTTTTTAGGAAATTTGACCTCGAATTAAGTATTCGTCATAGTTCTTTCTTATATTGGTAAGATATTTAGGCAGTATGTGAAGCTAACAACCTTATTATATCATTACTTTCCCTTTTAATTGTTGGTATTGCAAGTCTTTAAATCATTGATTCCAAAACTTTTTTTTCTATAGTCTGTATTTTCGGAATTAAACTATGCTAGCGCCTCATTAAATTTTATGTGATAAAAGTACACTTAAAAATTAAATAAATAAAAAGAGGTTTCAGGGGAGATAACCGCGGATTCGAAGTCATAACATTACCATTTATAACTCTCTCTCTCTCTCTCTCTCTCTCTCTCTCTCTCTCTCTCTCTCTCTCTCTCTCTCTCTCTCTCTCTCTCCCCTGCACTTTATATTCTTAATATTTGATAAAATGCAAAAATATCACAATGATAATATCGGTCAATAATTATTTATAAATATTTACACTGGGATTCGTGCATGTAATTACAAGTGATCCAAAATAACATTTTAACACCATAATTATTTTTGCCATATTAACTTTTTAAAACCTTTTCGAAATCTTTGATTGTCTTTCAATAATTCTGCCTCACGGGCTATCCTCTTCCACTGCACCTATGAGGCACGCCGCACTGTTTGGGAACCACTGTTTTCAGTGATGTCTTTCTTCTCGATTGAAATCCCATGAAATATTATTATTAAAACATTTTTTCTGGAAATTAATATCCAAAAATTTATAACCGCATCAGCGCATATATATATATATATATATATATATATATATATATATATATATATATATATATATATATATATAATACATTTTTCCTACTCGTTTTTTTTTTCGTCACATCGTTTTCTAACCACAGCCCATCTTTCTACACTTGACAACTTGTTCCGACAGTTTTTGCGACATGAAAGACGTCTTTCTCTCTACCCAACCTACAACTCTCTTCATCCATGCTTACAATCTCATTCCTCCACAAAACACTATAGTAATAATAGGCCTGTCTAACACTTTTACACCGATCAATATTTTAAATTTAAGTTTATTTTCATAAAAAGTTTCGCACATCGAGGAATCAGACAGATTCGTGTTTTTTCTTAAAAATACGATTTCGCGCAAAAATACGCCATCTACAAAAACATTTGTCGGTGAGTAATTTACATTTCAATGTTTACTCATCGGTCCACTGATGAAGGACACAGGCGTGTCAGAAAATTCTGAACCTAAAACCTTTCTCTCCGAGCATAATTTCTGTCATATGATAACATGTAATAAATGTTTATCGTACTGATTACATTGGTACCCTTTCGTTTATCCTTGTCTTATTAACTAACCTATTTAATATATATATATATATATATATACATATATATATATATATATATACACTATAATTTGTATATATTATTATAATCAATACAGACATTTTTAATAATACTATATTTAACGAATATTTTATGTGTATATATATATATATATATATATAGAGACATTTTTTAATAATACTATATATATATAGAGAGAGAGGCATATATATATATATATATATATATATATATAGACATATATATATATAGACATATATATATATAGACATTTTTAATAATACTATATATAGAGAGACATTTTTTAATAATACTATATTTAACGAATATTTTATGTGTATATATATACATATATATATATATATGTTGTATATATATATATATATATATATATATATATATATATATATATATATATATATATATATATATATATATATATATATATATATATATATATATATGTTTATATAATCATTTCACCCAAGTACGTAATAAGGCCACTAAAATTCAAGGAGTTACTGTGTTTGCGAAATGAACACTATTAAAGAGAGGCAACAATAAATGAACAGGAATTAAGACAGAAGATAACGAATTGTCATTGCATTTCAATTTTTTATTATTAAAGTTGACTGTGAAGCAGAAACTGGAAAAAATGTTCAACAAGCAAGAAGTGCGAAAGAAAATTTTTATATAATAAATCCTATATACCGGGTGTAACAGCAACATTTATATATATATATACATGTGGGTGCGTGCGTATGTGTGTGTGTGTGTGTGTCGCTCTCAGAGAGATCCTAGTAATCGTTGTCCGTCCTGTTTATACTCAAACACCTTACTTTCAATCTGTGGCCTCATCGAAATGTTTGCTGATCAAGTGATCTCTTCGTTCTTGAAATTTTATCTACCTGCATTCTGTTTTCTGTGTTTTCCAATCGATTCATTGCTTCCTAGTTGTGACACATGTTTTTGCTGAACTTTTTTTTTTCCACTAGGAAGACTGCAAGAATTCATCAAATGTCGACTGCACTTTTCGTATGTATCAGAGATTAGCCAAAGGCGACAATAAAAAAAAAACACACACATTCAAACTGGTCCCCATTGCGTCAAACGTCTGTGGGGAATTAGAACGACAGTATTAGGCCAATGAAGTATGAAATGTTGGAAGGAATATGCAAAAAGTGAATTTCTCCAACGAACGATAGAGAAAAGCGCTAGAAAACACACGCAACGAAGGGACGCTGGGGGAAAAGAAGGCTAAGGAAAAATGGCGAACATAAAGAAAGTAAATCTTGGGAAAGAAAAACAGAAAGAAGGAATAGATAAAGAATAACTTGATGCAAAAAAATGAAAATAAAGGAAAAAAGAATGTGTACAAATATAGCCATTGAAAGAATGCAAATGATATTCAAATAAAACAGAAAAAAACAGTACTTCGATCAAACGTCAATTACTCCTTTTTTTCATATAAGTTTAATTTTACTCTTTTATTTGTTTACGCATAATGTCTGTATGTGAGATTTGATTTTCCTGCCTATCAATGTGTTAGGGTGAAGGATGGAAGAAATATTTGGTTTTCTTAAAGTCCACCATTTTTACCAAAATCAGAAGAAAGGGGAGAAAAGTGAGGAGAAAAGATAAAACTGCAATGGAAGTCAAACGAAGTCAACGAGAGGATTAAATTCAAGACAAAATTAAATTGGAACAAAAAAAGATGGTCGCAGAGGAGGGAGTAAAAGAAGAGTAGAAAATTTGATTTATAGAAGAGATAGGAGGGGGAAAAGTTGAAAAGCTCGGAACGACAGCTGAGGAGAGTAAAAAACAGGAAATGATGGAAATTATTAAAAGAGGAGGAGGAGGGGATCGGGAAAAGTAACTGAAGACAAATACCACCTTTCAAAGAAAAAAAAAGAACATTTTTAAAGAAACATCAAAATTTCGAATGCAGAATTATATGTACTTGATTTTCTGTTATTGTATTTTTAATTCGATTGAGAGGAGAGAACGGACGAGAAAGACAGGCCGGCGCTTGAAATGAGGTGCATTCGCATGACAGACACAGTGTCGTATGCTTAATATTTAAGAATATCTGTTTCTTTACTGGAAAAGAAATTAATTCCTGAAACCAGTTTATAGTTATTGATGCATGTAATAGTTTCAAGTATTAACCGGTAAATTGTTTTCCATTTATTTAATTCTAATTGAAACACTCAGGAACTAGATAGATAGATAGATAGATAGATAGATAGATAGATAGATAGATAGATAGATAGATAGATAGATATGAACAGACCATAGATAGATAGATAGATAGATAGATAGATAGATAGATAGATAGATAGATAGATAGATAGATAGATATGAACAGACCATAGATAGATAGATAGATAGATAGATAGATAGATAGATAGATAGATAGATAGATAGATAGATATGAACAGACCATAGATAGATAGATAGATAGATAGATAGATAGATAGATAGATAGATAGATAGATAGATAGATAGATAGATAGATAGATAGATATGAACAGACCATAGATAGATAGATAGATAGATAGATAGATAGATAGATAGATAGATAGATAGATAGATATGAACAGACCATAGATAGATAGATAGATAGATAGATAGATAGATAGATAGATATGAACAGACCATAGATAGATAGATAGATAGATAGATAGATAGATAGATAGATAGATAGATAGATAGATAGATAGATAGATATGAACAGACCATAGATAGATAGATAGATAGATAGATAGATAGATAGATAGATAGATAGATAGATAGATATGAACAGACCATAGATAGATAGATAGATATGAACAGACCATAGATAGATAGATAGATAGATAGATAGATAGATAGATAGATAGATAGATAGATAGATAGATAGATAGATAGAATCAATGTCATCCTGAGAATCATCACTGCAAGCTGATTGCTAAATGAGGATTTGTGACTTTGTGTTCAGCAGTTGAATAAGTCCAGTACGATGACTTTCGGCTTATACTTGAGTCAAATCGTAGTACGGATTTTAGGTAGCTTCCACCGGTACCGCCCGCTGAGAACCTCTCCCCAAACTGATATCAAGAAGAAGTTACCTTCTTTCACGAGTTCATCAATTAAATCACTATTAAGTTTTTTCTTTTCTTTTTTTTTATTAAACGATTTTGAAGGAATTATACGTAGTTTTCTTAATTAGCAAGTAGCCTTCTGGGATAACGGTTATCAGCATTGAAATGGATGAGTCTAACAATATTTCAATTCACTTTGTTTCCAGTAACGTCCAATTCGCATTCTGCATTCGACAAATATTAAAACCACAGGTTCCTCTTTTCTCTCAGACACATTTAATATATCATACGGATTGCTAGAAGAAACAAAACACATATTTGGTAACGCAGGGGTTAAGTAAAGTGGTTTCACACCGGCATCTCTGTTAAGGAAAGGAGTCAATAGAAGCCAATCGCTGTAGCTAGATAAGAACGGTAATAAAGCTAATAAAAATAGAGAAAACAAAAACAATGCCCAAGAGTATCTTAACACACTTCGGCTTGAATTTGCTCTGAACTGGGCTGTGGAGAACGTGCAATTTGTCAAGGACGTTCTGAACGATCGTCGCTAATAAGTGGTTGGTCGAAACCTGTTTGGCGACTGCGGGTATATTCATCTGACTCGAGTAATATCAAAGCACTTAACACGTCCAACATGCGAAGCAATTATGAAAATAACCACCCAACTTAATAATTATCTAAAATAATCATGCCGCTTTACGGATCGAAACGCATCACTTAGGAGTTTTTAAATTGTCACTCGTTTACCTATTATTAATGTGTTATATAGATGTGCATACGATATATGTATGTGTATGTATGTAATAAGTATGTATATATTTGCATTTAATATACATCATTGTCTTTATTCATATATATATATATATATATATATATATATATATATATATATATATATATAGTTGCATTGATGTGAGTTTATGACCCTGGGTTTCCCTATTTCCGATCGTCAGACACGACCGCTGATTGCGTGAGACACAGGATCACAAATTCACATCAATCCAACTAAATATGTTAGCTCTATCACTGATATTGAGCGCTTTCCATAAAGTACCGCGCATATATAATATATAAATAATATATATAAAAATTGTACATATATATATATATATATATATATATATATATATATATATATATATATATATATATATATATATATATATATATAAGTATACGAGAATTCAAAAAAACTTGACAACGGACTAAGGTTATAATAATTATCTAATGCTTTAATGTTGGGGTTAGACTAAAATAGAATTTATTCTAACTAATAAATATTAAATTATACGATAAAATTTAAAATTTAAAATTACCAGTTTTAAACTTTAAATTTAATCTATATTAAGTTTAAGATTATAAAATTATTTAAAGAAGAAGTTGAGAAAAATACATGTATTTTTCTATTTATTTTGTTTTTGTTGAAATTAAGTTGAAATAAACGTTAAGATAAAATGTTGCTCTGAACTTCATGACAACGTAGATACTGTTGAAGCAGAAACATAGGCGAGGGAGGATGAAATCTTGCAAAAGACAATACATACACCATTTATAATACACAAACACTCAGACGTATTTAGATATATAAACACGCAAAAAAGCGACGAGACAGGAAATATCTCCACGGCCCTTAAAAATGTTTTTTTAAGGGTTGTGGAGATATTGTCAATTTTTTTGAATTCTCATATACTTGTATTTTGATTGGTCATTCCAGCTTATGTAACAGCGTTTCCCCTAGCGAGAGATTTTGATTGATTTAAACCTTTTAAAACCCTTTATTCTACATTCAACACCATCACTTGATAAGACACCAGTAGTGTTGAAACAAAATGACTATTTTTGTAGTAATTTTATAACATATTCATCTTATAATTTTCAAATAAATTATTATATTTGCTCTACTCTGTATTGAGCACTCTTTTAAGAATAGTATTTGTTGGTTATTGCAATTTATTCCGTATACACCAATCCTATACTTTGGTGCATATATATATATATATATATATATATATATATATATATATATATATATATATATATATATTCTACGGTAGTTTTCATGTAGTTTGCGGCCATTTTCTACTGGTCAGAGTGAGAGCCTATAGCTGTCTGCCACGAATAGGCAAGAAGATTCTATTGGCCACCGTGAGAGCCAACAGCTGACTGACACGAAACTAGCATGCAAAAAAATCGATAGCTGCATTCGTCACAAACGGGAAAAATTTAAATCTGCATGGCACTTTACTCTAATTTGCTAATTCGCTTGCTCAAACTCAACGCTGATTCTGATTCCGCAGAACTGGGTTGGGTGTGAAAATGTTTTGTTGTTAACATTCTTTTTTCATTCGGTTTTTCCAGTTACGAGTCCTATTTTTAAAGCTGATCGTTTTGTGTTCATTTTGTTTAGTTCTTTTTTCGTAACAGATTTAATGTTTAGTATAGAGCTTAGAAAAAATTCGCAGTGTGAGATAGGTAAGAAGTAAGGCATGTAGCAACATCAGCACGGCAAAGGGCACTCCTTTAAAGGCAAGGAAGGGCAAAAATCTTTTAAGTCAAGTGATAGCGATTGCTGTATGAGTCGTACGATTTTTGAATCAAGCACGGGCAACGCCGAACCATGCTGCTAGTATTATATGTATATTTATATATATTATATATATATATATATATATATATATATATATTATTTACATTATATATATATATATATATATATATATATATATATATATATATATATATATATATATATATAAATGTGTGTGTATCTTTTAAACCGGGATATTTATTATTATTTTAACCCGTATATTTACGGACTTTTTTTACATTTAATGACAATTCTAGCGGCCTAGAGAGTAAAAGTCTTATTGAAGAAAATGTACTCTGTCGATAGGAATCGAACCTTTTTCCTTTTAAGCTGGGAATCCAACTTAAGTTTGAAAATCGATACGAGATCTGGTGTATCACCATTCTTGAAGTTTGATTTTTGTTGGAGTGAAAGCAACTTTAGAAATATCTATTAAAGTAAAATGTTTAAATATCAACAAAAGAGGAAGCAAGAATTCCGAATAATCTGCAATAAGCCAATTAGATAGAAGAAAGAAAATGTCGCATAAGCAGTTGATAAAAGTAAAAACGATGAAATAAAAGGAAAAAGAAAAAAAGAAAGAATGAATGAATAAAAGAAAAAAGGAAAAAATAAAGAAAGAGAAAATTGCAATTTTAGGAAAACTGTAGTAAAATAAAAGAAAACATATGAATGTGAGTTCAAAAATGAAAGTTTGAATGAACTGAATAAATGAGTAAAACTGGAGATAGAAAATAAAAAGTAAAAACATAAAGACAAACAAATAAATGAATTTATTATTGAAAGAAAAAGAAAAATTAATGAATATTAAAGAATCCAAGAAAGCAAAACGAAAAAGAAGAGCACATGAATGAACTTGGAAAGAAAGAAAGAAACAATGAATGAATGAAAGAGAGAAATGAATAAAATATTTAAAAACTAAAGAAGAAGGGAAAGAAAAGGAAGCAGAAAACGCAAAGAGCATATTAATGAAGAAAAAAGTTGAAAGAAAAGCAGAAAGAAGAGATATGAAAAAGGAAAAATAAGTAGATAAGAAAAAATTAAGAAAGCGAATGATTAGGCAAGTGAATGAAAAAAGGGAAGATGAAAAGCAAAGGAGCAAGAAAAAAAAGGAAAAAGGAAATTTAGGAAATAAATAAAGAATTTTATAAAATCAAATAAAAACAAAGAAATAAATATATGAATATATGAAAGAATAAATACATGATATTGTGAAAAAAGAAAGATAAGAAAACATTACAAAACAATACAACAAGAATAGAAAAATAATGAAAAAAACTAAACCTTCGATTTTATAAGCATATGAAAACATTAAAGTTGGTTTATTCAAGGTCAAAATTCCCGTTAATATGTTAGAATAGAAAACCGTATTTTGCGCATCCTGTATTCGAAAAAAAGGAAATTGGTTGTGTTTCTTCAAATCGAACCCCAAGTTTATATTTCGTTGATTGATTTTTTTTTCTTGTACCTTTTAATTATCGCAGAAAGTTAGCCGAAGACATTTTGCAGAAGAATTTCTCACAACACACTTCAAAGCATGAGGCTCGGTGCAGAGATGTGAGAGAGCAATATGGCTTCTGTTCTGATGCTGCTCTCCCGAGGCTGTTGGCAAAGCGTACAAGGTAGTCCCGCTGACACAACAATCACAACTTATTTGATGTTTGTAGTTAATTTCAGCTTCATAAATCTATTTGGCGGGAAAATATCAAGCCCCAGCCGCGATGTGTCGCGAATTCGGATCAGTGCATTATTGAATGGCAGGGAGAGGAGCGTAGTGATTGGCAGAGAAGTGATTCGGACGAGGTGTAAAATAGAAAAAAAAAACACATGCAACAAACCTCCTCCATCCATCAAACCAGTGTTATTACATATATATATATATATGTGTGTGTGTGTGTGTGTGTGTGTATGCCTGTTCGCGTATGTGTACTCGTGCGTGTTTGCATAATTATAGATATTATTTATATTATATATATATAGCTATTATATATATATATATATATATATATATATATATATAGATAGATATAGATATTATTTATATGTTATATATATAGATATAAATAGATACTATTTATATTTTATAGATATTATTTATATTTTATATATATGTATATAAATAGATATTATTTATATTATATATATATATATATATATATATATATATATATATATATATATATATATATATATATATATATATATATATATATATATATATACTTGCTAAACCGGAAGTCCTCTGTGGCTGAATGGTTAATAGTGCATCAGGCCAAATGATGGTTTTAGATTCCCGTAGGAGGACGCATTTTTTCTACAAGATTTCTCGAATATTTAGGCCAGTAAATATAATTAATACTGTTTTATTAATAAAGAGAATTTACTCAAATAAGTTATATTCATGAAAATAACTTATAAACAGAAAATGTATTAAAATATTTGTCTGATTTAATCCATTTCATATATTTTGTCCTTGGTTACGTTAGGTTACGTTTCGGGGCGGTAATGAATTATCGAGAGGGGGCGGTGAAAGTGTGTTTATAAGCAGTAATTTGAACTTCACCAAACCGGAAGCCCTCAGTGGCATATTGGTTAACAAAACATCGGCAAAATGGTGGTTTACGCATGGGATGCAGGTTCGATTCTTGTCTAAGACCGTGTATTTTCTACGAGATTACTTAAATATTCAGTCTGGTAAATGTGATTAATACAGTTTAATTAAAACAGAATTTACTCAAAGAAACTTTATTTTAAAAAAAGAATAATCATGCTGTTTTATTTTCAAAAATGGACAAACAAACGCACGAAGTTCTGTGTAATAGAATGGGGGTTTCGTTAGTTTTTTTGTTAAAAAAATTATAGCGTTAAGGGATCATTTGATAAAAATCGCTAAGGGATACCGTGAGCTTGAAACCAAGGTAGGGATTCAACTGACCTCCTGAATTTTAAATTTAAAACTCTACATGTCATTTTTACTTTTATTTTAGTTTTTTACACGTGTATTCAGCACTTTTAATACTACTGTTTCCGGTCTATTCAAATCTTACCATTAACATTTATCGTATTACACACACACACACACACACACACACACACACATATATATATATATATATATATATATATATATATAATAACTATTCACATCATATATATATATATATATATATATATATATATATATATATATATATATATATATATATATATATATATATATATATATATATATATATATATATAACAAATATTGTCATATCCATCATAAAAATCTAGAATGTGGAATTAATAAATACTAAATACGTAAAATACTCTAGTGTATGGATTACTTATAACAAATTTAGTATAGCAGAAAATTAAATTGAACATACAATAATCCTGAGTGGGGCCCCAAGTGCTTTGTGGTCATCACTATCTTATAAACCTTTTTCTTTTTTTACTCTATCAACATTTATATAGTTACAATATAAACTAAACACAACTGACTATTAAAGGATTAATTTTTTTTTGCAGATTTTAACTCATTTTAGGGGGAGGTTCTTTTTCCTCGAAATCCATGGATTTGTTTTGCTCATGATTAGTCTTAAAAAAAAACACTATAACAATTCATTATGTTTCATATATAATGTTGAATGTGTTAAAATTATTCAACTTTTTAACAAGAAAAATGTCTAACTGATGTTAAACCTTTCCGCAAACATTGTTGATTTATTTAAGATGGAATTAATTAATTATAACTCTAATTTGTATTTAAATATCTTCTATTTATTTTGAATTTTTCTAGTTGAATTATTCACCTCGGTTGCATATGATCCATTATTATATATGTTATGGTCCAGGTTCCTTGTACCACGGTGATGGTCCAAGGTAGAACCAATGAAGAATAACTCGAACACAGGTATGGAATAACACAGTTATATATTACAAATAGAATATGTACAAAAGAAGTAGAAGTGTTAGTAATAACAATCAGGTTAGGTTAGAGAGAACTATGTTGTCTCGACCAGTATCACTATTCCAATGTCTTACAGTAATCGTCTGACGCCACTCTGTCTCTGACTGACTGACTGACTCTCACTATGTTCATTAACACGCCCACGTGACTCACTGACTCTCACTACTCCTTCCTCGTGAGGAGCAGTATTTATGAGGTACGGAATAGTCCATTCCTATTATGGGTAAGTTCCCATAACAATAAATAATTAGGTTAAAATAACCTTTATATTTTTTATGAAGACAACCTTATGAAAATCGATATGTATTTGAGTAGGGGCACCATATCATAGATTCGTGGGGGTGTATCATTGATTCCCGGGGGCGTATCATTGATTCGGTTTGGTTCTCGTATCATAGATTCAGGAGACGTGTCGTAGATTCGGGGGTCCCTGTATCATAGATTCAGTGAAGACCTACGAGAATCTTGCACTGGCCCTCTATACAGGCATTCATTTTAACTAAGGAAAATTATTGTCATTATATTTGTGCATGTGTGTACACGATCTGACCAAAAATATCCAGTCCATCTGCCATGATGCAACTTGTCACACAATCAGTAGGGACCTTCCTTCCTATGTAATGACGCATTCCTGAAGAGTTTCTCAGTCGCCTGTAAGACCCCACCGGATGATTCTGTGTGCTCGTGTGATCGTCGCAGGTCACGTTCAGGTATTTTTATTTTCGTTTTTTAGCAAAAGATATCCCTGCTTGAACGATCTTCGGCTTTTCCAAAAGATAAAATAGTCGTTGAAACGGCATAGAGAAGATTACGGATACCACGATGAGACAATCCAGTAAAAGCTGGCCGAAGTGGGTATTTTAGATTTATCCCGGTACTATTGTCATCTAAATATCCCTTGATAATCTATCCTATCTTCTACAGACGCTATATAATTAATTCATACTCACTCACTCAATCACTCAAGTGCCGAAGACCCCTTGTGGAGTATAGAGCCATGGCCCTCAACACTATAAGCATTGAAGCTGTGTTTTCCACAGCAAATTGTAAGTTTTACGGGATGGTGTTGCTAGCCCCATGCCCAACTGGTTTAGACTGATTAGAAACCACGGCTAAAAAAACAAAGTCTGCCCTACTATTTAACACGTAGCTACTGGGTGAACAGATTAATTTGTACCTTTCCTAAGCGTATTTGAACGTAATAGAATATAATGAAGTCGGCTGGAATTTGAACTCGGCTCTTCGATTTCTCGTTACAAACTCTTATCTGTTCCACAACTCACACATTCATTCAATCTATAGAATGAGGCAATCAAAAGAGAGGTAGAATTTCTATATGTATTTGTTATTGGAGGCCATAATCTTAACAACATAAGATATGCAGATGACACATTGTTATTAGCTGACACCGAAAGGGAACGATAAGAACTCCTACAGAATGTAGCGATGGAAAACTTGAAGAATAGAATAAACATCAATTGTAAGAAGACAGAATGCATGGTTGTTAACAAAGATGCAAATTACAAATCGGAGATACAAAAATCAAGCAAGTACAATAATCTAAATATTTAGAAAATTCTTTATCAAAGAGCGGAACGAAAAATGCTTGAAAAAGTTAAGCAAAGCATTAAGAAATAACAAGATGATTTCGTTAGAAAAAAGAATAGATTACTGAACTGTTACGCAATATCAGTCTTCCTATATAGAAGGGAATGTTGGACACAAATGAATAAAAGACATGAAGCAACAGAAATGTGTTTCTTCAGAAGAATGCTGAGAATACCATGGAACTAACATGTGAGCAACGACGAAGTTTTTGAGAAAATGGAAACAAAAAGGATACTCGTGCTTAGCGTTGTGAATATGAGCGTTGAAATTTCTAGGGAACTTCACGAGCAAAGAGGGCTTGGGAAAGTTTAAACTCAATGGACAGATTGGAGTCAAGAGGCGGGAGTAGAAAACGCATAACATACATAGCGATTTGGAGTAAATGGATGACAGAACAGAATTTAGGATAGATGACAAAAATAGAAAGTTTATTAATAGCTACAAAGGACAGTGAAATTGTGGCGAGCCATGATCGCCAATGTCCTAAAAAGACAGCACATACAAGAAAAAGAACCAAACTGTTTCCTGTGTGTTTATTCAGAATAGGCACGGGTTTGAAGCAGCAGTTACTGAATACCCACTGAAAAACAATTTCAAAAACGTTATCGTGACACTATCTCGCCGCTGGTTTGTGGGAACAACTCTTCTATAACACAGTGCGTTATTTTAAAAGAAAAAGAATTTAAAAAAAACGTTTGCCCGAGGCGACATGTTATAAAAGGTGCCACTTAACCCATTAAAAGAATT
>OZ038508.1:41217479-41222479 GCA_964036315.1 Acanthosepion esculentum | reverse complement strand
TTCTCTTCATGTTTGACTGTTTAAGATGTGTCCTCTTTGTGCTGTTTGCAGTAGAAGCGTTTACAAGATCCGAAAATTCTGGCCGAAAACATAAAAATTAATTTAATCCAATTAGCTCTACGAGAGAGTCCCTATATATAAACATCTGTATATAAACATCATGCTCCTACTGTAAATCTTACCTTACTCAACAGTGGCAATTGGGTGTTGAAGGGATTTTTAAGAAATAGAAAGAAAGCTCACTTGAACTCTAGGCGCGCTCAACACGCCAGGCTCGGAATAAACGCTTCTACGACTATTTCAAACACAGGGATTCATTAAGAAAATCGTTTGAAGTAAAAGATATAACGAATTAAAAATAAATCCATTAACTCTTTAGAAATTGGTTTGTTTATGTTTCGGATAGGAAACCGAGTAGTTATGGACCTGCAAGAAAATCTGCTGCGGGGGAGTGTGCATTCTTTAAAAGGGAAAACAGAAACATGCGGATCATTGTCGCGGATGTGGCTAGTGATCGTACGGCGGAACAAACATTAGTATATTCTACAAGACTGACGCAGGTTCAAACACTGCTTTAGAGCACATTCTATTTATTATATTTTCCCAAGTTCGCAGCCCGACAAATTCTTTAAAATAAAAAAGGAACGTCGATTTCAAACATGGGTATCCATTAAAAATAACATCGGAGTAATAAAAATATCTGATTAAAAATAAATCCATTAATTCTTTACAATAAAATGAAGCCATTATCAGTTTTGAGTAAATGTCCCGTTTGTTTATTACACGGTACAGGCTACTAGTCTGAATCTTCAAAAGATCTTATAAGACAAAAAAATACGCTCTCCGGTAGGATATGAACCTGTGTTCTCCTGTGCATAGGGAATTCTTATTAGACCCGATGTGCTTTAACCGACAATGGCACAAAGAACCTTTCCCGTGCCAACAAAGCTGAATATTGCCTTTAAGCGAAAATCCTGCTCGTCATATATTCTCGAAATTTCATATTTGCTCAGTTTCTTATCCAAACGGAAAGAAGGCCATTTGTAAAGAAGTAATGGATATTTATTTTATTTTATCATTTTAAACGCTGATTTTAATGGATATACATATTTGAGTAGACGCCCTATTTACTTATTAAATATTATATTTATTTATTTTGTTAACCGACCTGAATATTCGAGGAATCTTATTTAAAAAAATTGCGCTCTCAGGCAGGCTTTGAACTTGCACCCCCTAGTCAGAGGGAACTGCCGTTAAGAACAAATAAATATACTGCTTAATAAATAAACCTAACATCTATTCAAATATGAGTATCCACTAAATCTAACGTTTAAAATGAATATACATATATATATATATATATATAGAGAGAGAGAGATAGAGCATCCGAAATTTCTTTTACAAGCTTTGTGGGCGAATAAATAAGAAAAAAAGGCCATTAAACATATGTCCGCAAATTCTTCGTTTTTGAGTTACAATGCAAGATAAAATCCAGAATACTTATGCCCATATTTTGTGCTGCACCGCGAATCCTGTCCCAGCAACGCGACGACAAACATCAGCAAAGGTTTGATGACTTACATGCCTTCGATCAGGGCACCCAATCGGATACAGTCGATCAGCCTTGCGTCTATTACCATTCGGCCGTAAAATAAAAATCATATCTTCCTTTTCACGATATGTATATCCTGCCATTGTTTAACGGAACACTTCTGACTTAGCTCACTACTACACACGTTAAACGCTGAAGACAGACTAGCCACAAATGTACACGAATGAGAAATGTATCCTAGTCTACATTGTAACACAGGGCCATCTACTGTAAACTATCTTTAAATTTAATAACTAATAAACGAAGGATTTGACGACATATCTGTCTATATTTCTGAGATGAGGAATTATGTACACTATTTACATTGTTCGGACTATCATCCTCATCTTTGTTGCCATATTTATCACAACGTTTCGGCCGTTGTACGCTCCGGCGTTCTTCAGATCGTTGGAATGTCGAAGTGAACCCTTTATTTCCTTTTCAATTTGTCTCCGTATATTTGGTGTATATATATATATATATATATATATATACTAGCAGCATCGCCCGGTGTTGCCCGTGCTTGATTCAGAAATCGTACGACTCATACAGCAATCGCTATCACTTGATTTAAAATATTGTTGCCCTTCCTTGCCTTTAAAGGAGTGCCCTTTGCCGTGCTGATGTTGCTACATGCCTTACTTTTTGCCTGTCTCACATTGCGAATTTTTTCTAAGCTCCATACTAAACATTAAATCTTTTACGAAAAAAGAACTAAACAAAATGAACACAAAAAGATCAGCTTTAAAAAAGGACTCGTAACTGGAAAAACCGAATGAAAAAGAATGTTAACAACAAATACTTTTTCACACCCAACACAGTTCTGCGGAATGAGAATCAACGTTGAGTTTAAGCAAGCGAATGGGCCAATTGGAATAAAGTGCCATGCAGATTTAAATTTTTCCCACTTGTGACGAATGCAGCTATCGATTTTTTTTGCATGCTAGCATGCTAGTTACCATTCGTGTCAGTCAGCTGTTGGCTCTCACGCTGGCCAATAGAATCTACCTGCCTATTCGTGGCAGTCAGCTATAGGCTCTCACACTGGCCAGTAGAAAATGGCCGCAAACTACATGAAAACTGCCGTAGAAGCATGAACAAATCGATTATTTCCACTATCGATGGGAGTTGGGAAATGCAAAGTCGGTCTTGCCCTTTAACTAAATTGTAGCATTTGCATGTAAATCTTGGTGCAAATCCGTCGAAAATTACGGCCCTGCATTCGTTACACACACACACACACACACACAGACGCATCCTACCTTTCACACACACATATATATATATATAAAATATAAATATAAAATATAAATATATATATGCATGTATGTATAGTTTGAACAGAAAACCGTGAGCTCGAGTAAATATTACAAATATGAACGGGAATTAAGATAAATGTTTATTCTTGTATTTATTGAAGAAAATACGACCGAACTAAAGTCAATGTTATTATTATTATTGTATTTTGTTTACTACATTAAATGTCTAAAAATATTGACATCACCAATCCGGACTACCCAAAAATCTGAACATTTCAAAAGTTTACAAACGTTTTAAATACAGTTGGCACATTCTTGAGTGTACATATGCTTCACAAAGCCGTCGCCATTTGGAAGCAAAGAATGCAACTATATCAAGTCTAAATCTTACATCTTCTCTTCCTACCTACTATATATAGCATATCTATTTGCAAAGCCATAGCAATAGCCCCGAGATAAATTTTGAAGTGTGAAAAGAAAGACAGTATATAGAAAGAATTATTAAATTTCTGGAACAAAGCCATAACTTTAATCTTGAACAAGTGCAGATGGTTAAGAATACAGTTTTCACAAAGAGATTGTAAAGGTCAAAATCTAGATAAGATATGAGAGTATTTTAAGAAATCAGATATATGAAAATCTGAATGTATTCTATCTAAATGCTGTTAGGCTTGTGTTCATTTGCACCAATTTTTTATCGGTTGAAATTTGTTTTTTTTATAAATTGGCATTCTTTAAAAATATGATTTCAAAATTTACAAACGTATTTTGGTTTTAATTTTCTTCTTTCTCTTTTTCTTTTCTGCAAGTGTTTATTTTATGATTCTCTGAAATATCAAACAGGTTCTGTTTATTGTGAAATAAGAAATTATCACCTTATACACGGTTCCTTTACGTATTTCTATTTAAATGTAAAGTTTAAAATTCCGGAAAATCCGACAATTACTGAACATTCCGGATTTGGGGATTTCTATTATATTGCAGATATAAATAATTTATTTTGTATTTTTAAATTTGCATTAAATAAATACCTTGATTAACTCTTAACCACATTAACTACAATATTCTTTCCCTCTCTCTCTCTCTCCCTCTCTCTCTCTCTCTCTCTCTCACACACACACACACACACATATATATATATATATATATAAACTGATTTAAAAAAATGTTTTTTATCGCTACACAGGAATTACCATGTTTCAAAAACAGAAACCAAATTCTTCAAATTCAATTATATTAAAATAAAAGCATTAGTTCTGTTTTATCTTCAAGCGAATTTTGGTTCCAAAATTCGCTTGAAGATGAAACACAATTAATGCTCCATCGACAAGAAGAATTAAAATAAATTTTAAAACGTTGAAAAATTTACTTTTCACATTTAACCCGTTTTTACTTACAGATTCTAAGCCTATTTTTGACATCGGCAGTGGAAGTTTCAAATAAAACTTTTCCTGGCGCTTATAGAAATTTCCATATTCATATTGTCCAAAGTGTATATTACTGTGACTTCAAATAATTAGATAAAACGAATTGGATTGCTATTAAAAGGTTATGTCCATAATGTTTCCTTACAGGAATTTCTTTCATAAAGTATTAAATACATTCTCTGACTTCATAAGAAGGTACAACAAACAGAAGAATTGAATTCACTGTCCGTATTTTATGGGCCGATGCGTCTCCATGAGTGGCCCAGGTTTACTGGGAGAGGAATGATTTTGTCGAATCATCATCTCTAGAATTCTTGTTAAGCAAGGCTATAGAACCCAATCTGCGCTGCTATTTAACCCATAGCTGAGGAGAAGAGATGGATCCATACCACCTCTAATGGTCTTTGCGCGTAAGTGAATGCAGCGAACTCGGCTGGAATTCGAAATCGGCTGTCCAGTTTCTCATTCATTACACCAGAGAAACCTCCATGTAAATATATAACCATTCATAAATCAATTACTACTGATAATTTTTATGGTAATTTTTATTTTTGTAGAAAAAGTTACATCGAACTTTTTTTAATATCTAGTTAGAGGGCTCATCTTCAAAATTTCACATGCATATTATTACTGAACACTTGTTTCAACATCTTTTCAAACAAATAGTTTACGTTCTATATCGTAGACAGAAGCAAATTGCATTTTGAAACTTCTCCAATACTT
>OZ038508.1:41187479-41214979 GCA_964036315.1 Acanthosepion esculentum | reverse complement strand
TCCTTGGCAGAAAGGTGTACACTGAAACGAGCATCCGACTAAAGGAGAATATATGTTATTTATATTATATATATATATATATATATATATATATATATATATATATATATATATATATGTATATATATATATATATATATATATATATATATATATTTATATTTATATATATATAATATATATATATATATATATATATATATATATATATATATTTCAGTATCGATGATTGTGGATATACAAATGTGTACATAGGAATTAACACGACTGAATGATGTTTCACGCCTGAGGCGATTATCACACAGGGTCTGATGATCACTTAAGGTGTCATGTCTGGTAGTAATTTCTACACCCACACAGAGTAATATCTGGCCTGTGCTGTTATATATATATATATATATATATATATATATATATATATATATATATATATATATATGGGGTGTCTGTGAATATATCTATTCAAAGATATAGATAGACGTATGTCTCTACGTGGCTAGATCATTGTATTTTGTTATTTCTTTTTTTGCGCAACAGCGTTAAAAATGAACGAACAAAACGAAAATACGTCGGAAATGTTTCCTCTTCGACTTCATGAAATAAATGTAGACATCAAGTCTTCATATAGCAAATCAGGTAAAGTTAATGTTGTGCAGTTTCGTCTGTGCTGGGTTCGAGGAAATCCAATCACGAAACGGCTGCGTAGAGCGTTGTATGATCATTAATTAGGAGAATCAAAAAATGGAGGACATTTCAAGCGATGACTGAATCTGTCAACAGAGTCTTCTTGATGAATGTGATATTCAACGCATGGGTCATTATCGCAGCCACTTTTCATGGGTACCGGATCGAAGGTTTCTCTGAAGAATAAAACAAAAAAAGAGAAGCGTCCAGGAGATGAGTTTGTCTAAAGGACAAAATGAAAACAAAAAATCAGGAAAAGGATAAAGGAAATGAAAACGAACCAATATTTGGAAGAATATAGGAGACGTAAAAGAAAGACTTTAGGAAGAAGAAGAAGAAGAATGTAAAGAAAAAACAGAATCAGAAGGAAGGAAAATATAATAAATATAGAAATCTGGTGAATAAGAAACAAAATGAAAGAGAAGGAAAAGGCAAAACAAAATTCCGAGGAGAAAGAGATAAATATATAAAAAACTATTAAGACAATTAAATAATGGAAAAGTAAATAGATTATAAAATGTAGTAGAGAAAGAAAGAAAGCAAATGAAAGAAAAGGAATAAGAAAAGAAAAAGGAAACAAAAATAGAAAGAAAAAAGAAAATTAGTAAAAGGAAGAAAGAAAAATAGAAAATGAAAGAATAAAACAAAAGCGAAACAAATAAGAAAGAAAGAAAGAAAGAAAGAAAGAAAGAAAGAAAGAAAGAAGGAAAAATGAATGAAAAAAGAAAGAAAGAAAGAAAGATAAAATAAGAAAGACGGAAAAGAAAAACAAGAAATTTAACGAGAAGGGTTAGGGTAATAAATTTATTAGGAGTAAGGAAAGGATATATATTTAGGAAAAGGAAGAACTACAAGACAAGAAAAGAAAATTAAGAAAAAAAAAATTCAAAAAGAAAGAAAAACAATCCAGAGGAAATGGAAGGAAACTAAAGAAGAAAGAACGGTGAAAGAAAGAAAAGTATGATGAATACCAAGAAGAAGAAAAGAAACCAAATTGGGCGGAAAGGAGCGAAACAGAAAGAAAATCTGTAGGAAAGGAAAGAAAGTGAAGTAATTAAAGAAAAATACAGACAATTATGAAGAGTAAGAAGAAGAATAAAAAGAAACTAAACTGAGAGGAAAGAAAGGAAGCAATATTAAAGAAAAAAATTTTAAAACTATAAAAAGAATGCGTATTAAGAAAAAACTATCTTTTCGGCAAATTTAAAAGTTAAGAGGTTAATGAATATTTATAGTGTCTAACTTATAAATGGGAATGGCTTGCCTCGTTTGATCATCTTTTTTCATATTTTGGCTTTTACTAAAACATGGAAGCCGGTCACTGGCGTCCTTAAAAATGAAATCCACTCCACGCAGCAGATCCTGTTATGTGCTTTGATGAATCATGTATGATACAAGGCTATATTAATCAAGCACAGAGTAACCTTAAAATCAATTGACAATACACTGCAATATATTCCTTGTTCAAATCAATCACCTTACATTTGTTTTCTTGAACTCACTTATTTCCCAGGTATACAAACACAAGAATAGGTCCGACTGATGTGAAAGAGTGATGGAGAATAAATGAAAGAAGGAAAGAAAGTAAATTGACAGAAGCCTGAAAAAAGAAAAGGGGATGAAAGAACGAATACTGAATTGGAGGACAAAGATAGAAAGAATGAGAATATTTTTAAAGAATATGTGCAAATATTTTTAAAGGAAATCAATGAAGAAAAAACACATACAGAAAAAAGAACAAAGAAAAAAGAAAGAACAAAGAAAAAGGTGTAGAAAAACATAAATCCAAAATTCTAAACCGAAAGAAAGAAAAAATTGGGGATAAATGACATGAATCCAAAATGAAAGAAAAAAAAAGAAAAAGGAAGAGGATAAAAACCTGAATCCAAAATGCAAGAAAGAATGAAAGAAATTAAGAAAGAATGACAAAATATGGAATAAAAGAGTTGAATCCAAAATAAAAAAAGAATGAAAGAAAGAAAGAAAGAAAGAAAGAAGAAAAAGAAAAAGAAAGAAGTGTAAGAGACATGAATCTAGAATACAAAAACGAAAAAGCAAGAAAGAAAGAAATATAGCGAAACGCCAAAATGAGAGAAATGAGAAAGTATTAAAAAAGCGAAAGACGGGAGAATAGAAATAAATGGTAAATACAGAAGAAAGAAAGAAAGAAAGAAAGAAAATATATCTATGGAAAAAGTAATCATCAATAAAGAAAAAATAGTGAAAGAAAGAAAGAAAAAATAAAGAAAAATTAATGGAAAAATTAATAACCACAAATACAGTAAACTGTGAAAGAAAGAAAGATGGAAAGAAAGAAAACGAAAAAATCCATACAAAAATTAATAATCAGCAAGAAATAAAAATACTAAAAGATCGGTGATAGAAAGGAAAATATCTATAAGAAAATTAATAATTAACAATAAAGGAA
The DNA here is from genome assembly GCA_964036315.1 of Acanthosepion esculentum. Taxonomy (NCBI): domain Eukaryota; kingdom Metazoa; phylum Mollusca; class Cephalopoda; order Sepiida; family Sepiidae; genus Acanthosepion; species Acanthosepion esculentum. The sequence continues at coordinate 41,211,867 of OZ038508.1, read as the reverse complement.
AATGTATGGAAGGAATAAAAAAAAGGAAACAGTTTGAAAATAAATAAATAGATAATGACTGGATGGGAAAGATTGTCAAATAAATAAAATGAATGAGGATCAATGTGCAAGAAAATAAATTTATGAAATTAGTATAAGATTTTTGAAAATAAAGAAAAAAGATAATGGACGCCAAATAACTAAGAAAAAGAAAAAGTGTAAATGTTGAAAATGAAAACTAAAAAAGTAATAAAAAAAGAAATAAAAATCCGACGCATAAACCAAAAAACAAAAACGGTAAGTAAAATACAACGCCATAAAAAAGATAAAAATGTATATACCATTCGCCGCACTAGCTTCATTTTTCGTCAATTATTTTTACAAAATTTGTGTTGGTATTGCGATAAAAATCAAGATTTACTGAAGAATTTGTGGTCTTTTGGGTGTTGCATGGGTCTATGGAGAAAGAGAATGTATAAATTACAAAGTAAAGCTATGAACACAAAAGTCCTTTAACCTTTCTTTGTTCCATATCTCTTCTAAGTCGTCCATCATTTAATGACGTGTACGGTCACCATGATGAAAATAGATAGAAAACCAGCAAATTTACAGCCGTGTTCAGAAGACAGCAAACGTCGAGCCAATATGCAAAAAAATGAATGTGTTCAACTGTACAAAACAATGCCACTCATAAATAATATGTAAGGTATGGCTGAAAACAGAAAAAAACAGAGTTAGAAACTCTACATGAAGATTCTCCACCTATATTTTCCAGATGTATATTAATAAGAGTGAATAGGAACTTTTGATTCACCAACTATAAATAAATGCGTATATATTAGGTCTGATCAAAAGGTATCGGGAATATCGTTAAGTTAACGAAGCTAATGTACGCAGGTTGATGACACAGATTTTCATTCGATGTCGCACATGCATACTAACTTATAACGTTCTTGCTCACTTCCGTTGTTTATAGCAGTGCTTGAAAGTAAAGTGCGTAGAGTCTGGTCGGCTCAACAAACCACAGTTTCTATTAGAGTCCATGGCTTCTGAAGCAGGTTTTAGCCAATGGAAACATTACCCAGGACCGACAACTACTATATTCTCTGATATCGCCTCTTACGAATTTTTCCTTTTGAAAATCAAGTCCCATCTGAAATGACCAGGATTTCAAGACGTCGAAGAAATCCAAGGGAATACGACGAGACAGCTTCTCGCTATCCCCAAAAAGAGTTCAACGAATGATTTCATTAATGGAAATAATAATGGATAAAGTGTTTAACTTCAGAAGGGGACAAAAGCGAGATTAAATGATAAATTGCTATGCGTTGTAGTTTTCTCTTTATAGCAGCGATTCCGATACTATTTGATCAGACTTCATATATATATATATATATATATATATATATATATATATATATATATATATATATATATATAAAAGTGAACATAGAAGTCAACACTTAGAGGCGACAGTCTGTTTCATGCTAGTGCAATCGTGACGATTGCACTAGCATGAAACAGACTGTCGCCTCTAAGTGTTGACTTCTATGTTCACTTTTATATTTACACACGCTCTATCTCTGATATTGAGCACTTTATCCCATAAATATAGCACACTTTAAGACTATATTTCTTCATATATATATATATATACATATATATATATATATACATACATATATATATATGTGTGTGTGTGTGTGTGTGTGTGTGTGTGTGTGTGTGTGTGTGTGTGTGTGTGTGTGCGTGCGTGCGTTAGCTTAAAAAGCGAACCTATCGAGCGGCCTTTAAACTAGCTCCTGCGGAGGGTTCTTCATTGGGCCTTTGGCTTGTTCAGGATATTGAGAGTCCCGATGACTTGAATATTCTCAGCATTGGAAATTCTCCTGGTTGCCGTTTTAATCTGGGTATTCATTTGCACTGGACCTTCTTTGAATCGCTGCAACCTTGCCTCTTTTGATTGCAATCTGGTCCTCTGTTGGTGGAGATTTATTTTTGTAAAGCTTAATGCTTTCGTATGAACAATAAACTACAGAACAACTCAATTGAGAATCCAAAATTTCTGTAAATTGAGCTATTGAGATTTAGAGAGATGTGTCCCTTTAATTAAAAAAGTGTAACACAGTGACAATCTGACATTCGAATTTATTATCTCTCTCTCTCTCTCTCTCTCTATATATATATATATATATATATATATATATATATATATATATATATATATATATATATATATATATGTTACGGCCATGAACAGACAAAAAATAGTTTTATTATTACCACTCATGATAATAAAAAGTAAAAATGAAAAACGGGCCAGCTAGCCGGTTTCGTATCTGGCTCAACAAAGCTAAATCGAGGTAAATAGAGTAAATTATATAATAAAAAAGAAAGAAAAAAAACAATGGACAAAGTGTATTGGTGGGTAAAAAAAATATGATAATATTTAAATGGTAATTAGTTGGAGGCCTAATACAAAGTCCTTCTGTTTACAAAGAGAAGGCTTAAATGATAGAATATAGATGGCCTCCAACACTTTCATGTGGTAATTTGAGTGGGACTTGCTAAGGACGATAAACGCGTCACTACTAAAACTAACAGCACAATTATGGCTATTTATAAGGTGTTCTACGATGGAAGATCCGTATGTATTGGTCAAAATGTCCGAGGGGGTGTACTTGTGGTTTCTGATTTTCGCTGGAACGTGTTGTTTTATTCTAACATCTAGCCTTTTTGTTGTTCTCCCTATGTAGTGCGAACCGCAACTACACTTGAAAGAATAAATTAATGAACTATTATGATGTAGCGGGAGAACATCCTTACGCATAGACGGAAGGACAGGCCTGGCAGGGAAAACAATACGAGTGTTAGCGGCAAAGTAACAATGTCGAACTGCGGTAAAAACCTGCTTAGCAAACCTATCACTGAAGAAAGGCGTAAGTACACAGGACCACTTTTTACTATATAAAATTTTAAAGGGAAAACTAACTTTCACGCTACTGCGGTTTTAACACTTTTAATATCATCAGCTAGTCATACCTCCACACAAAAAAACTCTCGTATATGCAACCACTGCTGTTGATGGGTTGAAAGCGAATAAGGAAAAATCTTTTTCCTGTAAAATTTTATATCTTAAATTTAGTTTGAACTTTCCTTATTTGAATTTGAATTGAGCGTTGTTTATTCGTATCACCACTTTTTGACAAATAGTTAATTTCATATATATATATATATATATATATATATATATATATATATATATATATATATATGAGACTAGAGAGACAGAATTTCAAATTGTAAGGTGGAAGTTCCACTCAGTTTTTTTCCATGATTATTTTGTGCTATCAAGTCTCCACAATTCCACACCAAGTCAACCAACACTGTGATCTGAACAGAGATTACTGAAAAATCTCCTAACTTTCCTGACAGAAAAGTAACAATTGCTTCTAGTCGAAACAGATTTTCATATTAAAAGAAAATGAGGTTTATACTACTGCTAAATACGGTGATAATATCGAGAAAGGTCGCATGAAAACAAGGACTGCAGAGTCGAAGAAAGAAGACAGCATCAAGTGGCAACAAGCCTAAGATATATTTTTAAAACTGTAAAGTGTCAAGAATACAGGCCAATTTTAATTTAAACAAATATAAAAACAAGACCTCTGCAAGATCAAGCCATGCACTTAGCAGTAAGCTGGTTCAAGACAAGGTAGTCGTGAACAAAGAGAATTCTTAATTAATAAAAAAATGCAAAATAAGAAAAGAACGCATGCGCACAGCAGTGTCGAGAATGAATGCCATTAATGTATAACATTTGCTCTTAATATAACACACATAGTCAAGACGAAGAAAATGCCAAGCTTCTGATAAATGTTTGATTACATCCAGTGTCTAGGTCCGTTTTCCCGCCAACTTTTTATAGCCTCCTATATCGTCGCCCAATGCCTGGAGTGGAAATGTTACCTTCTATGGATTTTATACGGCATCATTACATAAAAAATTTATTTTTGCGGATGAATAAAGCAAAGCCTTTCAAAGAAATATATGACACTTGGATTTCGTTAAATTCAGTTGGACTGGACAAGATACTATTTTGATTTACAATTAAACAGGGTCAGTCAAATGTAGCGCCGCGATTTTGGAAAGGCAAGTTATTATTTGTCTTGTAGATTATTACATTTCTTCCTTAATCTTTTAATCATGTGTGAAAATATTTTCTGCCTTCTATCAGTATGGCTGATGCTACCCTCCAGGAGACTGACACCATACGCCTTCTCCGGTTAACATCATCCGCTTATATGAAGTGGAAAAATTATATTGTATCAAATGCTAAGTCTCCTGCTAGGAAAGCGAAAGTTGGTTGCATTTGTCGCGCTATACAGATTTTTTTTCTCGTCAAAATCTATCTTACAAGTCTATAATTCGGTCATGCATTTGATATTGCTGTCACATCTGATCTGATGCTTCTGCCATATATTTAGACATTCTTGATATAATCCAAAGTATAATATGCAATTTTATTGTTCTTGACCAGGCATCTCGGCTTCAGTCACATTTTCACCACCGTAACGTTGCTTCCCTGTACCTTTTCTATAAATATTTTCATGATAATTGTTCTGATGAGCTTTCTTCTTTGACACCTAGACCTTATAAACTTAAGTGCAGTACTAAATTGGCGGCAAGATCTCATTATTTTACAGTTGCAATGGCTAGGTGTAATCGAAAATAAACCTGTTCGACATAGTTGCAATATAAATCACAGGTGACATCTGTCTGTGTTTAACAAACACAGTTATGCCTACAACAAGATATGACAGGCCGCCCTAGCAGATGGGGTTACTCGGAAACTGAGTAGCAGGTCATCATCATTATTATTATTATTATTATTATTATTATTATTATTATTATTATTTCCTTTTATTTCTGTTGTATACATATTTCCTTCCGGGTCCCAACCAGAGACAAAACGTCAGAAATGACTTCAAGACATTTTTCACTGATCATTTTTGTAAAAAGACAAACAAAAAATATCTAAGGTCACGCACATGCATAGATAAAGCTCTTCGTAATGTGTGAGCTGTACTTGTGCGTACAATATTTTGTATTTCTTTAAGATATGGGCTACCAGGAATCATTTCAATAAGTCTATCGGAACCTTTTGCAATCAATCCGAAGGCTACAACTCATATGACACATTTTTTGAGATCCTTGTATTTTGATAGATCATCATAGATACATCGGCACTGACTGTCATATGAATAAGAAAGCCCATTCTGTTCTTGCGGTATTTGATTTCGGTGTCAGGCCGATTAGCTATGATTTTTCTGTCTGTGTGTATTGTAAAGTTCAATAAACTGCTCACTGGTCCTATCACTGTAACCGCGTCTGGATGATATTCATAGCATTTTTTGAATTTTCCTTCCTGTAAAAGTTGCATATTTTCCTGCACAGATATCGGCCGGCACAATCATGCCGAGTTTTATATTCATAGGATGCTAACATTTTGAAACCTTATAAAGATGGGCAATGCTTTTCTGGTTAACACTTTTTTAAGTATCTGTACCTGGTAATTTCTAGTTAGTAAGCATTAGTCTTGTACAGCAAGAATAAAACCTTCGGTTTCAGCATTTAACAATGCACTACATAACTACTGATGGTGACGAGGATTGTCTACATCATCTTGTTTGGTATGGGCTGAGTATTGGCCATGAAGAGGCATATCTTGCCATTGTTTCTGCATTTGGTACATTGCATTTGTTTTTGATTTCTTTTTTAGGTTTTTTGCCGATGGGGTAGGTGTATTATGGCTCATTTACATTTCTTCACCTACTTGAAATTCCCCTATTAATGTGTTGGCTTCCTTTATTACTGTATATAGTTTCTTATTTCTTTCATGTTCCTTGACAAAGATCATCATCCAGTCTTCTGTAGTTTCTAAGTATCTTTGAAAACCATTTTCCGTGCTTTTGTAAGACAGTTCTAGTTGAACTAATCCTATCCCTCCTTCGGATCTGGACACATACCGACGAGACTTAGGATGATGCATGCGGTGTCAAGTGAGAAGCTTTTTCGTTTTGACAGCCATTTGCTTAATATCAGCTATGGCCCAATTAGTGATGTTGAAACATTCTTGCACTATAAGGACAACCAAGTTTTTTTTATGGATGATATACTGTTTTGTGAATTCAATTCAGTATTTAAGAGCAGATGCACACGCCTGTAGAATTTTTTCTTACATTCTACTTCATTTGTGTGTGCTGAATTCCATCTCCGTCGCTTGATATTATCCATGTAGAATAAGTGATTAAACTCTTTCTTTGTTACATTTTATCCATACTTATTGTTGTTTAGTTCATCTGAAATGAGGATCAAAGATAGGCAAAAACAGAAGGGGCGACAGAGAATCACCTTAAAAGATTTCTCGTTGGATATTCTAACAATTAGATGTGGAAGTGCCTTTCGAGTGATTTAGGAATAATGTGGTTTTCCACAGTTCCATACTATATTTAAGGAAATATATACGTTGTATATTTCTAATGCCTTAAAGATTCAGGAGTGTGATACACTATTAAATGCTTTACTATCCAAGACTCTAACTTGTTTCTTGCATTTTATCAGGATCATTTTATTTATCAGTAATAGATATTTGCATCCATATATATCGCTTCGGCATCCCTTTTGATCCAGGGAAAGAATGCTGTTTTCATCGAAAAAAGAGTAAGTACGGTTCTTCAGGACAGACGTGATTAATTTATATTTGGCGCATAAACATGTCATTGGAGTATAGTTTCTTGAGTCATTTTTCTCACCAGGTTTTGATAGTAGATATATAATAGCTTCAGTGTTCCATTCTGGAATCTTATTGGAATTATTAATTAGATTTTTTTATTATTGATGGTAGATTATTGAGCCAAAGGTTGGGTACCTTGCCAATTCCTGCGGATTTCCATCTTTGGGATTTTGTTAGAGCTTGTCTAACATCATTCTTGGTTCGATTTTCCATTCTTTCATTATTATTATTATTATTATTATTATTATTATTATTATTATTATTATATACAGAGTGTCACAAAAATGTAGACACTTTTTAAATTACGATAATTGCCGTTTTTATTGACTTGCAAGCAAGATTGATGATTAAAATTAAGAGAAATTAATGTTCAGTGACTTACAAAACATATTAACTGTTTAAATTAAATCTTAAATGAAATTAAATACATGTTTACGAATATTCAAACTTACAGCAAACTTTTTTCAATACAGCAAATTGAGTACGTATTTTGGAACACCTTGCATATATATATATATATATATATATATATATATATAAATGTGAACATTGAAGACAAACACTGAGAGGCGACAGGCTGTTTCATGCTAGACGTAATCGTCGGCCTGATGATTACATCTAGCATGAAACAGCCTGTCGCCTCTGAGTGCTGACTTCAATATTCACTTTTATATTTATATACGCTCTATTTCTGATATTGAGCACTTTATCCCATAAGGCACACTTTAAAATTATATTTCTTCATATATATATATATATATATATATATATATATATATATATATATATATATTAGGGTTATGACTTTTTGATTTTTTGCAAAATAATCGATTTCTTCTATCATAATTCTATGAACTTTTGTTAAAAATAATGAAGAATGATTTAATTTAGTTTATTTTAAGAAATGTCACATCTAACTCGAAATTTCTAAAATCATATATAAGTATAAGCATAGTAGTACCATGAATGTATTGAGCCTTCTCGAACTTTCTTTGGACTTGAAGAACGTAACGGAATATTCTAGAATTTTTTTTTGTTTATTTGTAAGTTTGTATGTTATTATATATCTATAAACCTTTAAATACATTAAAATACATAAGTACAATCCATCAGACAATTGAAAAATAAAGCTTCTGCAAGCTTGCAATTTTTATTTATTTGTTAGTTTGAATGTTATGCTGTAAGTACAAAGTGGTAAATGGCTTTAAAATACGTAACTATTATAAATTGAAAACTAAGACTAAGATTTCCATTTTTTACCTTTATTGCATATAAGTGTCTGGGGTGACCTTTTTCAAGAACTAAAACAAATTAATACATTTTACTTTTGAACAAATCTTCATCGACTTATGACACAGGAACATAGGGTTTAAAAAATTTCATAACGATAATATATAGTTGGAATTACTTAAAAGTGACGTAATTATTTAAATACACACACATACACATACACATACATACTCACACGCTCACACAAACACACACACACACACACACACACACATATATATATATATATATATATATATATATATATATATATATATATATATATATATGTTTAAATATAAACACATTTATGGTTAGCCGTTACATAATTATGTCACTTTTAACTGATTACAATTAAAATTTCAGTGAATATGACGATTTTGTTAATTTATTTACCTTAATGACAACACCCAATTCTTGATAATGACTGAGATACCTGAAAGTACAAGACCAAAACTAAAAAAACATAAAATTTAGACTGTTTATTCATAATTTCCTTCTCGATATACAACATCTATATATAATGAATTAAATCGATTAATTATGTAGGTTAAATTTAACAAAACTTGTTTGAATGTACATATACACTCACACAAAGATAAACACGCACACACGCACAAATATATATGAAATATTTGCTGTAAACCACTCGGAAATACGTACAGCCGTATTTATTGATTATCTCGAGACATGTCCGATCTATCCAGCCTGGCCAAAATTAATGAATTCTCTTGTAATAAATGAGTACAAATGGTGACGTCACATCTTACACTTAACGTATCCAGTTTTATACGTGCTTCGACAACTGCACACGGGCCATCACGTAACGCGATCAAGACAGCAAGCCAACCTTGGAGGGCGCTATTCTACACTAATGCGGGCTGATCGTGTCCAGACACGCGTTCGGCTAAAAGCAAAATTCGGTCGAGTCCTCCATCTTCGAATCGATAAGAATGGTCTCCGCAGGTACGTAGCTGAAGTGTTGGCCCCAGGGTGTTGTGAATTTTTGTCGACATTGAAATAGTGTTTCTGAGAATTCGACTTTGACGTTCTAATAAGCAAAGAAAATGTAGGGTGGGTCCACAAATATAAATAAAAGGCAAAAATTCTCTATTCTGTTTTAATTTCATCCATCTATAAGAAAATTTTTGATTGCTCAATATCAAAGTTAAAGCGTATGGAAATATAAATGTGGACATTGAGGTCATACACACAAACGCATATATATATATATATATATATATATATATATATATATATATATATATATATATATATATATATATATATATATATATATTACATTGGCTCATTCATACAAAAAGTAAATTAGTAAAGTTAATGAGATAAAATGGCGAATTCACTTCGCTAACTAAATTTTTAAAATGCATTAACCCACAAACCATTCGATGAATGTTATAATCCTTGTGTATTAAAATTATAAACTGTATTAGGTCTTCCGTTAATGTGCAATTACTTTCCACAGGTTCTCCGGCCATCATCAGGCATGGAAACTGTTTTTTCTTGTTGGTAAAATTCAGGTAGCATCCGAAACGAAAAATATAATACTAATCGAATCATGTTTTCTTGAAGTATGTCATTGATAACTTGTGGAACGTTCAGTTGCAACACTTATGTTAAATTTGTAAAAAATTAAGTGACAGCGTTTTTACTAATATGGAAATTTAAGAATTATTTTGTTGTAGGTGTTTATCAGTCAACTCGCCTCAGTAATTTTCGCCGTAGAAAACTTTGCCGTATAGAATTTTTGCCGTAAGATAATTTCGCCGAATTTTATTTTCATATGCGAAGTACCTTGTTATCAAGTATCTCTGGCTCACACTATTGTCACTTCGATTTAAACATTTTAATAAGAGAAGTAAATCAAAATCAAAATCCTACATCATTCATCCTCATCAGTGAGAAGCGCAAAATTTTCAATTTGACACCAGAACCTACGTCATGCTATTTTGATATTTCAGACTTAACGTTAAACTTTTTCCCAAATATTGTGAGCATTTTCTTTAGAGTTCGTATTCTCTTAATTTCAATTGAACATATGAAAATTTTCTAAATTATTTCAGTGTAGTCTTCATTTTCCATTATTATAGTTTGTAATTATAGTTTAAATATATGGAGAGAACAAAAGGAATCGTTTTAAATTGAAGTGGTTTTCACTAGTGCCTTCTTTATTTTATACATAGTCACTGTCTATATTTCTGAGATGAGGTATTATGTATACTATTTACATTGTTCGGGCTATTGTCCTCATCTTTGTCACCATATTTATTACAATGTTTCGGCCGTTCCTCACGGACACATGGCAAAGTGGATAAAGGCGTTAGTTAGATACAGTGACAGGACCCAAAGAGTGTGAGTTCAATAGCCGGTTAAGGCAGTGGAAACTTGGAGAGGGGAATAAACAGGAGATAACTGATAACTGACATCCATTAAACATGAGATGTGGAACTAGAACAGTTTACCCCAGTGAGCGAAATAAAAAGATCAGTTCGACATTCCAACATCCTGAAGAAGACCGGAGCGTACAACGGCCGAAACGTTGTAATAAATATGGCGACAAAGATGAGGACAATAGTCCGAATAATGTAAATAGTGTATATTCACTATTTGTTTGAAGCTAGTATTTTCTTTATTGCAGATATAAATTTGTTCAACTGAAATGTTCAAATTCCAAAATGATTTATGAGTTTATTATTAAAGTTTAGATATATGGCAAAAAACCTCGTCCGTCCCTACCTATCTTTTTGTCATCGTCCACTTTCACAGGGAAAAATTTTCCATGGCCCGCATGTACAATAAATATTCAAATGCATACCAAAATTGTTCGGTATTTCAGGTTCGACGACACCGAACGACGCCGGTCGCGACGAAGGCCGAGACGAAACGCCGGCCCACCGAAGAGGCGTTGGCCCGCCCGACAGCGAAGAAAGACGGAAGAGGATGAGGGCACGACGGAAGGCGACCGCCGATGAAGACGACGACGCAGAACGCCACCGCCGACGACAGCCAGCAAAGCCACCCGCCAGTCGGAAACTCACGCCCCGCGACCGCATCCGCTCCACCGTACGAAACCGAACCTCCACGGCAACTGACGCCCGGCCCCGATCGACGAGCTCCCGACGCCGACAAAGGCGTGTCTCCCGCCTATGCTACACCTCCCGTGTCTCCTCACAGAGTCGGACTAGAGTCAAGCTCAACAGGGTCTTCTTTCCCCGCCGATCGTTCCAAGCCCGTTCCCTTGGCTGTGGTTTCGCTAGATAGTAGGTAGGGACAGTGGGAATCTCGTAGTCAATAATACCAAACGGAAGTAACAAACAAAAACGACTCATGCAGCAGCTGCGGCTGCTATTACCGTTTTAAAGAAAAAACGAAAGCAAACTTAACCTCTGAAAACTATATATATATATATATGATGAGCTGTGATACAGCGAAACAGTCTTGTCAGTAGATGACAATTCATATATACAATGATGTTAATTCTGGAAATGGCGAAAAGTCACTTGAGATACAGTGTTTCAGGATAAGAGGCACATCACCGAGCAAGGTATTAATGGAAGTGAAGGAAAAGCTTTTAGAAGGAACCAAATGTTAAACATCGACTCTTGTTCAAAAATCCAGGAGAAGTGTGAACCGGACGATAGGTGAATACGACATTTAGCAGATAAAACAGATTTTTAAAAGAAATCTATTTTTAAACATTGCAACAAGAGATTTCTATTCAGGTTATGAATGCTATTAGAGAAGAGAGTACCTAGTCACGCCAGATTTTTTAGAAATTTTCTAGATATTTTTGTTGTGCGCATAAGAACTCATGAAAATGAAAAAGCATTGGTTTATATATATATATATATATATATATATATATATATATATATATATATATATATATATAATTTCTTCGCTGTAATATATAATCCTGCTATATGGCAGTGAATGCTGGAAACTTTCCTCACTGATGAAGAGGAGACTTTTGGCAATAGTAATGTAATTCTGCAGAAGGATGCTGAGAATATGGACGGAGCTACTGATGAAAGCGTGAATTCTATGGAAAATGGAAGCAAAAAGGACACTTGTACTTAAAATCAGAAAGAGAGTTGAAACTTCTAGGAAACATAACAAGGAAGGAGGGTTTGGAGAATTTGTTACTCACAGGATATGTTGAAGGCAAGAAGGGTAGAGGGAAAGTGCAAGTAACTACCTAATGGGATTGTATATATGCTCGGAAAAACAAAAGAAGATATATGAATGCTAAGTGCTACATAGGATAGGAAGTTGTGGAAATCCGTGATCGGCCACGTTCTGAAGAAAGAGGGTAGACAAAAATGGAAAATGTTTTTATGCGCTTAAGATAGAGAAATTTATAAAATGAATATCGTTCTACTGTCAGAGTAAAAAGATCTCAGGTGTCCAAATTGAAGAAGAATTGCAGGTGGTTCATTGTGCAGGTTTAAATATATTTTTAACAGAAATCAAACAGAAAATGACCATCCTCATCTATAATTTGCCAATAACAGACGACAGCGGCTCTGTTGTTCGTTTTTAATCATCGCTTTAAACTTCGCTGAGAAATAAAACAAATCTGAGCGCTAGTCGGTAAGTATTGTTCAGTTCATGGTTGAATTTAATAGACTATGCCATTTTCCGACACAATCTACAATAGAGGCAACTTCTCGTTCAATCACCGGCTGTTTACTTTCAACAGAAGACAGTAATCGTGAGTGGAAGGCTAATGGGCTTTCGTCCTGGTTTCACACACGTCATTTTCAAACGGCAATTGGCAGTTAGACGTTTGTTGCGTACTACAAACGAAACATTCGTTTAGTATCACACTCACGTCTTCGCGCTTTGTGGTATATTCCCAGTTTAAGATAAATGCATCTTCGTGTCTGAGTTTTTTTTTGCATAGACGCTACTTTTAGTCAGTACAGTTAATCGATTTTAGGTAATAGTGGAAAAAGTCGTTGAGGAGTTTAAAATTTGGTAAGCGTTTTCAAAAGCATTAAAGCGTTACATATTTTGGAGTTTGTTAGTAACGTCTTAAATGATGTGGCACCGGAAACTAACTTCTTTAAGTGAGAGCTATCATTTACGTTTTAGACAACTTTGAAATCTTTATAATACTAAAACTTTGTGAATTTTGGTTGCTTGATTGCTTTTGTGTTTGTCACTGTGCACACTAAGGCATATATAGAGAGTGTGGAGAAAGAAAGATGTAAATTTATTATCGTGTAGGAAGGGGGAGAGAAGGAAATGATGTGTATAATGATTTAAGCTTTTTTCCATCTCTCTATTTCCACGTGTCTCTTTCCACTTCTCTCTCTTTCCAACTCTCTTTCTTTTCACCTCTCTCTCTCTCTCTCTCTTTTCATTTCTCTCTTTCCACCTTTGAGATTTCGTTCGTTCTTATTTATATTTCAGCTTTCTTTAAACAAACAATATTTTAAATATTTAAAAATATTTTGCCAATTTAGAAAATATAAAAAGTGAATATGATTGTAAACTATTTTTGGCATATTAAAATATATTTTAAAGTTAATGTGATTTTAAAAAATATTTTAAGTAAATAAGGTTTTTAAATACAGTAAGTATTTATTTCAACTTTCTTCAGACAGACAATATTTTAATGCTGAAATCTAATTGAATGCTTTATAACCTAAACTTTCAGTCACCCAACGCCTCACGAGTAGTTTAGTATTGAACTAAATTTCTCTCGTGTTCATGGTTACTTGGTTGTTTTTCTGTAGCGGCATGTTAACACCTATATGGGTTATTTAATGCCGAAATCTAAATATTTTGACCACAATTTTATGTCCTCAACTAAATATATTTTGAATGTAATTGTAAGTTTTCAAGTACAGAAGTCTTGTACATAATTTTATACTTTCAGTGTAAGTGCATATATATATACATATATATATATTTAAAGAAATTTATGACATGTTTAACGTTCTTTTTATAGATACAAGTATTTAAGCAAATTCTATGTTTATAATAAACAGTATTAGATATCATTTACCGACCTGAATGTCCGAGAAATTTTCATAGAAAATGTTCGTTCTCCGAACCTGTACCCTATATCTATGAAAATTTCTCGGATATTCAGGCCGGTAAATGTTATTTAATACTGTTTATTATAAACAGAGCATTTGCTTAAATACTTGTATCTATAAAAAGAACGTTAAACATATCATAAATGTCTTTAAATAATTTGTCGGAAACTGTCCAATTCAAATATATATATATATATATATATATATATATATATATATATATATATATATATATATATATAAAGAGCGAGAGAGAAAGAGAGAGAGAGAGTTTGGTTTTGTCGATTTTGTTTACCAACATATCAACCTCTATAATGCAGAAATCTATTTTGTAAGCATTTTGTTCTACAGATAATAATAATAATAATAATAATAATAATAATAGCCTTTAGTGATAAAAGATTTACTAATTAAGCCAAATCTGGGGTAAAACAAGTGGATTCATACCTTTCACAAGTGTATTTGCACGTAAGTGAATATAAAGAACCCGACTGGAATAAGAACTCGGCCCTCTTATCAACAATTCCTAGCTATTATCTATTACACCACACGCACATCCAAGTTTACATAATCTGGTATTCACAAGCGGTCACCCATCTAGGTAAAAATCTTCAAATGCAGATTCTGCATCTTCGTTGCAACGGAATGTCTTTTGGGTTAAAGAATTGTCAAAATGCTTGGAAATTTGGTAATTAATGGGCAATATATCAGGGAAATATGATGGATGTGACAAAATCTAGTATTCCAAGTCGGTCGGCTTCGGCAGTGTCATCCTGTCATTATACATGTGACCGAGATTTGTCATCAAGCAGAAATGGAACCTTTCGATTAATCATTAACGGTCGCATTTCGCTTAACTGAATATGCATTTCATCCAGTTGCTGACAGTAAACTTCTGTTCTCTAATTAGATAGTCACCATAATTTTCTGTTGGTGCAATTTCGGTTTTGGAAAATGTTTGGATGCTTTATCATGACCAAGCGGTTGAGCCGAGTGTTACACGATCACGAATCCCGTAACCCAAACAGTGGTGTATCCTGGGAAAGCAGTGGTGTATCCTGAGCAAGCAGTGGTGTATTCTGGGCAAGCAGTGATGTATCCTGGGAAAGCTAAGGCATCTACGGGCAGCTTTTGAGTTCAGAGTTTTTCCTTCTAGACTGTTTGCCACGCAAAACTATATGATCCAGTCTGTCAAGCTATTTACCTATTTACTGGGGGGGAGAGATGAATCCATAACAAGTATTAAAAGCTGCATATAATCATGCTACCACTTGTCTCTCTCTCTCTCTCCATATATATATATATATATATATATATATATATATATATATATATATATATATATATATATATATTAGTCGTTTATGTTCCAGAACACGTCAAATTTATCGACAGATTTCATATGCTTACATTTCCGATTAGATCACACTTCAAACTATCTCTTGAGAAAGAAATTTTAAAATTACTTAATTGGTGTCAATTTTGAATCCTCTTGAAAATGTAATAATATAAAGTGCATTTTAGACTATTGATGTTTACTTTTTTTTACAGTAAAGGCAAAGATGTCTGGCAAGCAACAAATAGTTATGTGCTGCGTAGGGTGAAGGTTCTTTAGCTGACAAAACTGTACGGCAGTTATTCACTAAGTTTAGATTTGGTGATTGTAGCCTTACTGGTGAAGAACGCTCAAGCAGACCCTTCATCAAAGATGACGACCAAATAAAGACATTGATTGAGAATAATCGCATTAATCAAGGCGGCAATTGGCAGAAACATTAAATGTATCTAATTTCACCATCCATGAACACTTAGTGAAGCTTGGTTACTCAAATCGCTACGATGTGTGGGTACCACAAGATCAGAGTGAAAAGAATCTTTTGGATCGCATTTCATCTGTGACTTGCTGTATAAATTCAATAAAAAGGCACTCTTTTTTAAGCAAATTTTGACGAGTGCTGAGAAATAGATTGTTTACAACAATGATCTGCGAAAATATCCTGGGGTAAGCGACATGAGCCAACTTTAGCCACCTCAAAAGCAGGTGTTCATCCTAAGAAAGTCATGCTGTGCATCTGGTGGGATTAGAAAGGAATAATTTACTATTTCCAAGTAACTACTCAATTAATTCTAAATACTACTCGCAACTGGATGAATTAAAAGCAACAATACCGAAAAAAATGTCCAAAATTGGAGAACGTGAAAGGAGTTGTTTTCCATCAGGATGGTGCCAGACCTCACGTTTCTTTGGCGACCCGGCAAAAACTGACTGTTGCAGGTTGGCTGGGATGTGTTAAACGACATGTCATATTCACCAGACATTGCTCCTTTCGATTTTCATTTATTCAGGTTCTTGCAAATTAATCCCAATTGTAAACTATTTAATTCTTTGGATAACATAAAAAAAAACTTAATGAGTTCTTTGTCGAGAAACCACCGAAATTTTTGGAAGATTTTTCCACCTCCTCTTACATTCACATCAACCACCTCATTCATTAACCCTCTATTTTGAGGCTTGCGGCCATATCATGTTGAAACACCGGTTACCGTACGACGAGCCTAGCCAGTATTAAGTTGAATGAAAAATGGTGAAAGTCGGTGCAACAAAATGGTTCATATTTAATTGAATAAATATTTAATGGCATAATTGTTTTTGTGTGTTTTAATTTTCCCTAAAAACCGGCATGAACTTTCCAGACAACAATTTACGATTCTATTTTAGAAAATATTTTAAAAGGCGAAACGGAAATATTTTTCCTAATTGATTGGACGTAGCAATTTTGTTGGAATCAACATTTCCCAGTCAATTTACGATTGTCAGTAATTTTTTAAAAACATGTTTATATATATTGACGTAGATGGACACGGATTTATTTAGATCGTTATCGATAACTCCTCATCTTCATCATCTTCACATTTTTCCACCTCCTCTTACATTCACATCAACCACCTCATTCATTAACCCTCTATTTTGAGGCTTGCGGCCATATCATGTTGAAACACCGGTTACCGTACGACGAGCCTAGCCAGTATTAAGATGAGTGACTGCTTGGGAACAACAGGTGCTGTAAGGTGCGTGTGCGTCTGGATAATTACACGGAATTGTTAATCAGAAAGCCGAGTTCCAATTCTCGTTGGGTTCTTTATGTTCACTTATGCGCAAATACACTTTGGAAAGGCATGAATCCACGACACCCCACTTCCGGCAGTTTTGTGTTAATTAGTAAGGCTAGTACCACTAAAACTAGAGATTTATCTCTTAATTCCTGTTTAGGATTAAGCTTCTGGTTCCTTCTAAAGTCAACTTTTATTCTATATTTCTAACGTCTCCGACTGTATTCTGAAATGCTATAAATCCAGGAAAAGAGATTGATTCATACCGTTCTATTATAAGTGAATGTGATGAACTCGAGTGGAAACCGAGCCGTTAGCCTTACTCCACCGTTCTGACCCGAGGAGGAAACACTACAGTAAATCAATAGCTTCATCTACCGCCAAGTAAGTTGATTGTCTGTGTCGCGTCGGAAGTTTATTCTCGCCTGAGTCCATTCTTTAAATCTACAAATCAATCATTCGTCCTTACATTGAATACTATGGTCTGGCGCCCCTGATGTTCTTCTCGAGGTCCTCGACAATATCCAGAGACGAATATTCAATACGATAGGTACTTATCTGGCATCTCGTCTACAGTCACTTTCTCACATACATGCTGTGGCTATCCTCTGTCTTTTCTAGAAATATTTTCATCGCAACTTCTCTGACGAGCTGCTTTCACTGGTACCCCAAATGCATGATTTTGAGCGTGCTACTAGGTTGACATCTCGCCCCACCCTTTCATTGTCGAAACGATTTTCTACTCCAACAGCTTCTTATTTCGCACATCCCGACAGTGGAACTCCCTTCCTCTTACTTGTTTCCCAGATAGCTATAATTATTCAAATATTCAAATGTATTGTCAATCGATATCTTCTGATGCTCTGATCTTGATCCCCGTCCGTCTCTGTATCCTTTCCTCAAACACCCCTCTTTACACTTTCTCTAACACTTTGTAACCCCTTGTGTGCTAGTGGCACTCCCGCCTTGCTTGGGGTGATAGGCTTAAAAATACTCCACTCGTTTGCGATTGCCATGAATAAATCTATTTCTCATCACAAGTTACTATTCCATTAAGAAAGTGATCAATGGAATTTTGTAGTTGCAGCATCGAACACATTTCAAAACGTCGATCTCTTTGAGTTCATGTGAAATCCATTGATGGAGTTTCTTTCCCTTGTTAATTTTCATCCGATGTTTCGATTTTTTTCTAAATCATGACCGCCATTATTTGAAACATTTGTCTGGATTTTATTCGACCAATGTTTTCAGATGATGATTGTTAATTGCAGTTGGACGTCCTGAACCACCTTCACTTTCAATACTCGTATCCCTACTGCGGAAGTTCAGAAACCAGCGCCTTACTCTCAGGTCACAAGTGGATCCTTTACTCAATGCGCTGTTAGTGTTAACAGATCAAGCTTGAACTCATGCATAATAAGTAAACGTATCGCTGCTTTGTTCATGTTCAAGATGAGCGGGATATAAGGTTTTTTTAATTTGATTTTTGAAAGAAATTGATCTAGAATTAACACTTTGATCCTCAGGAATGATTAATATATTTGATGCGACTATTATAACAACATATTACAGCACAATTAAAAGGGTCACTTTAAAATCGGACATTATTCTCTGAACAACATAATATTTAAACGAAAAACAACGTATTTAACGACTAATAAGTTAATTATTGCCTTGAGAAAGTCTAATACATTTTTGAACAACTACTTGACTTCAGGAAGAGATTGTTGACATTTCTAGGGCACATAGTGAGGAAAGAGGGCTTAGAAAATTTAACGATTTAACAGATTATATTGAAGGCAAAGGGGCAGAGGAAATCAGTGAATAACCTACCTAGCCAGCTTGAGTAAATGGTTAGTGGAATTTATTAAGAGCTAAAAACGACAAGAAATTAAGCCATGTTTGGCCATGTCCTTAAATAATACAGCACAAAGAAGAAGACGAAGACGAAGAAGAAGAAGAAGAGGAGGAGGAGAAGAAGAAGAAGAAGAAGAAGAAGAGGAGGAGGAGAAGAAGAAGAAGAGGAGGAGAAGAAGAAGAAGAAGAAGAAGAAGAAGAAGAAGAAGAAGAAGAAGAAGAAGAAGAAGAAGAAGAAGAAGAAAAATATTAGCTAGTATTATTTTCCTTTAGGGGAGGACCTGGTTTGAGATGAAGTTGTTACAGCGGTAGAAAAGATTATCTATGAATGTACGGATAAATGCCTACCATAAATTTCACTACGATTTTATTTGTAAAAACTACATTTGATTCCTCCTATCGCGTTCGTGTCAAGAGCAATATATTTCTTACATCGTTTTCCTCATAATTCTTCACATTTTTTTCATTTTTTGTCCTTTCAGAACTCAGGAGTCATGATGGCTCTTCAAATTCCTTTTAATTTATTATCTATGAATTATCATGATTTCTTCGGAATGATATTTGCATGATTCTCTCTTAGTTTCTTTAAAATTCTGCATTAAGTTTGTGATATTGTTATTAAGTGAAAACTATATTTAATAATCAAAAATTGCAAAAATTAATACAAATTATTTTGCACCAAGATTTTTCATATAATCTTTCTTTATTTTTTGTGTATATAAAATATTATATAACACACCTATTTTTAAAGTACAGTCGACCATACACGACATTATCAGAAAATAAGTCAACATTCCTAAAATTACATTACGGAGAAATTCCAACATTTTTAAGATTACTGAGTACTTAAAAATGACATAGAAAATGGACTCGCCTGTCATTTTCTTAAATTATATTTTAACAGATAAAATCTCGGTAGAACATAATATTCAGCTTTTGCGCATATACATGTTCAGTTCGACATTCCAACCACCTGAAGAAGGCCGGAGAGTGCAACGGCCGAAACGTTATAATAAATATGGCGACAAAGATGAGGATAATAGCTCGAATAATCTAAATAATGAGTGTTCGTTGACATCACAAAAAATACCATGGATTAAACATATGAGTAACAAAGAAGTTTTGAGAAAAATTGCAACAAGAATGACACTTATTCTTACTATCAGAAAGAGATGATTGAAATGTCTAGGATCGAAGAAAGATGGCTGGGAGAGTTTGATATACATATGACATTTAAGGCAGGAGGGATAGGAAAGAAGCGAAAAATGGGTATTATTGTATGGCAAAATAGAATATGAAGTTTTGAAGAGCCCACGCCCAGAGGAGATATGGCACATGGAATTTTTGTCTTAGTTTTATCCGGAAGTTGGTAGGTTACTGTAAATGTCAGCTGGGGATCATTTTAAAATTCTTTGTTTAATGTTGCACATAACAAAACATGCGACAAATGTGCCAGAGGCATTTATGCTAAACAACATTCATAACTTCGAAAGTGGTTCTTTGCTTTAAGAATTGAAGGGTATTCTTAAATTCTTCTACCGAGTTACCATCCTTTTTTTTTCCTTTTATGAAGCATATAAATTATAGAATGCACTTAAAAGAATTTATCGTTACGGGGATTCATACAAAAATTCAAGATGTCCTCCACCGTCAAAAGACGCATTTGTTTGACAGGAAGGGGTTAGCGGTTCCTAATGATTGCACTTTTTTGATTTTAGACAACTAATGTGTACGAGCAGTTCCCGTGAAAATTTCACGGCTGTTTTATTTGAATTTTATGATTAATCATAATTCTTAATTTAATAATTAAGTAACCTCATTGCTAGTTCGATGGCTATAATATGTTCATGAAATATCTCTATTATATCCTTAAATATTTGTGGTTAAAAACTTTAACAAAATATTGCAATAACAATCATAAGTATGAACGCAGTCATTATTTAAAGAAGTAAGAGGGTACAAACGAAAAGATTCAAAATTGAAAAGTTTTTCAATTTCACTATCGCATCTTCTATTTTCTCTTTCTTTATTTTTCTCATTGAAATCAAACAGCGTCTCGGATATTTCGTAACGTACTTACTAATTATCTTACTTAAGAACGTAAGAAGAAGCAGACTTATGATTTGCATTCCTATTCCTCTTCACTTGGTTGGTTGGTTGATTCCTTTTCTATGGTTTATCAACCCTTTGCTGGTTATTTAAAGCCAGAAAATATTTTTAGATTGTAGGAATGTTTTTCAAATGGGAGAAAACTTATGGTTTAGTCATGAGTCTAATTAACGATACTAATTAATCAAAATCTGGGGTGGGGAGAAGAGAGGGATTTATTACTTTCCAAAGGGTATAATGAAACCGAATGGGATTGGAACTCGCTCCGAATAAAAATTTCGAGCTATTATCCATTACACCACCCGCACATCCAAGCTTACTGCACCTGGTATTTCCAAGCGGTCACCCATCTTGTCGTGACCGTTGCTTAAATTCGGTGATCGTACAGGAACTGGGCTTTCAGCGTGATATGGCTTTAATTTCCACTTCTCACTTGGGTCTTCTGTCAGGGTAATCTGGAAGTTCTTCAGATATATCTAATTCAGTGCCTTTCATGGGATCCCTTCTATGCCATGGTTAATTTGCGTGAATATAATTATAAAGAAAATTCACTCTTCATAATGATTTAGACTATTTTATTCAGTTTCATTGTGTCTAAATATCTGAAGGTAATGGTCTGTACGTGCTCAATAAATAAGCACTCGGAATTCATTTGTCCTAATATGCAAATGAAATGAGGCACAAGGCTTTTTTGTAGTGGAAGCCAACACAAATTTGTGCAGAGGTAGATTTAAAATTGCCTTGTTCAATCGCCATTGCAATCAGCGTCGGTTTATGTCGACTAAATCGAACAATTTTAATCTAGCAGACGAGGCAGATACCAAAACATTTGTCAATTTTGCCTTTATTGTCTGAATAGAGGGCAAGGCAAAGCAAGTAGCGAACGACCAAAGTTGCAGACAATCAACCATTAATTGGCGGTCTTCTGGGATCCCCTGATTTAGATAGATAGATAGATAGATAGATAGATAGATAGATAGATAGATAGATAGATAGATAGAAGGAAACTAATTTAATATTAATACAAGCAATCCCTATAAACAGAGACTGCATAAAGGAATCTACATATACCTAACTAAACATGTTTATATCTATCTAAACCAACCTTCCTATCTAATTCTGTTCTTATCTATCTAATATATCTATATCGCACTCTTTCGCTCTATTTCTCTCTCTCTCTCTCTCTCTCTCTCTCTCTCTCTCTCTATATATATATATATATATATATATATATATATATATATATATATACATATACATATATATATATACATACATATATATATATATATATATTATTTATTTATTATAATTTTATCATATAGACAAAACCATTTTACTCACTACAAAGATGCAACTTGGTTTCAGTGCATTTCACAAGCAGGATTGTTCATAACCATTTCCGACCCTCACCCGTCGATGTGCAGTTGAAATGCACTGAAACCAAGTTGTATCTTTGTAGTGAGTAAAATGGTTTTGTCTATATGATAAAATTATAATAAATAAATAATTATCGCTCTACTATCTGTATCGAGCTCTTTTTTGGATTAATGCTGCGAACGTTGAAATTTATATATTACTTTCGTTCTCAATCGCATCGGATATATATATATATATATATATATATATATATATATATATATAGAGAGAGAGAGAGAGAGAGAGAGAGAGAGAGAGAGAGAGATGAATAGGTTTAGATAGAAGTTTTAGATAGATAAATAGATTGATAGAAAGAAGACATTTTCATAATAATACAAGTAATCCATATAAAAAGAGACACCAGAAAAGGAATCTATTTATATCTAACTAAGCCTGTTCAATTTGTCATTCATTACCTTACATTGTTCTGAATTATAGAAATGTATATATCATATTCTCTCATATCTATCAATCTATCTATCTATCTATCTATCTATCTATCTATCTATCTAGATAGATAGATAGATAGATAGATAGATAGATATGAACATGTTTAGAGAGAGATTCTTTGATGTTGCCACAGTTTAGAGGGATTGCGTGTATTAATATGAAATTATTTTCTCCTTGAAACATACACATTCTCTTTTTAAACTCCCATGGATCACATTTTTTTTTCTATATAAAATAGTCTGTATAATTCTTTTTCCGGTTCTTTCATACAGTCTTCAGATTCTTAATCCTCTAAGAATTAGAGAATCTATGGCTCGATCAGTGAAGTCTCTACTATTTTTTTATTGAAAATATGTAAATAAAATGGGTCTTATTACTACACCAGGTAATTTCAGGAATTTCTGGTTATGCCCCTATTACATAGATTCGTGCAATGATTTTATTTTTACTCATGATTGCATTATACTAGGCGCAAGAGACATTCAAGGTAGAGGTTTACTGAAAGAGTTTGTTGTGTATGATGTTAGAGTTGCTGTTTGCGTGGATATGTGGGGGGACAACGGTTAACCCTAGTCTTGAACAGTTTAAGATTGTAGTGGTCAGGAAAGCTTCCTCTGGCAAGTCTGTTTCACAATTTACTAGCTCGTTGGAAAAAGTTACTTCGTTATAAAAATCGTCATAAGTTTTCTGTTTTTTGATGTTTTTCTTTGTTTTTGTTTTTTTCTGTATTTATTATTTTGTTTTTGAACTCAAAAATAAATTATTTTGTACATTATTTGGAGGTGTAATATCTTTTTTTATTTTCTATTTATACGTCATTCAGGCCGGTAAATATAGTTAGTACTGATTATTGTAAACAGAGCATTTACTTAAATATTTTTTATCTATAAAAATAACGTCTAAACAGAAAATATATTAAAATACTTATCCTTCATTTCGTGTTTCCTTATTTTGACCTCAAGTCAGAGGAGGCGGTAAACTTCTGTTTTCGTTACACGCACTGGTCTGGTGTGCGTAGGAGATTAGACGGTTATCCTTTTATTTTCTCTCACTACTGTACGTTATGCACATATTTTAGTTATTTTATGTAATTTAATTCGATATAGGAAGGTTTACGTTGACATCACTGTAATAAACAATAAGAAAAATATCCACTTGTAAATCTTATTCAATTCAACTAGGTCTGATGATTTGGATCGTGATTACGATTCCAATGTAATAAATTATAACCATGGAATATTAGTGTTTGAGCCTTTTATATTATATTCTTACTCTGTCCTGGACATTGAGTTCTACCTGGATTCTATCCTCTTGGGAATTTATGTAC